>JBAMBP010003170.1:0-74713 GCA_037044515.1 Phortica magna | reverse complement strand
ACACCTAGAAATGGTTTGGGACTGAAGACAATGAAATCTTACCCAACTTTGGCCAGTCTCGCTTGCCGCTAAAGTGAGCGCTTCGGTTCTGAGCAAAGGTTGTGTTCCTTTTTGTCCAAACCAGAAGAGAACTATGCTCGCCAAAAACTGACTTGCCTTGTTAAATGCTGCCTTAACTAGTTGGGAATTGCAAATTCATCCAAAGCTATTCTGCTGGCGCAAATACTTCGTCAGTCAGGCCTGCGCCTGTCCGTCCCAACTGGCTGCAACGCCAACCGTCAATTAATACGCGGTAGGCGGCGCCAAGAAGATCGCAGCGCTTTAAATGCTGAGCAAAACACAATGCTCAATTATTTTCGCTACCACTGTGACGACTTCTGTCAGCCTTCAGCGACGTCACTGCCTCACACTGCCTTTTGTCATTGGGTGTGCTTACAAAAAGGCAAAGCAGCGCAGTTGTGAACGAAAACAACTGATCAATCACCGCTGTTGTATCATTGACCCAACAATAAGCCGCCAAACGGCAGCATTTGCGTATGCTTGCACTCAACTGCCGCTACCACGCTTTGTCGTACAGGTGCCTGTGTTAATCGTCCTTATTGTTGTTGTTTGTCGGCAAGCGAATCATACGGAACAAAGCCCTCCATAAAGGAGCAGCTGAATGTGGAAAAGAGTTCGATATCTAAGCCGCGCACAGAAAGATGTTTAGGGGCTGGAGGACTCACAGGGTCCTCTGTGGTAAAAGTGCCGCACAGACAGAGTGGTGGCAGAAGGATTGTAATGGTGCTGGTCTAGGGTACTCCCATGGTGGCTACCGTAGACACCGGAGCAGCAAGCAGTTTTGTTAGTGGTCGCCTGGTTTCTACGGCGCTAGTTCCTCCCTGAAAAACTACTCAATAATTTGTGGGTCTTCCTTGGTCGCCTTTCGGCCAGGCGGGAAGCGAAAGCTAGAAACTAAGTGTATCAAAGCAGCGGTGATGGTGATGTTGCTGCCCTTCATAAGGGAGCAGCTGGCAGATGGATTGTTACGGTGCTGGTCTGGGGTATTCCCATGGTGGCTACTGTGGACACCAAAGCAGCACGCAGTTTTGTTATTGGACGCCTGGTTTCTACGGCGCTAATTCCTCCCTGAAGAACTACCTAATCCAGTGTGGCTCTTTCTTAGACCCCTTTCGGCCAGGAGCGAAGCGAAGGCTGGAATTTTGTTGTAACAGAACAGAAGAGACGGAGGATGTTGCTGCCCTCCATAAAGGAGTTCCTGGAAGTGCAAGAGAGTTCAATATCTAAACCATGCTGCGCACATAAGGATGGTGAGGGATGCGAGGACTTGCAGGGTCCCCTTTGGTAATAGCACCGCTCAGACAGAGTGTGGCAGATGGATTGTTACGGTGCTGGTCTGGGGTATTCCCATGCTGGCTACTGTGGACACCAGAGCAGCACGCAGTTTTGTTATTGGACGCCTGGTTTCTACGGCAATAGTTCCTCCCTGAAGAACTACTCAATCATTTGTGGCTCTTCCTTGGATGCCTTTCGGCCAGGAGGGAAGCGATTGCTGGAAACTTGGTGTTACAGAGCAGCAGAGACAGGGAATGTTAGTGCCCTCAATAAAGGGACAAGTGGAAGTAAAAGAGAGTTAGAAATCTAAGCCGCGCTGCGCACAGAATGATGGTGAGGGGTTGGAGGACTCAAGGGGTCCTCTTTGGTAATATCGCCGCTCAGACAGTGCGGTTACACAATGATTGTAACGGTGCTGTTCGGTGGTACTCCCATGGAGACCACCGTGTATACCGGAGCAGCACGCAGCTTTGTAAGTGGTCGCCTGGTTTCTACGGCGCTAGTTGCTTTTTGAAGAACTACTCAATTATTTGTGGCTCTTCCATGGACGCCTTTCGGTCAGGAGGGAAGCGAAGGCTGGTCGCTTAGTGTTACAGTGCAGCTGAGACGGGGGATGTTGCTGCCCTCCATAAAGGAGCAGCTGGAAGTGGAAGAGAGTTGGGTTTCTAAGCCGCGCAGCGCACAGAAAGATGGTGAGGGGTGGAAGGACTAAAGGGGTCCTCTTTTGTAATGCCGCCGCTGAGACAGAGCGGTTTCACAGTGATTGTAACGGCGCTGGTCGGGGGTACTCCCATGAAGACTAACGTGGAAACCGGAGCAGCATTCAGTTTTGTAAGTGGACCCCTGGTTTCTACAGCGCAAGTTCCTCCCTGAAGAACTACTCAATTATTTGTGGCTTTTCTTTGGACGCTTTTCGGTCAAGAGGGAATCGGAGGCTGGAAACTTGTTGTTACAGAGCAGCAGAGACGGGGGATGTTGCTGCCCACCAAAAAAAAGCAGCTGGAAGTGGAAGAGAGTTCGATATCTAAGCCGCGCCGCGTACAGTTAAATGGTTAGAGGTGGGAGTACTCACAGGGTCCATTTTAGTAATACTGCCACTCAGACAGAGTGGTGGAAAAGGGAATGTAACGGTGCTGGTAAGGGGTTCTCCCATGGAGACTACCGTGGACACCGGAGCTGCATTCAGTTTTGTAAGTGGGCCCTGGTTTCTACGTCACTAGTTCCCCCCAGAAATGTTGCTCTTTTTTGGACGCCTTTCAGCCAGGAGGGAAGCTGGAAACTTTGTTTGACATAGCACCAGAGACGATGGATGTAGCTGCCCTCCATAATGGAGCAGCTGGAAGTAGAAGAGAGTTCGATATCTAAGCCGCACCGCTCACCGAAAGAGGGTATGGGGTGGCAGAACACAGAGGGTCCTCTTTGGTTATAGCCCCGCTCAGACAGAGTAGTCGTGGAGGGATTGTTACGGTGTTGGTCAGGGGTACTCCTATGGAGACCACCGTGGACATCGGAGCAGAACGTATATTTGTAAGTAGACCTTGGTTGCTAAGGTGCTAGTTCCTCCCTGAAAAACAACTCAATCATTTGTGGGTCTTCCTTGAACAACTTTCGGCCAGGAGGGAAGCGAAGGCTAGACACTAAGTGTTAATGAGCAGCAGAGACGGAGGATGTTGCTGCCCTCCATAAAGGAGCAGCTGGAAGTGGAAGAGAGTTGGGTTTCTAAGCCGCGCAGCGCACAGAAAAAGGGTGAGGGGTGGAAGGACTAAAGGGGTCCTCTTTTGTAATGGCGCCGCTGAGACAGAGTGGTTGCACAGTGAATGTAACGGCGCTGGTCGGTGGTACTCCCATGAAGACTACCGTGGAGACCAGAGCAGCACGCAGCTTTGTAAATTGACGCCTGCTTTCTACGGTGCTAGTTCCTCCCTGAAAAACTACATAATCATTTGTGGCTCTTCTTTGGTTTTCTTTCAATCGGGAGGGAAGCGAAGGCTGGAAACTTGGTGTTACAGAGCAGCAGAGACGGGGGATGTTGCTGCCCTCCAAAAAAAAGCAGCTGGAAGTGGAAGGGATTTCGATGTCTAAGCCGTTCCGTGCACTGAAAGTTGGCGAGGGGTGGGACGACTCTCAGGGTCCTCTTAAGTAATAGCGTCGCTCAATCAGAGTGGTGGTAGACGTATTGTAACACTGCTGCAGGTTGGTACTCCTATGGACGCTATTGTGTACACCAGCCCAGCACGCAGTTTTGTAAGTGGTCGCTTGGTTTTTACGAGGCTAGCTCATCCCTGAAGAACTACTCAATCAACTGTGGCTCTTCCTTGGAAGTGGAAGAGAGTTCGATATCTAAGCCGTTGCGTACACATACAGTTGGTGAGGGGTGAGACGACTCTCATGGCCCTCTTTAGTTATAGCGTCGCTCAGACAAAGTGGTGGCAGACGTATTGTTACGGTGCCGGTCGGAGTACTCCCATGGTGGCTACCGAGTACACCGGAGCAGCAAGCAGTTTTGTAAGTGGTAGGCTGGTTTCTTCGGCGCAAGTTTCTTCTTGAAGACTTACTCAATCAACTGTGGCTCTTCCTTGGAAACTTTTTGGTCAGGCGGGAAGCGAAGGCTGGAAACTTGGTGTTACAGAGCAGCAGAGATGGGTGATGTTCTTGCCATCCATAAAAGGGGTTGGAGGACCCACTGGGTCCTCTTTTGTTATAGCTCCACTCAAACAGAGTGGTGGAAGACGTATTGTAACAGTGCTGCACGTTGGTACTCCCATGAAGGCTACCGTGTACACCAGCGCAAAACGCAGTTTTGCAAGTGGTCGTTTAGTTTCTACGGCGCTTGGTTCTTCCTGAACAACAACTCAATAAACTGTGGGTCTTCGTTGGAAGCCCTTCGGTCAGGAGGGAAACGAAGGCTGGAAACTTGGTATTACAAAGCAGCAGAGACAGGTGATGTTGCTGCCCTCCATAAAGGAGCAGCTGGAAGTAGAAGAGAGTTCGATATCTAAACCGTTCCGTGCACAAAAAGACGGTGAGGGGTAGGAAGACCATCAGGGTCCTCTTTGTTAATAGCGCCGATCAGACAGAGTGGTGGTAGACGTATTGTAACGGTGCCCGTTTGGGGTACTCCTATGGTGGCTACCGTGGACACCGGAGCAGCACGCAGTTTTGTAAGTGGTCGCCTGGTTTCTGAACCGCTAGTTCATCCCTGAAGAACTTCTCAATAAACTGTGGCTCTTCCTTATAAGCCTTTCGATTAGGAAAGAAGCGAAGGCTGGAAACTTGTCGTGTCATTGCTGCAAAGTCGGGGGATGTTGCTTTCCTCCATACAGGAGAATCTGGACGTGGAAGAGAGTTCGATATCTTAGCCGCTCTCGCACAGAAAGATGGTTGAGGGCTGGAAGACCCACAGGGTCCTCCTTAGTTATAGCGCCGCTCAAACAGAGTGGTGGAAGACGTATTGTAACAGTGCTGCACGTTGGTACTCCCATGGCGGCTACCGTGTACACCAGCGCAGCATGTAGTTTTGTAAGTGGTCGCCTGGTTTCTGAATCGCTTGTTCATCCACGAAGAACTACTCAATAAATTGTGGCTCTTCCTGGGAAGCCTTTCCGCCAGGAGGGAAGCGAAGGCAGGAAACTTGGCGTAACAGAGCAGCAGAGTCAGGGGATGTTGCTTTCATCCATACAGGAGAAGCTGGACGTGGGAAACAGTTCGATATATAAGACGCGCCGCGTACAGAAAGATGGTTAAGGGTGGGAAGACCCACAGGGTCCTCTTTGGTTACAGCGCCGCTCAAACAGAGTGGTGACATAGGGATTGTAACGGTGCTGGTCAGGGGTGCTCCCATGGTGGCCACCGTGGACACCGTGGACACCGGAGCAGCAAGCAGCTTTGTAAGTGGATGCCTGGTTTCTGAACCGCTAGTTCATCCCTGAGGAACTACTCAATAAATTATGGCTCTTCCTGGGAAGCCTTTCGGCCAGGAGGGAAGCGAAGGCTAGAAACCTGGCGAAACAGAGTAGCAGAGACGGGGGATGTTGCTGCCCTCCATAAAGGAGAAGCTGAAAGTGGAAGAGAGTTCGATATCTAAGCCGTTCCGTGCACAGAAGGACGGTGAGGGGTGGGAGGACCCACAGGGTCCTCTTTAGTTATAACGCCGCTCAAACAGAGTGGTGGAAGACGTATTGTAACAGTGCTGCACGTTGGTACTCCCATGAAGGCTACCGTGCACACCAGCGCATAACGCAGTTTTGTAAGTGGTCGCTTGGTTTTTACGGCGCTTGGTTCTCCCTGAAGAACTACTTAATCAACTGTGGCTTTTCCTGGGAAGCCTTTCGGCCAGGAGGGAAGCGAAGGCTGGAAACTTGGTGTTACAAAGCAGCAGAGACAAAGGATGTTGCTGCCCTCCATAAGGGAGCAGCTGGAAGTGGAAGAGAGTCCGATATCTGAGCCGTTCCGTGCACAAAAAGACGGTGAGGGGTGGGAGGACCCTCAAAGACGGTGAGGGGTGGGAGGACCCTAAGGGTCCTCTTTGTTAAAAGCGCCTCTCAGACAGAGTGGTGGTAGACGCATTGTTACGGTGCTGGTCTGGGGAACTCCTATGGTGGCTACCGTGGACACCGGAGCAGCACGCAGCCTTGTATGTGGTCGCCTGGTTTCTACGGCGCTAGTTCATCCCTGAAGAACTATTCAATCAACTGTGGCTCTTCATTGGAAGCCTTTACGCCAGGAGCGAAGCTAAGGCTGAAAACTTGGTATAACAGAGCAGCAGAAACGGGAAATGTTGCTGCCCTCCATAAAAGAGAAGCTGGAAGTGGAAGAGAGTTCAATATATAAGCCGTTCCGTGCACAGAAAGTTGACGAGGGGTGAGACGACTCTTAGGGTCCTCTTACGTTGTAGCGCCCTTCAGACTGAGTTATGGTAGACCGTGGACACCGGAGCAGCACGCAGTTTTGTATGTGGTCGCCTGGTTTCTACGGCGCTAGTTCATCCCGCGCACAGAAAGATGGGGTGGAATGGGACGACTCACAGGGTCGTCTTTTGTCATAGCGCCGCTCAGACAGAGTGGCGGTAGTTGTATTGTAACGGTGCTGGTCTGGGGAACTCCTATGGTGGCTACCGTGGACACCGGAGCAGCAAGCAACTTTGTAAGTGGTTGCCTGGTTTCTACGGCGCTAGTTCATCCCTAAAGAACAACTCAATCAACTGCGGCTGTTCCATGGACTCTTTTCGGTCAGGAGGGAAACGAAGGCTGGAAACTTGATTATACAGAGCAGCAGGGACGGGTGATGTTTCTGCCCTCTATAAAGGAGCAGCTGGAAGTGGAAGAGAGTTCGATATATAAGCCGTTCCGTGCACAGAAAGTTGACGAGGGGTGAGACGACTCTCAGGGTCCTCTTAAATTATAGCGCCGCTGAGACAGAGTGGTGGTAGACGTATTGTAATGGTGCTGGTCTGGGGTATTGCTATGGTGGCTACTGTTGACGGCCGAGTAGCAAGCAGTTTTGTAAGTGGTCGCCTGGTTTCTACGGCACTAGTTTCTCCCTGAAGAACTATTAAATCAAATGTTGCTCTTTCTTAGACTCCTTTCGGCCAGGAGGTAAGTGAAGTCTGAAAACTTGGTGTTACAAAGCAGCAGAGACGGGGGATGTTGCTGCCCTCCATAAAGGAGTAGCTGGAAGTGGAAGAGGGTTCGATATCTAAGCCGTTCCATGCACAGAAAGCTGTGAGGGGTGAGACGACTCTCAGGGTCCTCTTAGGTTATAGCGCTGCTGAGACAGAGTGGTGGTAGACGTATTGTAACGGTGCTCGTATGGGGTACTCCAATGGTGGCTACTGTGGACACCGGAGCTGCAAGATGTTTTGTAAGTGGTCGCCTGGTTTCTACAGCACTAGTTCCTCTCTGAAGAACAACTCAATCAACTTTGGTTGTTCCTTGGAATCCTTTCGGCCAGGAGGGAAGCAAAAGTCGGACATTTGGTGTTATAGAGATGCAGAGACGGGGGATGTTGCTGCCCTCCATAAAGTAGCAGCTGGAAGTGGAAGAGTTTTCGATATCTAAGTCGCGCCGCGCACAGAAAGATGGTGTGGAATAGGAGGTCTTACAGGGTCCTCTTTTTTAACAGCACCGCCAAGACAGAGAGGTGGTAAAGGGATTAAAACGGTGCTGGTCAAGGGAACTCCTATGCTAGCTACCATAGACCCCGAAGCAGCAAGCAGTTTTGTAAGTAGTCGCCTGGTTTCTACGGCACAAGTTTCTCCCTGAAGAACTACTCAATCAACTGTGGCTCTTTCTTGAACTCTTTTGGGCCAGGAAGCAAAGGCTGGAAATTTGGTGTTACAGAGCAGCAAAGACGGGGGATGTTGCTTTCCACCATACAGGAGAAGCTGGACGTGGAAGAGAATTCGATATCTAAGCCATGCCGGGCACAGAAATTTGGTGAGGGGTGGGAGTACCTACAGGAACCTCTATGGTAATAGCGCCGCTCAGACAGAGTGGTGTTAGAGGGATTGTAACGGTGCTGGTCAGGGGTACTCCTATGGTGGCTACCGTGGACACCGGAGCAGTAAGCAGTTTTGTAAGGAGTCGCCTGGTTTCTACGACACTAGTTCATCCCTGAAGAACTACTCAATCAACTGTGGCTCTTCCTTGGCGCCTTGCGTTCAGGAGGGAAGCGAAGGCTGGAAATTTGGTGTTACAGAGCAGTAGAGACCGTGGATGTTTCTGCCGTCCATAAAGGAGCAGCTGGAAGAGGGAAAGAGTTCTAAATCCAAGCCGCGCCGCGCACAGAAAGTTGTCAAGGGGTGAGACGACTCTCAGGATCCTCTTTGGTTATAGCGCCGTTAAAACAAAGTGGTTGTAGACGTATTGTAACGGTGCTGGTCTGGGGTATTGCTATGGTGGCTACCGTGGACGGCGGAGTAGCAATCAAATGTTGCTCTTTCTTTGACTCCTTTCAGCCAGGAGGTAAGTGAAGTCTGAAAACTTGGTGTTACAAAGCAGCAGAGACGGGGGATGTTGCTGCCCTCCATAAAGGACAAGCTGGAAGTGGAAGAGAGTTCGATATCTAAGCTGCGCCTCGCAATGAAAGATGGTGAGAGGTGGGAGAACTCACAAAATTCTCTTTGGTAATAGAGCCGCTCAGTCCAAGTGGTGGTTGAGGGACTTTAACGGTACTGGTCAGGGGTACCCCCATGGAGACTACGGTGGACACCGGAGCAGCACGCAGTCTTATAAGTGGATGCCTTGTTTCTACGGTGCGAGTTTCTCCCTGAAGAAGTTATCAATATACTATGGCTCTTCCCTGGACTCCTTTCGTTCAAGAGGGAAGCGAAGGCTTGAAACTTGGTGTTATCGAGCAGCAGAAACAGGGGATGTTGCTGCCCTCCATTAAAGAGCAGCTGGAAGTGGAAGAGAGTTCGATGTCTAAACCGCGCCACGCTCAGAAAGATGGTGAGAGGTGGGAGGACTCACAGAATTCTCTTTGGTTATAGCGCCGCTCAGTCCGAGTGGTGGTTGAGGGACGGGGGATGTTGCTGCTCTCAATAAAAGAGATGCTAGAAGTGGAAGAGAGTTTGATATCTAAGCCGTTCCGTTCACAGAAAGTTGTCAAGGGGTGAGACGACTCTCAGGATCCTCTTTGGTTATAGCGCCGTTAAAACAAAGTGGTTGTAGACGTATTGTTACGGTGCTGGTCTGGGGTACTGCTATGGTGGTTACCGTGGGGGGCGGAGTAGCAAGCAGTTTTGTAAGTGGTCGCTTGGTTTCTACGGCACTAGTTCAACCCTGAAGAACTAATCAATAAACTGTGGCTCTTCCTTGGCAGCCTCTCAGTAGGAGGGAAGCGAAGGCTTGAAACTTGATGTTATCGAGCAGCAGAGACAATGGATGTTGCTGCCCTCCATTAAAGAGCAGCTGGAAGTGGAAGAGAGTTCGATGTCTAAACCGCGCCACGCTCAGAAAGATGGTGAGAGGTGGGAGAACTCCCAGAATTCTCTTTGGTTCTAGCGCCGCCAGTCCGAGTGGTGGTTGAGGGACGGGGGATGTTGCTGCTCTCAATAAAAGAGAAGCTGGAAGTGGAAGAGAGTTTGATGTCTAAGCCGCGCCGCGCACAGAAAGTTGTCAGGGGTGGGAGACCCACAGGGTCCTCTTTCAATAGCGCCGCTCAGACAGAGTGGTGGGGGACTTGTAACAGCGCTGCACGTTGGCACTCTCATGGAGGCTACCGTGTTCACCAGCGCGGCACGCAGTTTTGTAAGTGGTCGCCTGGTTTCTACGGGGCTAGTTCATCCCTGAAGAACTAATTAATCAACTGTGGTTCTTCCTTGGAAGCCTTTTGGGCCAGTAGGGAAGCGAAGGCTAAAAGCTTGGTGTTACAGAGCAGCAGATACGGGGGATGTTGCTGCTCTCAATAAAGGAGAAGCTGGAAGTGGAAGAGAGTTCGATGTCTTAGCCGCGCCGCGCACAGAAAGTTGGTGAGGGGTGGGAGTACCCACAGGGTCTTCTTTTGCAATAGCGCCGCTTAGACAGAGTGGTTGTAGAGGGATTGTATCGGTGCTGCACGTTGGTACCCCCATGGAGGCTTTCGTGTACACCAGAGCAGCACGCAGTCTTGTAAGTGGACGCCTGGTTTCCACGGCGCTAGTTCATCCCTAAAGAACTTTTCAATCAACTGTGGCTCTTCCAAGGACTCCTGTCGGCCAGAAGGGAAGCGAATGCTGGAAACTTGGTGTTACAAAGCAGCAGAGACAAGGGATAATGCTGCCCTCCGTAAAGGAGCAGCTAAAAGTGGAAGAGAGGTCGATATCTAAGCCGCGCCGCGCACAGAAAGTTGGCGTGGGGTGGGACGACTCACAGGGTCGTCTTGGATTTAAGAGCCGCTTAGAATGAAAGGGGGTGCTTGTCTCGAGTACTCACATTGTCGCTACCGTGGACATCGGAGCAGCAAGCAGTTTTAAAAGTGGTCGCCTGGTTTCTACGGCGCTAGTTCATCCCTGAAAAACTACTTAATCAACTGTGGCTGTTCCTTGTACTCTTTTCGGCCAGGATTGAAGCGAAGGCTGGAAACTTGGTGTTACAAAGCAGCAGAGACAGGGGTTAATGCTGCCCTCCGTAAAGGAGCAGCTAAAAGTGGAAGAGAGGTCGATATCTAAGCCGCGCCGCGCACAGAAAGTAAGCGTGGGGTTAAACGGCTCACAGGGTCGTCTTTGGTTAGAGCGCTGCTCACACAGAGTGGTGGTGCTTGTCTCGAGAACTCCCATGGGGGCAACCTTGGACACCGGAGCAGCAAGCAGTTTTGTAAATGGTCGCCTGGTTTCTACGGCGCTAGTTCTTCCCTGAAGAACTACTCAATCAACTGTGGCTCTTTCTTGGACTCCTTTCGACCAGGAGGGAAGCAAAGGCTGGAAATTTACTGTTACAGAGCAGATGAGACGGGGGATGTTGCTGCCCTCCATAAAGGAGCAGCGGGAAGTGGAAGATGGTTCGATATCTAACCCGTGCCTTGCACAGAAAAATGGCTAGGGGTGGGAGGACTCACGGGTCCTCTTTGGTAAAAGTGCCGCTCAGACTGTGTTGTGATAAAGGGATTAAAACGGTGCTGGTCTGGGGTACCCCTATGGTGGCTACCGTGGACACCGGAGCAGCAAGCCATTTTGTAGGTAGTCGCCTGGTTTCTACGGCACTAGTTCATCCCTGAAGAACTACACAATGAACTGTAGCTTTTCCTTTGACTCCTTTCGGCCATGAGGTAAGTGAAGGCCTGAAACTTGCCGTTACAGTGCAGCAGAGACGGGGGATGTTGCTGCCCTCCATAAAGGAGCAGCTGGAAGTGGAAGAGAGTTCGATATCTAAGCCGCGCCGCGCACAGAAAGATGGCTAGGGGTGGGAGACCACAGGGTCCTCTTTGTTAATAGCGCCGCTCAGACAGAGTGGTGGTAGACGTATTGTTACGGTGCTGGTCTGGGGTACTGCTATGGTGGCTACCGTGGACACCGGAGTAGCAAGCAGTTTTGTAAGTGGTCGCCTGGTTTCTACGGCACTAGTTCCACCCTGAAGAACTACTCAAACAACTGTTGCTCTTTATATGACTCCTTTCGGCCAGGAGGTAAGTGAAGGCTGGAAACTTGGTGTTACAGAGCAGCCGAAACGGGGGATGTTGCTGCCCTCCATAAAGGAGAAGCTGGAAGTGGAAGAGAGTTCGATATCTAAGCCGCGCCACGCAGAGAATGATGGTTAGGGATGGGAGGACCCACGGATCCTCTTTGTTAAAAGCGCCGCTCAGTCAGAGTGTTGATGCTTGTCAAGACTACTCTCATGGTGGCTACCGTCGACAACGGAGCAGCAAGCAGTTTTGTAAGTGGTCGCCTGTGTTTCTACGGCGCTAGTTCATCCCTGAAGAACTACTCAATGAACTGAGGCTTTTTATTTGACACCTTGTGAAGGGGTGAAATTCCGTAGTGAATTCACCCCTCACAACAACTCGAGCAAGTGTGGCGCATCTGTCGCTGTTAACTAACGTGACTCGATCGACGAAGTGTGACGTCCCTGGCGCTGTTAAATAGCAGGGTAACAGCAACACCATCAGCTGACAGCCAAAACATATGGTGTCTGCACTACAGGTACATTGGAAGGGAGGCAGAATTGCACCGTTGGGGTGAACGACCGCACTCAAGGTTGAGATTGAGGATTACGGTTGTAACGGGTTGCGGAAATGGAAGGGTATCGTTGGCGATAGGCGACAGCGGTTTCGAAGAGAATTATGGAAGACTCTGAAGGGGAGTCGGGTTCGCGATTTCAAGGCAACAAATCAGGCGAGGACACAATTAAGAAGAGAATTGTGTGATCGACACGTGGAAAAAAAAGACCAAGTGAAAAAGTTTTGGCATAAGTGTGATTTCGAGGAAAAAAACTTAATCGAACGTTTCCGAACTAACCAACCGTGTCAAAGTATAAAACACATTTATCCGTCTTATCGAAATCGTCCAAATAAACGTGAACTCTAAGCCGTGCCGTTAGTAACGAACGAGTAAACGCAAAATCGGTGGAGCCAAATCTATCTTCACTACCGCCAGTGAGTCGTCAGCAAAGCCATACGGGGAAAACTCAGGAGTGCAACCATCAGCAAGTCGTCAACGGGAGTCTACACAGCGCTGGCCAGCAACAGGAGGATCAACTATCGGAACGCCACACATCACCCGCAGTCGTCGTACAGAATACAGCTAAGTCTAGTGTTAAGTTATCATAGTATTTCTAGTAGCATTGTATAGCTTAGAAAGTAACGTAAGTCGCGTGCCGGTAGGAGCCAGGAACTTTGATCCTAGTTTTTAAGCGAAGAAACAGTTCTCCTAATTATATCATTCTGTACTAAATTTCGAAATTCCCGCTGCGTACTTTCTCTTGGCTTTCAAGTGCTACAATAACCTTTCGTGGGTAGGAGGAGAGGCTGACGTTACCAATTCACGCAGGGTCTTTATTTAAATCAATTTAAATTTATGTAAACGGACTCTGTTGGCGTGCTATACCCAGCCTTTGAACCGGGTGGAACCGGGAGTGCTTTACAACCTTTCGGCCAGGAAAGGTTTCCAGCGAAGGCTGGAAACTTGGTGTTACAAAGCAGCAGAGACAGGGGATGCTGCTGCCCTCTATAAAGGAGCAGCTGGAAGTGGAAAAGAGTTTGATATCTAAGCCGCGCCGCACATAGAAAGTAGGCGAGGAGTGGGACGACTCACTGCGTCCTCCTTAGTTATAGCGCTGCTTAAACAGATTGGTGGAAGACGTACTCTTATGCTGCTGGTCAGGGGTACTTCCAGGGTGGCTACCGTGTACACCGGAGCAACTCGCAGTCTTGTAAGTGGTCGCCTGGTTTCTACGGCGCTAGCTCCTCCCTGAAGAACTACTCTATCAACTGTGGTTCTCCTTTGGAAGCCTTTCTAACAGGTGGGAAACGAAGGCTGGAAACTTGGTTTAACAGAGCAGCAAAGACGGGCGATGCTGCTGCCCTCCATAAAGGAGCAGCTGGAAGTGGAAGATAGTTCGATATCTAAGCTGCGCCATGCACAGAAAGATGGTTAGGGGTGGGAGGACTCACAGGGTCCTCATTGGCAATAGCGCCGCTCAGACAGAGTGGATGTAGAGGGATTGTCACGGTTCTGATCAGGGGTTTCCCCATGTTGACTACCGTGGACACCGGAGCAGCAAGCAGTTTTGTAAAAGGACGTCGGCTTCTGCGGCGCTAGTTTCTCCCTTTAGAACTACTCAATCAACTGTGGCTCTTCCTTGGACGTCTTTCAGCCTGGAGGGAGGAAAAGGCTGGGAACTTTGCGCTACAGAGCAGCAGAGACGGGTGATGTTGCTGCCCTCTATAACGGAGCAGCTGAAAGTGGAAGAGAGTTCGATATCCAAGCCGCATTACGCTCAGAAAGATGGTGGGTGGTGGGAGTACCTCTTTGGTAATAGCGCCGCTCAGACAGAGTGGATGTAGAGGGATTGTCACGGTTCTGATCAGGGGTTTCCCCATGTTGACTACCGTGGACACCGGAGCAGCAAGCAGGTTTGTAAATGGTCGCCTCGTTTTGACGGCGCTAGTTCCTTTCTGAAGAGCTACTCAATCAACCGTAGCTCTTCCTTGGATGCCATTCGACGAGGAGGAAAGCGAAGGCTGGAAACTTGGCAAAACAGAGCAGCAGAGACGGGGGATGTTTCTGTCCACTATAAACGAGTAGCTGAAAGCGGAAGAGAGTTCGATATCTAAGCCGCGCCACGCACAGGAAGATGGTAAAGGGTGGGAGGACCCACAGGGTCCTCTTTGGTAAAAGCGCTGCTCAGACAAAATTGTGGTAGAGGGATTGTAACAGTGCTGGTCTGGGGTACTCCCATGGTGGCTACCGTGGACACCGGAGCAGCAAGCAGTTTTGTAAGTGGATGCATGGTTTCTACGGCGCTAGTTACTCCCTGAAGAAATACTCAATCAACTGTGGCTCTTCCTTGGACTCCTTTCGGCCAGGAGGGAAGCGAAGGCTGGAAACTTATGTGTTACAGAGCAGCAGAGACGGGGGATGTTGCTGCCCTCCATAAATGGCTACCGTGGACACCGGAGCAGCACGCAGTTTTGTAAGTGGATGCATGGTTTTTACGACGCTAGTTACTCCCTGAAGAACTACTCAACCAACTGTGGCTCTTCCTTGGACTCTTTCGGCCAGGAGGAAGCGTAGACTGGGAACTTTGTGTTACAGAGCAGCAGAGACGGGGAATGTTTCTGCCCTCCATAAAGGAGCAGTTGGAAGTGCAAGAGAGTCCGATATCTAAGCTGGGCCACGCACAGAGAGATGGTTAGGGTTTGAGGACCCACAGGGTCCTCTTTGGTAAAAGCGCTGCTCAGACAGAGTTGTGGTAGAGGATTGTAACGGTGCTGGTCTGGGGTACTCCCATGGCTGGCTACCGTGGACACCGGAGCAGCAAGCAGCTTTGTAAGTGGTTGCCTGGTTTCTACGGCGCTAGTTCCTCCCTGAAGAACTAATCAATCAACAATGTGTTCTTCCTTGGACGCCTTTCGGCCAGGAGGGAAGCAAAGGCTGGAAACTTAGTGTTACAGAGCAGCAGAGACGGGGGATGTTTCTGCCCTCCATAAAAGAGCAGCTGGAAGTGAAAGAGAGTCCGATATCTAAGCCGCGCCACGCTAAGAAAGATTGTGAGGGGTTGGAGGACTCACAGGCTCCTCTTTGGTAAAAGCGCCGCTCAGACAAGGTGGTGGCATAGGGATTGTAACGGTGCTGGTCTGGTGGTACTCCCATTGAGACTACCGTGGACACCGGAGCAGCACGCAGTTTTGTTAGTGGTTGCCTGGTTTCCAAGGCGCTAGTTCCTCCCTGAAGAACTACTCAATCAACTGTGGCTCTTCCTTGGACGCCTTTCGGTCAGGAGGGAAGCGAAGGCTGGAAACTTAGTGTTACAGAGCAGCAGAGACAGGGGCTGTTTCTGCCCTCCATAAATGAGCAGCTGGAAGTGGAAGACAGTTCGATATCTAAGCCACGCCACGCTACAGAAAGATTGTAAGGGGTTGGAGGACTCATAGGCTCCTCTTTGGTAAAAGCGCTGCTCAGACAGAGTTGTGGTAGAAGGATTGTAACGGTGCTGGTCTGAGGTACTCCCATGGTGGCTACCGTGGACTCCGGAGCAGCACGCAGTTTCGTTAGTGGTCGCCTGGTTTCTACGGCGCTAGTTCCTCCCTGAAGAACTACTCAATCAACTGTGGCTCTTCCTTGGACTGCCTTTCGGCCAGGAGGAAAGCGAAGGCTGGAAACTTGGCTGTTACAGAGCAGCAGAGACGGGGAATGTTGCTGCCCTCCATAAAGAAGCAGCTGGAAGTGAAAGAGAGTTCGATATCTAAGCCGCGCCGCGCAAAGAAAGATGGTGAGGGGTGGGAGGACTCACTGGCTCCTCTTTGGTAAAGGCGCCGCTCAGACAGAGTGGTGGCATAGGGATTGTAACGGTGCTGGTCGGTGGTACTTCCATGGAGACAACCGTGGACACCGGAGCAGCACGCAGTTTTGTAAGTGGATGCATGGTTTTTACGGCGCTAGTTACTCCCTGAAGAACTACTTAACAAACTGTGGCTCTTCCTTGGACTCTTTTCGGCCAGGAAGGAAAGCGAAGACTGGGAACTATGAGTTACAGAGCAGCAGAGACGGGTGATGTTGCTGGCCTCCATAAAGGAACAGCTAGAAGTGGAAGAGAGTTCGATATCTAAGCCACGCCACGCAAAGAAAGATTGTGAGGGGTGGGAGGACTCATAGGGTCCTCTTTGGTAAAGGCGTCGCTCAGACAGAGTTGTGGTAGAGGGATTGTAACAGTTCTGGTCTGAGGTACTTCTATGGTTGCTACCTTGGACTCCGGAGCAGCAAGCAGCTTTGTAAGTGGCCGCCTGGTTTCTACGGCGCTAGTTACTCCTCTGAAGAACTACTCAATCAACTGTGGCTCTTCCTTGGACTCCTTTCGGCCAGGAAGGAAGGCGAAGGCTGTAAACTAAGTGTTACAGAGCAGCAGAGATGGGGAATGTTGCTGCCCTCCATAAAGGAGCAGTTGGAAGTGCAAGAGAGTTCGATATCTAAGCCTTGACACGATCAGAAAAAGGGTGAGGGGTGGAATGACCCACAGGGTCCATTTTGGTAATAGCGTCGCTCAGACAGAGTGGTGGCATAGGGATTGTAACGGTGCTGGTGGCACCTGAGCAGCACGCAGTTTCGTATGTGGTCGCCTGGTTTCTACGGCGCTAGATCCTCCCTGAAGAATTACTCAATCAATTGTGGCTCTTCCATGGACGCCTTTCGGCCAGGAAGGAAGCGAAGGCTGTAAACTTAGTGTTACAGAGCAGCAGTGACGGGGGATGTTGCTGCCCTCCATAAAGGAGAAGCTGGAAGCGGAAGAGAGTTCGATATCTAAGCCACGCCACGCACAGAAAGTGTAAAGGAATCCCGGTTCTCGCCAAGGTCTTTAGGCTGGGGCAGCTCAAAGAGATTCCAGGTAGCCGGCTTTACAATAATTTGTAATTCTGCCAGACACCTGAGCGCTGCCAAATAATTGACACACAAATCAAGTTGGAATTTGAAAATAGTTTTTATTGATAACCCAATTCGAAAGTTGACTTAGGGTTCTAACTTAAATACTTTTTGCTGCCGCTGGTCGTGGGAAGTCGTCCTCCACCCTCGTCTTGGCACTGGTTGCCGCTGCACTCAACCCACTGGACTCCAAGTTGGGCAGCTCCTGTTGCGGACCTCTAATGATCACGTCTGCGCAAGTCAGATGGCCTGTTCACCTCGACTTTGCGCCACACACGTAGCTTCAGGTCGCAGCCAGTGGCCCGTTGCGGTACCTAGGGTTAGTTGGCGTGGTGAATCTTCACCAGCTGCCGCTTCGAATAACACAAAGAACTTGTCTTTGTATTTCGTCCAGTGTCGGCGTATTAACGCGCCACTGGTTTCTAGGACAAATACCTAGAAATGGTTTGGGGCTGTAGACAATTAAATCTTACCCGGCTGTGGTCAGTTTCGCTTGCAGCTAAAATGAGCGCTTCGATTCCAAGCAAAGGTTGTGTTCCTTTTTGTCCAAACAGGAAAAGAGAAGAGAACTCTGCTCGCCAAAAGCTGACTCGCCTTGTTGAACGCTGCCTGAACTAGGTGGGAATTGCAAATCCACCCAACGCTATTCTGCTGGCGCATTTCAACACCCGCGAGTGTCCGTCGCGCTGACTGTGACGCCAACCGACACTATTCAAATGATAGGCGGCGCCAATTAGTGCGCAGCATTCCAAATGCTGCGCAAACTAGCACAGTTCGTTTATTTTCGCCACCACTTTGGCGCATTTTGTCAAACTGCAGCGACGTCATTGCCTCACTCTGCCTTTTGTCATTGGCTATGCTTATGACAAGGCAAAATAGCGCAGTTGTGTGCGAACACAACTGATCATCCGCGGCTGTTGTGTCATTGACCTAACAATAAACCGCCAAACGCTAGCGTTTGTCTACGCTTGCCCTCAACTGTCGCTACCACGCTTAGTCATGCGAGCGCCTGTGTCGAACGTCCTTATTGTTGTTGTTGGTCGGCAAGCGAATCATACGGATCAACGTAGATCTATCGCGCCAAACCCAACAACACGATATGCGCTGAACTGACGTTCCGTCATACCGATGCTAGCGTCAGTGACGACGCTCATGCAAAGTACCGGCTAATGTTGTTGCCGCCCCCATGCCAGCAGTCATAAAACTTACCGTCATAAAACGCAATAACAACAAGCACAGTCGTACTTTCTGCATTCCTTTTCCACCGTCACTTTCGCGATCTGGCGCATCCGCAACAACAACCATGTTGACCTGCTTACTTCAAAAATAACAACAAATCACGTTGTTGTGATTTTCGGTACAAGTGTGCAGCGCTAGCATCAATGCTTTGTTGCTGCGCGGTAATCACCCTCGCAACACAACTTAATCGTGTGCGGCCGCTAATCAGCGCAGCTAATCAGTGTTGCGTATCCACGTTGATGACTTATGCGCGGTTGATTAGCCTTGTGGACATACGACATGTGGACCGCGAATTTATCTAAAATTCGCGCCCGCTACTCTTAAACGTATGTGGCCGTTAAACAGCGCCGCTAGTCAGCGTCGCTAGTCAACGTCGGCAACTTAAACGCGGCTGATTAGTAAAAGTTTTACAAGATCAGCGCCGCTAATCAACGTCGAAGATTTTTACAAGGTTGATTTGACTTGTTGGCACACAATATGTGAGTCGCAAATTTATCTGAAATTCGCGTCGTCACAAAAGATTGTAGGTGGTGGGAGGACTCATATGGTCCTCTTTGTTAATAGCGTCGCTCAGACAGAGTGGTGGCATTGGGATTGTAACGGTGCTGGTCAGTGGTACTTCCATGGAGACAACCGTGGACACCGGAGCAGCACGCAGTTTTGTAAGTGGATGCCTGGTTTCTGCGGCGCTAGTTCCTGCCTGAAGAACTACTCAATAACTGTGGCTTTTCCTTGGTCGCTTTTCGGCCAGGAGGGAAGCGAAGACTGGGAACTATGTGTTGCAAACCAGCAAAGACGGGAAATGTTGCTGCCCTCCATAAAGGAGCAGCTGGAAGTGGAAAAGAGTTCGGTATATAAGCCGCGCAACGCGCAAAAATAAAGGGTGAGGGGTGGAAGGACCCAAAGGGTCCTCTTTGGTCAAAGCGCTGCTCAGACAAAAATTTGGAAGAGGGATTGTAACAGTGCTGGTCCGTGCGTACTCCCATGGTGGCTACCGTGGACACCGGAGCAACAAGCAGCTTTGTAAGTGGACGCCTTGTTTCAACGGCGCTAGTTCCTCCCTGAAGAACAACTTAATCAACTTTGGCTCATCCTCGGACTTGTTTCAGTCAGAAGGGAAATGAAGGCTGGGAACTTTGTGCTACAGAGCAGCAGAGTCGGGGGATGTTGCTGCCTGCCACAAAGAGCAGCTGGAAGTGGTAGAGAAATCGATATTTAAGTCGGGCCGCGCACAGAATGATGGTTAGGGGTGAGAGGACACACAGAGTCCTCTTTGGTAAAAGCGTTGCTCAGACAAAAATGTGGTAGAGGGATTGAAGCGGTGATAGTCGGTGGTACTCTCATGGAGACAACTGTGGACACCGGAGCAGCATGCAGTTTTGTAAGTGGACGCCTGGTTTCAACGGCGCTAGTTCCTCCCTGAAGAACAACTCAATCAACTGTGGCTCTTTCTCGGACTTGTTTCGGTCAGAAGGGAAGCGAAGGCTGGGAACTTTGTGCTTACAGAGCAGCAGAGACGGGGGATGTTGCTGCCCTCCATAAAGGAGCAGCTGGAAGTGGAAGAGAGTTCGATATCTAAGCCGGGCCGCGCACAGAAAGATGGTGAGGGGTGGGAGGACTCACAGGGTCCTCTTTGGTAATAGCGCCGCTCAGACAGAGTGGTGGTAGAGGGATTGTAGCGGTGCTGGTCTGGGGTACTCCCATGGAGGCTACCGTGGACACCGGAGCAGCACGCAGTTTTGTAAGTGGTCGCCTGGTTTCTACGGCGCTAGTTCCTCTCTGAAGAACAACTCAATCAACTGTGGCTCTTCCTTGGACTCCTTTCGGTCAGAAGGGAAGCGAAGGCTGGGAACTTGGTGTTACAGAGCAGCAGAGACGGGGAATGTTGCTGCCCTCCATAAAGGAGCAGCTGGAAGTGGAAGAGAGTTCGATATCTAAGCCGCGCCGCGCACAGAAATATGGTGAGGGGTGGGAGGACCCACAGGGTCCTCTTTGGTAATAGCGCCGCTCAGACAGAGTGGTGGTAGAGGGATTGTAACGGTGCTGGTCAGGGGTACTCCCATGGTAGCTACCGTGGACACCGGAGCAGCAAGCAGTTTTCTAAGTGGTCGCCTGGTTTCTACGGCGCTAGTTCCTCCCTGAAGAACTACTCAATCAACTGTGGCTCTTCCATGGACTCCTTTCGGCCAGAAGGGAAGCGAAGGCTGGAAACTTGGTGTTACAGAGCAGCAGAGATGGGGGATGTTGCTGCCCTCTATAAAAGAGCAGCTGGAAGTGGAATAGAGTTCGATATCTAAGCCGTGCCGGCACAAGAAAGATAGGTGAGGGTGGAGGACTCACAGGGTCCTCTTTGGTAATAGCGCTGCTCAGACAGAGTGGTGGTAGATGGATTGTAACGGTGCTGGTCTAGGGTACTCCCATGGTGGCTACCGTGTACACCGGAGCAGCACGCAGTCTTGTAAGTGGTCGCCTGGTTTCTACGGCGCTAGTTCCTCCCTGAAGAACTACTCAATCAACTGTGGCTCTTCCTTGGACTCCTTTTGGTCAGAAGGGAAGCGAAGGCAGGAAATTTGGTGTTACAGAGCAGCAGAGACAGGGGATGTTGCTGCCCTCCATAAAGGAGCAGCTGGAAGTGGAAGAGAGTTCGATATCTAAGCCGCGCCGCGCACAAAAAGATAGGTGGGGTGGACGACTCACAGGGTCCTCTTTGGTAATAGCGCCGCTCAGACAGAGTGATGGCAGAGGGATTGTAGACGGTGCTGGTCAGGGGTACTCCCATGGTGGCTACCGTGGACACCGGAGCAGCAAGCAGTTTTGTAAGTGGATGCTTGGTTTCATATGGCACTAGTTCCTCCCTGAAGAACTACTCAATCTACTGTGGCTCTTCCTTGGACTCCTTTTGGCCAGAAGGGAAGCGAAGGCTGGAAACTTGGTGTTACAGAGCAGCAGAGACGGGGGATGTTGCTACCCTCCATAAAGGAGCAGCTGGAAGTGGAAGAGAGTTCGATATCTAAGCCGTGCCGCGCACAGAAATTTGGTGAGGGGTGGGAGGACCCACAGGGTCCTCTTGGGTAATAGCGCCGCTCAGACAGAGTGGTGGCAAAGGGATTGTAGCGGTGCTGGTCTGGGGTACTCCCATGGAGACTACCGTGGAGAGCAGAGCAGCACGCAGTTTTGTAAGTGGATGCTTGGTTTCAATGGCACTAGTTCCTCCCTGAAGAACTACTCAATCTACTTTGGCTCTTCCTTGGACTCCTTTTGGCCAGAAGGGAAGCGAAGGCTGGAAACTTTGTGTTAGAGAGCAGCAGCGACGGGGGATGTTGCTGCCCTCCATAAAGGAGCAGCTGGAAGTGGAAGAGAGTTCGATATCTAAGCCGTGCCGCGCACAGAAAGATGGTAAGGGGTGGGAGGACCCACAGGGTCCTCTTTGGTAATAGCGCCGCTCAGACAGAGTGGTGGTAGAGTGATTGTAACGGTGCTGGTCTGTGGTACTCCCATGGTGGCTACCGTGGACACCGGAGCAGCAAGCAGTTTTGTAAGTGGTCGCCTGGTTTCTACGGCGCTAGTTCCTCCCTGAAGAACTACTCAATCAACTGTGGCTCTTCCTTGGACTCCTTTCGGCCAGAAGGGAAGCGAAGGCTGGAAACTTGGTGTTACAGAGCAGCAGAGACGGGGGATGTTGCTGCCCTCCATAAAGGAGCAGCTGGAAGTGGAAGAGAGTTCGATATCTAAGCCGCGCCACGCACAGAAAGATGGTGAGGGGTGGGAGGACTCACAGGGTCCTCTTTGGTAATAGCGCCGCTCAGACAGAGTAGTGGCAAAGGATTGTAACGGTGCTGGTCTGGGGTACTCCCATGGTGGCTACCGTGGACACCGGAGCAGCAAGCAGTTTTGTAAGTGGTCGCCTGGTTTCTACGGCGCTAGTTCCTCCCTGAAGAACTACTCAATCAACTGTGGCTCTTCCTTGGACGCCTTTCGGCCAGGAGGGAAGCGACAGGCTGGAAACTTGGTGTTACAAAGCAGCAGAGACGGGGGATGTTGCTGCCCTCCATAAAGGAGCAGCTGGAAGTGGAAGAGAGTTCGATATCTAAGCCGCGCCACGCACAGAAAGATGGTGTAGGGGTGGGACGACTCACAGGGTCCTCTTTGGTAATAGCGCCGCTCAGACAGAGTGGTGGCAGAGGGATTGTAACGGTGCTGGTCAGGGGTACTCCCATGGTGGCTACCGTGGACACCGGAGCAGCAAGCAGTTTTGTAAGTGGTCGCCTGGTTTCTACGGCGCTAGTTCCTCCCTGAAGAACTACTCAATCAACTGTGGCTCTTCCTTGGACTCCTTTCGGCCAGGAGGGAAGCGAAGGCTGGAAACTTGGTGTTACAGAGCAGCAGAGACGGGGGATGTTGCTGCCCTCCATAAAGGAGCAGCTGGAAGTGGAAGAGAGTTCGATATCTAAGCCGTGCCGCGCACAGAAAGATGGTGTGAGGTGGAACGACTCACAGGGTCCTCTTTGGTAATAGCGCCGCTCAGACAGAGTGGTGGCAGAGGGATTGTAATGGTGCTGGTCTGGGGTACTCCCATGGTAGGCTTCCGTGGACACCGAAGCAGCACGCAGTTTTGTAAGTGGTCGCCTGGTTTCTACGGCACTAGTTCCTCCCTGAAGAACTACTCAATCAACTGTGGCTCTTCCTTGGACGCCTTTCGGCCAGGAGGGAAGCGAAGGCTGGAAACTTGGTGTTACAAAGCAGCAGAGACAGGGGATGTGTGCTGCCCTCCATAAAGGAGCAGCTGGAAGTGGAAGAGAGTTCGATATATAAGCCGTGCCGCGCACAGAAAGATGGTGAGGGGTGGGAGGACCCACAGGGTCTTCTTAGGTAAAAGCGCCGCTCAGACATGAGTGTTGGCATAGGAATTGTAACGGTGCTGGTCGGGGCTACTCTCATGGAGACTACCGTGGACACCCGAGCAGCACGCAGTTTTGTAAGTGGTCGCCTGGTTTCTACGGCGCTTGTTCCTCCCTGAAGAACTACTCAATCAACTGTGGCTGTTCCTTGGACTCCTTTTGGCCAGGAGGGAAGCGAAGGTTGGAAACTTGGTGTATACAGAGCAGCAGAGACAGGAGATGTTGCTGCCCTCCATAAAGGAGCAGCTGGAAGTGGAAGAGAGTTCGATATCTAAGCCGCGTCAAGCACAGAAAGTTGGTGTGGGGTGGGAGGACTCACAGGGTCCGCTTTGGTTATAGCGCCACTCAGACAGAGAGGTGGCATAGTGATTGTAACGGTGCTGGTCGGGGGTACTCCCATGGTGGCTACCGTGGACACCGAAGCAGCAAGCAGTTTTGTAAGTGGTCGCCTGGTTTCATAACGGCGCTAGTTCATCCCTGAAGAACTACTTAATCAATCTTTGGCTCTTCCTTGGACGCCTTTCGGTCAGGAGGGAAGCGAAGGCTGAAAACTTGGTGTTACAGAGCAGCAGAAACGGAGAATGTTGCTGCCCTCCATAAAGGAGAAGCTGGAAAAGGAAGAGAGTTCGATATCTAAGCCGCGTCAAGCACAGAAAGTTGGCGTGTGGTGGGACGACTCACTGGGTCCTCTTTGCTTATAGCGCCGCTCAAACAGAGTGGTTACATAGTGATTGTTACGGTGCTGGTCGGGGAAACTCCCATGGTGGCCACCGTTGACACCGAAGCAGCAAGCAGTTTTGTAAATATTCGCCTGGTTTCATAACCGCTAGTTCATCCCTGAAGAACTACAAAAAATCTGTAGCTCTTCCTGGGAAGCCTTTCGGCTAGGAGGGAAGCGAAGGCTGGAAACTTGGTGTTACAGAGCAGCAGAAACAGAAAATGTTGCTGCCCTCTATAAAGGAGAAGCTGGAAAAGGAAGAGAGTTCGATATCTAAGCCGTTCCGTGCACAGAATTATGGTCACGGGTGGGAGGACCCACAGAGTCTTCTTTGCTTATAGCGTCGCTCAGACAAAGTGATTGTTACGGTTCTGGCTAGGGGTACTCCCATGGAGACCACCGTGGACCCCCGAGCAGCACGCAGTTTTTAAGTGGTCACATGGTTTCTATGGCGCTGGTTTCTCCCTTTAAAACCACTCAATTAACTGTGGTTGTTCCTTGGACTGCTTTTGGCCAGGAGGGAAGTGAAGGCTGGAAACTTGGTTATACAAAGCAGCAGAGAAAGAAGATGTTGCTTCCCTCCATAAAGAAACAGCTGGAAGTGGAAGAGAGTTCGATATATAAGCCGCGTCAAGCACAGGAAGTTGGCGTGTGGTGGGACGACTCACAGGGTCCGCTTTGCTTATAGCGCCGCTGAAACAGAGTGGAGACATAGGGATTGTAACGGTGCTAGTCAGGGGTACTCCCATGGTGGCAACCTTGGACACCGAAGCAGCAGGCAGTTTTGTACATATTCGCCTGGTTTCTGAACCGCTAGTTCCACCCTGAAGAACTACTTAATAATCTTTGGCTCTTCCTGGGAAGCCTTTCGGCCAGGAGAGAAGTGAAGGCTGGAAACTTGGTGTTACAGAGCAGCAGATACGGGGGATGTTGCTGCCCTCCATAAAGGAGAAGCTGGTAGTGGAAGAGAGTTCGATATCTAAACCGTTCCGTACACAGAAAGTTGGCGAGGGGTGGGACGACTCACAGGGTCCTTTTTGCTTATAGCGCCACCCAAACAGAGTTGTGACATAGTGATTGTAACGGTGCCGGGTGGGGAACTCCCATGGTGGCTACCGTGTACACTGGAGCAGCATGCTGTTTTGTAAGTGGACGGCTGGTTTCTGCGGCACTAGTTGCTTTCTGAAGAACTACACAATAAACTGTTGCTCTTTTTTCGACTCCTTTCGACCAGGAGAGAAGCGAAGGCTAGAAACTTGGTGTTACAGAGCAGCAGAGACGGGAGATGTTGCTGCCCTCCATAAAGGAGCAGCTTTAAGTGAAAGAAGATCGATATCTAAGCCGCAACGCGCACAGAAAGTTGGCGAGGGGTGGGACGACAGACAGGGTCCTCTTTGGTGATAGGGTCGCTGAGACAGAGTGGTGGTAGACGTATCGTAACGGTGCTGGTCTGGGGTACTCCTATGGTGGCTACCGTGGACACTGGAGCAGCACGCAGTTTTGTAAGTAGTCGCTTGGTTTCTACGGTACTTGTTTCTCCTTGAAGAACTACTCAATACACTGTGGCTTTTCGTTGGAATCCTTTCGTCCAGGAGGGAAGCGAAGGCTGGAAACTTGGTGTTACAGAGCAGCAGAGACGGGGGATGTTGCTAGCCTCCATGAAGAAGCAGCTAGAAGTGGAAGAGATTTCGATATCTAAGCCGCGCCACTCACAGAAAGATAATGAGGGTAGGGAAGTCTCACAGCGTTCTCTTTAGTAATTGCGCTGCTCAGAGAGAGTGGTGTTGCTTGTCTTGGGAACTCCCATGGTGGCTACCGTGGACACCGTAGCAGCAAGCAGTTTTTGGTAATAACGCCGCTCAGCCAGAGTGGTGGTAGACGTATTGTAACGGTGCTGATCTGGGGTACTCTTATGGAGGCTACCGTGGACACCGGAGCAGCACGCAAATTTGTAAGTGGTCGTCTGGTTTCTACGGCGCTAGTTCATCCCTAAAAACTACCAATCAATCAACCGTGGCTGTCCCTTGGATTCTTTTCGGTCAGGAGGGAAGCGAAGGCTGGAATTTTGGTGTTACAGAGCAGCAGTGACGGGGGATGTTGCTAGCCTCCATAAAGAAGCAGCTAGAAGTGGAAGAGGTTTCGATATCTAAGCCGCGCCACTCACAGAAAGATGGTGAGGGGTGGGAAGTCTCACAGCGTCCTCTTTAGTAATTGCGCTGCTCAGAGAGATTGGTGTTGCTTGTCTGGGGAACTCCCATGGTGGGTACTGTGGACACCGTATCAGCAAGCAGTTTTTGGTAATAACGCCGCTCAGACAAAGTGGTGGTAATGGGATTAAAACGGTGATCGTCTTGGGTGCTCCCATGGAAATTATCGTGGACACCGGATAAGCACGCAGTTTTGTAAGGCGATGCTTGGTTTCTACGGCGCTAAATCCTCCCTGAAGAACTTCTTAATCTAATGTGGCGCTTCGTTGGACTCTTTTTTGCCAGAATTTAAGCAAAGGCTGGAAACTTGGCGTTACAGAGCAGCAGCGACGAAGAATGTTGCTGCCCACCATAAATGAGCAGCTGGAAGTGGAAGAGAGTTCGATATCTAATCCGCGACACGCTCAGAGAGATGGCGAGGGGTGGGAGGACCCACAGTGTCCTCTTTAGTAATAGCGCCGTTTATACAGGGTGGTGGTTGAGGGATTGTAACAGTGCTGATCTGGGGTATTCCCATCGTGGCTACCGTGGACACCGGAGCAGCACGCAGTTTTGTAAGTGGAAGCCTGGTTTCTACGGCGCTAGTTCCTCGCTGAAGAACTACTCAATCAACTGTGGCTCATCCTTGGACTCTTTTCGCCCAGGAGGGAAGCGAAGGCTGCAAACTTGTTGTTAGAGAGCAGCAGTGACGGGTGATGTTGCTAGCCTCCATAAAGGAGGACCTCGAAGTGGAAGAGAGTTCGATATCTTAGCCGCGCCACTCACAGAAAGATGGTGTCGGGTGGGAGGACTCACAGCGTCCCCTTTGGTTATAGCGCCGTTCATACAGTGTTGGGGTTGAGGGATTTAAACGATGCTGGTCTAAGGTTCTTCAATGGTGGGTATCGTAGACAGTGGAGCAGCACGCATTTTTTTTCCTCCCTGACGAACTACTCAATCATTAGTTGCTCTTCCTTGGACTTCTTTCGCCCAGGAGGGAAGCGAAGGCTGAAACTTGTTGTTAGAGAGCAGCAGTGACGGGGGATGTTGCTAGCCTCCATAAAGAGGACCTAGAAGTGGAAGAGAGTTCGATATCTAAGCTGCGCCAGTCACAGGAGGATGGTGTGGGGGGTGGGAGGACTCACAGCGTCCTCTTTGGTAATAGCGACGTTCATACAGTGTTGGGGTTGAGGGATTTAAACGGCGCTGGTCTGGGGTTCTTCTGGGGCAGCGTACAGTTTTGTAAGTGGTAACCTGATTTCTACGGCGCTAGTTCCTCCCTGTAAATCTACTAAATCAACAGTGGCTTTTCCATGGATTCCTTTCGGCCAGAAGGAAAGCGAAGGCTGGAAACTTGGCGTTACTGAGGAGCAGAGACGGAGGATTATGCTAGCCTCCATAAAGGATGAGCCAGAAGTGGAAGAGAGTTCAATATCTAAGCCACGCCACTCACAGAAAGATGGTGAGGGGTGGGAGGGCTCACAGCGTCCTTTTGGTAAAAGCGCAGTTCATAGAGTGTCGTGGTTGATGGATTGTAACGGTACAGGTCAGGGTTCTGCAATCGTGGGTACCGAAGACACCGGTGCAGCACGCAGTTTTGTAAGTGGATGCCGGGTTACTACAGCGCTAGTTCTTCCCTGAAGAACAACTAAATTAACAGTGGCTTTTCGTGGGACTCCTTTTGGCCAGAAGGAAAGCGAAAGCTGGAAACTTGGTGTTACAGAGCAGCAGAGACAGTGGATGATGCTGTCATCCATAAAGGAGTAGTTGGAAGTGGAAGAGAGTTCAATATCTAAGCCGCACCACTCACAAAAAGATGGTAAAAGCGCCGTTCATAGAGTGTCGTGGTTGAGAAATTGTTACGGTACAAGTCTGGGGTTCTGCCATCGTGGGTACCGTAGACACCGGAGCAGCACGCAGTTTTGTAAGTGGATGCCTGGTTTCTACGGCGCTAGTTTCTCCGTGAAGAACTTCTTAATTAACAGTGGCTTTTTGTCGGACTTCTTTCGGCCAGAAGGGAAGCGAAGACTGGAAACTTGGCGTTACAGTGCAGCAGAGACGACGGATGTTGCTACTCTCGGTAAAGAAGCAGCTGGAAATGGAAGAGAGTTCGATATCTAATCCCCGCCACGCAAAGAAAGATGGTCAGGGTTGGGAGGACCCACAAGGTCTTCTTTGGAAATAGCGCCGCACAGACAGAGTGGTTGTAGAGTGATTATAACGGTGGGGGTACTATCATGGTGGCTACTGTGGACACCGAAGCAGCAAGCAGTTTTGTAAGTGGTCACTTGGTTTCTATGGCGTTTGTTTCTTCCTGAAGAACTACTCAATAAACTGTGGCTCTTCCTTGTCGCGTTTCGGCCAGGAGGGAAGCGAAGGCTGCGAGCTTGGCTTTACAGAGCAGCAGACACGGGCGATGTTGCTGCCCTCCATAAAGGAGCAGTTGGAGGAGGAAGAAACTTCGATATCTAAGCAGCGTCATGCACTGAAAGATGGTGAGGGGTGGGAGGACTAACAATGTCCTCTTTGGTAATAGCGCCACACAGACAGAGTGGTTGTAGAGGGATTGAAACTTCCATGGAGACTACTGTGGACACCAGAGCAGTTTTCAGTTTTGTAAGTGGTCGCCTGATTTCTACGGCGCTAGTTCCTCCCTGTAAAACAACTCAATCAACAGTGGCTTATCCTGGGACTCCTTTCGGCCAGAAGGGAAGCGAAGGTTGGAAACTTGGTGTTACAGAGCAGCAGAGACGACGGATGTTCCTACTCTCGGTAAAGGAGCAGCTGGAAGTGGAGGAGAGTTCGATATCTAAGCCGCGCCACGCACAGAAAGATGGTCAGGGGTGGGAGGACCCACATGGTCTTCTTTGGTAAAAGCGCTGTTCAGAGAAAGTGGTGTTACAGGGATTAAACCAGAGCGGGTCGGTGGTACTTCCATGGTGACTACCGTGCACACGGGAGCAGAACGCAGTTTTGTAAGTAGATGTCTGGTTACTACGGCGCTAGTTCTTTCCTGAAGAACTATTTAATTAACAGTGGCTTTTCTTGGGACTCCTTTCGGCCAGAAGGGAAGCGAAGGCTGGAAATTCAGTGTTACATAGCAGCAGAGACGGGTGATTTTGCTGCCTTCCATAAATGAGCAGCTGGAAGTGGAAGTGCGTTAGGTATCTAAGCCGCACCACGCACAGAAATATGGTTTTGGGTGGGAGGACCCACAGGGTCTTCTTTGGTAATAGCGCCGCACAGACAGAGTGGTTGTAGAGGCATTGCAACGGTGCTGGTCGGGGGTTCTCCCATGGAGACTACCGTGGACACCGGAGCTGAGCGCAATTTTGTAAGTGGATGCCTGGTTACTACGGCGCTAGTTCCTTCCTGAAGAACGACTTAATTAACAGTGGCTTTACGTGGGACTCCTTTCGGCCTGAAGGGAAGCGAAGGCTAGCAACATGGCGTTACAGAGCAACAGTGACGGGGGATGATTCTGCCATCCATAAGGGAACAGCTGGAAGTGGAAGAGTGTTCGATATCTAAGCCGTGGCATGCACAGAAAGATGGTGAGGGGTGGGAGCACTCACAGCGTCCTCTTTGGTAATTGTGCCCTTCAGACAGAGTGGTGGTTGAGGTATCGTAACGGTGCTGGTCGGGGGTACTCCAATGGAGGCTACCGTGGACACCGGAGCTGCACGCCGTTGTGTTAGTGGTCGCATGGTTTCTCTCGCGCTAGTTCCTTCCTGAAGAACTACTCAATCAACTGTGGCTTTCCTTGGACTCCTTTCGGCTAGAGGGGAATGATAACTGGAAACTTGCTGTTACGTGGCGCGGATTAAAAGCGAAGGCTGGAAATTCGGTGTTACAGCGCAGCAGAGACGGGTGATGTTGCTGCCTTTCATAAATGAGCACCTGGAAGTGGAAGAGTGTTCGATATCTAAGCCGCGCCGCGCACAGAAAGAGGGTTAGTGGTCCCCTCTTTGGTCATTGCGTCGCTCAGAATGAGTGGTGAAGCTGGTCTGGGGTACTCCCATGGTGGCTACCATGGACAATGAAGCAGCAAGAATTTCTGTTTCGCCTGGTTTCTACGGCGCTTACTCCGCCCTGAAGAACAACTCAATCAACTGTGGCTCTTCCTTGGACTCCTTTCGGTCAAAATGGAAGCGAAGGCTGAAAATTTGGTGTTACAGAGCAGTAGAGACGGGTGATGTTGCTGCCATCCATAAAGGAGAAGGTGAAAGTGGAAGAGAGTTCGATATCTTAACCATTTTGTGCACAGAAAGTTGGCGAGGGGTGGGTCGACTGACAGGGTCATCTTTGGTGAAAGCGTTGCTCAGACGGAGTGGTGGTAGACGTTTTGTAACAGTGCCGGTCAGGGGTACTCCTATGTTGGCTACTGTGGACACCGGAGCAGCAAGCAGTTTTGTAAACGGTCGTCTGGTTTCTACGGCGCTAGTTCATCCCTGAAGAACTTCTCAATTATCTGTGACTGTTCCTTGGACCCTTTTCGGCCAGGAGGGAAGCGGAGGCTGGAAATTTGGCGTTTTATAGCAGCAGAGACGGGGGATGCTGTTGCCCTCCATAACGGAGCAGTTGGACGTTGAAGAGAGTTCGATATCTCAAACGCGCCGCGCACTGAAAGATGGTAAGAGGTGGAAGGACCAACAGGTCTTTCTTTGGTCATTGCGCCGCTCAGAATGAGTGGTGGTGCTGGTCTGGGGTACTCCCATGGTACCTACCGTGGAAAAGCAGTTTTGTAAGTGGTCGCCTAGTTTCTACGGCGCTAACTCAGCCCTGAAGAACAACTCAATCAACTGTGGCTCTTCCTGGATGCCTGGTTTCTATGGTTCTGCTTCCTCCCTGAAGAACTACCCAATCAACTATTGCTCTTCCTTGGACTCCTTTCGTACGGAAGGGAAGCGAAGGCTGCAAACTTGGTGTTGCTGAGCAGCAGAGAAGGTGGATGCTGCTGCCCTACTTAACGGAGCAGTTGGACGTGGAAGAGAGTTCGATATCCAAGCCGTGCCTCGCACAGAAATCTGGTAAGGGGTGGGAGGACCCACAGGGTCCTTTTTGTTAATAGCGCCGCTCAGACAGAGTAATGGTTGACGTATTGTAATGGTGCTGGTCTCTGGTACTCCCTTGGTTTTAACCTAAGACACCGGAGCAGCAAGCAGTTTTATAAGTGGTCGCCTGGTTTCCACGGCGTTAATTCATCCCTGAATAACTTTTCAATCAACTGTGGCTATTCCTTGGACTCCTTACGGCCAGAAGGGAAGCGAAGGCTGCACATTTGGTAATGCTGAGCAGCAGAGATGGAGGATAATGCTGCCTTCCATAAAGGAGTAGTTTGTAGTGGAAGAGAGTTTGATCTCTAAGCCGCGCCACGCACAGAAAGATGACTTGTGGTGGAAGGACCCACAGGGCCCTCTTTGGTAATTGCGCCTTTCAGACAGAGTGGTGGTGCTGGTCTGGGGTACTCCCATGGTAGCTACCGAGGACAATGGAGCAGCAAGCAGTTTTGTAAGTGGTCGCCTGGTTTCTATGGCGCTAGTTCCTCACTGAAGAACTACATTATCGACTCTGGCTCTTTCTTGGACTCCTTTCGGCCAGGAGGGAAGCGAAGGCTGGAAATTCGGTGTTACAGAGCAGCAGAGACAGTCGATTTTGCAGCCCTCCATAAAGGAGCAGCTGGTTGTGGAAGAGAGTTTTATATCTAAGCCGCACCACGCACAGAAGGATGGTTAAGGGTGGAATGACCCGCAGGGTCCTTTTTGGTAATAGCGCCGGTCAGACACAGTGGTGGTGTTTTCCTCTGGAACTCTTATGGTGGCTACCGTAGACACCAGAGCAGCAAGCAATTTTGTAAGTGGTCGCCTGGTTTCTATGGTGGTAGTTCCTCCCTGAAGAACTACCTTATCGACTCTGGCTTTTCCTTCGACACCTTTCGGTCAGGAGGGAAGCGAAGGCTGCAAACTTGCTAATGCTTAGAAGCAGAGATGGGGAATGTTGCTGCCCTCGATAAAGGAGCCGCTGGAAGAGGAAGAAAGTTCGATATCTAAGCCGCACTTCGCCCAGAAAGTTGGTGAGGGGTGAAAGAATCCACAGGGTCCTCTTTGGTAACAGCGCCGCTCAGAGAGAGTGGTTAAAGAGGGATTGTAACAGTGCTGGTCAGGGCTACTCCCATGGAGACTTCCGTGAACACTGAAGCATCAACCAGTTTTTTGAGTGGACGCCGGTTTCTACGGCGCTAGTTCCGCCGTGAAGAACTACTCAATCAACTTCGGCTCTTCCTTGGACTCCTTTAAGCCAAAAGAAAAGCAAATGCTGGAAACTTGATGTTACAGAGCAGCGGAGACGGGTGATTTTGCTGCCCTCCATTAAAAAGCAGCTGGTTGTTGAAAAGAGTGCGATATCTAAGTCGTGCTACGCATAGAAAGATGGTGAGGGGTGGGAAGACCCACAGCGTCCTTTTTGGTAATAGCGCCGCTCAGACAGAGTGGTGGTGCTTGCCTGGGGTACTTCTATGGTGGCTACCGTGGACACTGGAGCAGCAAGCAGTTTTATAAGTGGTCGCCTGGTTTCTAATGCACTAGTTTCTCTCTTAAGGAAAACTCAATGAACTGTGGCTCTTTATTAGACTCCTTTCGGTCAGGAGGGAAGCGAAGGCTGCAAACTTGGTAATGCTGAGCAGTGAGATGGAGGATGTAACGGCCCACCATTAAAGAGCAGCTGGAAGTGAAAGAGAGTTCTATATCTAAGCCGCGCCACGCACAGAAAGATGGTGAGGAGTGGGAAAACCAACAGGTTTGCCTTTGGTAAATGCGCCGCTCACACAGATTTTTTGTAAAGGGATTGTAACGGTGCTGGTCAGGAGTACTCCCATGGAGACTGCCGTGGACACCGGAGCAGCAAGGTGTTTTTAAGCGGTCGCCTGGTTTCTACGGCGCTAGTTCCGCCCTGAAAACTACTCAATCAACTGTGGCTCTTCCTTGAACTCCTTTCGGTCAGGAGGGAAGTGAAGGCTGCAAAATTGGCATTGAAGAGCGGTAGAAACGGGTGATGTTGCTGCCCTCCAAAAAGAAGCAGTTGGACATTGAAAAGAATTCGATATCTAAGCCGCGCCAAGCACTGGAAAATAGTTACGGGTGGGAGGACCCACAGGCTCCTTTTTGGTAATAGCGCCGTTCAAACAGAATGGTGGTGCTGGTTCGCGGTTCTTTAATGGTAGCAACCGTGGACTCCGGAGCAGCATGCAGTTTTGTAAGTTGACGCCTGGTTTCTACGGCGCTACTTCCTCCCTGAAGAACTACTCAATAAACTGTGGATTTTCCTAGGACTTCTTTCGGTCAGAAGGGAAACGAAGGCTGGAGACTTGTCGTTACAGAGCATCAGAGACGGAGGATTTTGCTGCCCTTCATAAACGAGTAGCTGGAAGTGGAAGAGAGTTTGATATCTAAGCCTCACCACGCACAGAAAGATGGTTAGGGGTGGAATGAACAACAGGGTCCTTTTTGGTAAAAGCGCCGCTCAGAGTGAGTGGTTAAAAAGGAATTGTAATGGTGCTGGTCTCGGGTACTCCCTTGGTTTCAACCTAAGACACCGGAGCAGCAAGCAGTTTTGTAAGTGGACGCCTGGTTTCCACGGCGCTAGTTACTCCCTGAATAGCTTTTCAATCAACTGTGGCTATTCCTTGGACTCCTTACGGCCAGAAGGGAAGCGAAGGCTGCACACTTGGTAGTGCTGAGCAGCAGAGATGGAGGATAATGCTGCCTTCCGTTAAGGAGCAGTTTGAAGTGGAAAAGAGTTTGATCTCTAAGCCGCGCCATGCACAGAAAGATGATTAGTGGTGGAAGGACCCACAGGGCCCTCTTTGGTAATTGCGCCTTTCAGACAGAGTGGTGGTGCTGGTCTGGGGTACTCCCATGGAAGCTACCGAGGACAATGGAGCAGCAAGCAGTTTTGTAAGTGGTCGCCTGGTTTCTACGGCGCTAGTTTCTCCCTGAACAACTACTCAATCAACTGTGGCTTTCCTTGGACTCCTTTCGGCCAGGAAAGAATAAAAACTGGAAACTTGTTGTTACAGAGCAGCAGAGACGGGGGATAATGCTAACCTCCATAACGGAGCAGTTGGAGGTGGAAGAGAGTTCGATATCAAAGCCGTGCCTCGCACAGAAATCTGGTAAGAGGTGGGAGGACCCACAGGGTCCTTTTTGGTAAAAGCGCCGCTCAGACAGACTGGGGGTGCTTGCCTGGGGCACTCTCATGGTGGCTACCGTGGACACCGGAGCAGCAAACAGTTTTGTAAGTGGTCGCCTGGTTTCTACGGCGCTTGTTCATCCCTGAAGAAATACTTAATTATCTTTGACTGTTCCATGGACTTTTTTCGGCCAGGAGGGAAGCAAGGCTGGAAACTTAGTGTTAAAGAGCAGCAGGGACGGGGGATGTCGCTGCCCTCCATAAAGGATCAGCTGGAAGTGGAAGAGAGTTCGATATCTTAGCCGCGTCAAGCACAGAAAGTTGGCGTGTGGTGAGACGAGTCACAGGGTCCTCTTTGCTTATAGCGTCGCTATAATAGAGTTGTGACATAGGGATTGTAACGGTGCTGGTCGGGGGTACTCCCATGGAGGCTACCGTGTACACCCGAGCAGCAAGCAGTTTTCCAAGTGGACGCCTAGTTTCTACTGCGCAAATTCCTCCCTGAAGAACTACTCTACCAACTGTGGCTGTTCCTTTGAAACCTTTCGGCCAGGAAGGAAGCGAAGGCTTGAAACTTGGTGCTTTAGAGCAGAAGAGACGAGGGATGTTGCTGCACTCCAAAAAGGAGAAGCTGGAAGTGAAAGAGAGTTCAATTTATAAGCCGTGGCGCGCACAGAAAGATGGTGAGGGGTGGGAGGACCCACAGGCTCTTCTTTGTTAATAGCGCCGATCAGACAGAGTGGTGGTAGATAAATAAAACCGGTTGTGGTCTGGGGTACTCCTATGGTGGCTACCGTGGACACTGGAGCAGCACGCAGTTTTGTAAGTAGTCTTTTGGTTTCTACGGTACTTGTTTCTCCTTGAAGAACTACTCAATACACTGTGGCTCTTCGTTGGAATCCTTTCGTCCAGGAGGGAAGCGAAGGCTTGAAACTTGGTGTTACAGGGTAGCAGAGACTGGGGATGTTGCTAGCCTCCATGAAGAAGCAACTAGAAGTGAAAGAGATTTCGATATCTAAGCCGCGCCACTCACAGAAAGATAATGAGGGTAGGGAAGTCTCACAGCGTCCTCTTTAGTAATTGCGCTGCTCAGAGAGAGTGGTGTTGCTTGTCTAGGGAACTCTCATGGTGGCTAACGTGGACACCGTAGCAGCAAGCAGTTTTTGGTAATAACGCCGCTCAGCCAGAGTGGTGGCAGACATATTGTAACGGTGCTGATCTGGGGTACTCCTATGGTGGCCACTGTGGACACCGGAGCAGCACCCTGTTTTGTAAGTGGTCGCCTGGTTTCTACGGCGCTAGTTCATCCCTAAAAACTACTCAATCAACCATTGCTGTCCCTTGGATTCTTTTCGGTCAGGAGGGAAATGAAGGCTGGAAACTTGGTATTACAGAGCAGAAGAGACGGCGGATGTTGCTGACTTCCATAAAGGAGCAGCTGGTAGTGGTAGACAGTTTGATATCTAAGCCGAGCTCTGGGTCCTTTTTGGTAAAAGCGCCGCTAAGACAGAGTGGTGGTGCTTGACTGGAGTACTGCCATGATGGCTACAGTGGACACCGGAGCAGCAAGCAGTTTTGTAAAAGGACGCCTGGTTTCTACGGCGCTTGTTCTTCCCCTGAATTACTACTCAATCAACTTTGGCTCTTCATTGGACTCCTTTCGGGCAGAAGGGAAGTGAAGGCTGGAAACTTGGTATTACAGAGCAGAAGAGACGGGGGATGTTGCTGACCACCATAAAGGAGCAGCTGGTTGTGGAAGGGAGTTCGATATCTTAGCCGCGTCAAGCACAGAAACTTGTCGTGTGGTGGGACGACTCACAGGGTCCTCTTTGCTTATAGCGCCGCTCAAACAGAGTAGTGACAAAGGGATTGTAACGGTGGTGGTCAGAGGTACTCCCATGGTGGCCACCGTGGACACCGAAGCAGCAAGCAGTTTTGTAAATATTCGCCTGGTTTCATAACCGCTAGTTCATCCCTGAAGAACTACTCAATAATCTGTGGCTCTTCCTGGGAAGCCTTTCGGCCAGGAGGGAAGCGAAGGCTGGAAACTTGGTGTTACAGAGCAGGAGAAACAGAAAATGTTGCTGCGTTTCATTGAGGAGAAGCTGGAAAAGGAAGAGAGTTCGATATCTAAGCCGTTCCGTGCACAGAAATATGGTCACGGGTGGGAGGACCCACAGAGTCTTCTTTGCTTATAGCGTCGCTCAGACAGAGTGATTGTTACGGTTCTGGCTAGGGGTACTCCCATGGAGACTACGGTGGACACCCGAGCAGGACGCAGTTTTTAAGTGGTCACATGGTTTCTATGGCGCTGGTTTCTCCCTTTAAAACCACTCAATTAACTGTGGCTGTTCCTTGGACTGCTTTTGGCCAGGAGGGAATCGAAGGCTGGAAACTTGGTTATACAAAGCAGCAGAGAAAGAAGATGTTGCTGCCCTCCATAAAGAAACAGCTGGAAGTGGAAGAAAGTTCGATATATTAGCCGCGTCAAGCACAGAAAGTTGGCGTGTGGTGGGACGACTCACAGGGTCCGCTTTGCTTATAGCGCCGCTCAAACAGAGTGGAGACATAGGGATTGTAACGGTGCTAGTCAGGGGCACTCCCATGGTGGCAACCTTGGACACCGAAGCAGCAAGCAGTTTTGTAAATATTCGCCTGGTTTCTGAACCGCTCGTTCCACCCTGAAGAACTACTTAATAATCTTTGGCTCTTCCTGGGAAGCCTTTCGGCCAGGAGAGAAGTGAAGGCTGGAAACTTGGTGTTACAGAGCAGCAGAGACGGGGGATGTTGCTAGCCTCCATGAAGAAGCAGCTAGAAGTGGAAGAGATTTCGATATCTAAGCCGCGCCACTCACAGAAAGATGGTGAGGGTAGGGAAGTCTCACAGCGTCCTCTTTAGTAATTGCGCTGCTCAGAGAGAGTGGTGTTGCTTGTCTAGGGAACTCCCATGGTGGCTACCGTGGACACCGTAGCAGCAAGCAGTTTTTGGTAATAACGCCGCTCAGCCAGAGTTGTGGTAGACATATTGTAACGGTGCTGATCTGGGGTACTCCTATAGTGGCTACCGTGGACACCGGAGCAGCACGCAATTTTGTAAGTGGACGCCTGGTTTCTACGGCGCTGGTTCATCCCTAAAAACTTCTCAATCAACCCTGGCTGTCCCTTGGATTCTTTTCGGTCAGCAGGGAAGCGAAGGCTGGAATTTTGGTGTTACAGAGCAGCAGCACGGAGGATGTTGCAAGCCTCTATAAAGAAGCAGCTAGAAGTGGAAGAGATTTCGATATCTAAGCCGCGCCACTCACAGAAAGATGGTGAGGGTAGGGAAGTCTCACAGCGTCCTCTTTAGTAATTGCGCTGCTCAGAGAGAGTGGTGTTGCTTGTCTAGGGAACTCCCATGGTGGGTACTGTGGACACCGTAAGAGCAAGCAGTTTTTGGTAATAACGCCGCTCAGACAAAGTGGTGGTAATGGGATTAAAACGGTGATCGTCTTGGGTGCTCCCATGGAAATTATCGTGGACACCGGATAAGCACGCAGTTTTGTAAGGCGATGCTTGGTTTCTACGGCGCTAAATCCTCCCTGAAGAACTTCTTAATCTAATGTGGCGCTTCGTTGGACTCTTTTTTGCCAGAATTTAAGCAAAGGCTGGAAACTTGGCGTTACAGAGCAGCAGCGACGAAGAATGTTGCTGCCCACCATAAATGAGCAGCTGGAAGTGGAAGAGAGTTCGATATCTAATCCGCGACACGATCAGAGAGATGGCGAGGGGTGGGAGGACCCACAGTGTCCTCTTTAGTAATAGCGCCGTTTATACAGGGTGGTGGTTGAGGGATTGTAACAGTGCTGATCTGGGGTATTCCCATCGTGGCTACCGTTGACACCGGAGCAGCACGCAGTTTTGTAAGTGGAAGCCTGGTTTCTATGGCGCTAGTTCCTCGCTGAAGAATTACTCAATCAACTGTGGCTCATCCTTGGAGTCTCTTCGGCCAGGAGGGAAGCGAAGGCTGCAAACTTGTTGTTAGAGAGCAGCAGTGACGGGTGATGTTGCTAGCCTCCATAAAGGAGGACCTCGAAGTGGAAGAGAGTTCGATATCTTAGCCGCGCCACTCACAGAAAGATGGTGTCGGGTGGGAGGACTCACAGCGTCCCCTTTGGTTATAGCGCCGTTCATACAGTGTTGGGGTTGAGGGATTTAAACGATGCTGGTCTAAGGTTCTTCAATGGTGGGTATCGTAGACACCGGTGCAGCACGCAGTTTTGTAAGTGGATGCCGGGTTACTACAGCGCTAGTTCTTCCCTGAAGAACAACTAAATTAACAGTGGCTTTTCGTGGGACTCCTTTTGGCCAGAAGGAAAGCGAAAGCTGGAAACTTGGTGTTACAGAGCAGCAGAGACAGTGGATGATGCTGTCATCCATAAAGGAGTAGTTGGAAGTGGAAGAGAGTTTGATATCTTAACCGCGCTGCGCACAGAAAGATGGTGAGGTGTGGGTGAACGCACAGGGTTCTCTTTGCCCTCCATAAAGGAGCAGCTGGTTGTGGAAGAGAGTTCGATATCTAAGCAGCGCCATGCACAGAAAGATGGTAAAGGGTGAGAGGACTCACAGCATCCTTTTGGTAACAGCGCAGTTCATAGAGTGTCGTTGTTGAGGGATTGTTACGTTACAAGTCTGGGGTTCTGCCATCGTGGGTGCCGTAGACACCGGAGCAGCACGCAGTTTTGTAAGTGGATGCCTGGTTTCTACGGCGCTAGTTTCTCCGTGAAGACCTACTTAATTAACAGTGGCTTTTCGTCGGACTTCTTTCGGCCAGAAGGGAAGCGAAGACTGGAAACTTGGCGTTACAGAGCAGCAGAGACGACGGATGTTCCTACTCTCGGTAAAAGAGCAGATGGAAGTGGAAGAGAGTTCGATATCTAATCGGTACCACGCAGAGAAAGATGGTCAGGGTTGGGAGGACCCACAAGGTCTTCTTTGGTATTAGTGCCGTACAGACAGAGAGGTTGTAGAAGGATTGTAACGGTGCTGGTCGGGGGTACTCCCATGGAGACTACTGTGGACACCAGAGCAGCGTACAGTTTTGTAAGTGGTCGCCTGATTTCTACGGCGCTAGTTCCTCCCTTAAAAACTTTTAAATCAACAGTGGCTTTTCCTGGGATTCCTTTCGGCCAGTAGGGAAGCGAAGGCTGGAAACTTGATGTTACAGTTGAGCAGAGACAGAGAATGATGCTAGCCTCCATAAAGGAGGAGCTAGAAGTGGAAGAGAGTTCAATATCTAAGCCGCACCACTCACAAAAAGATGGTAACAGGTGGGGGACTCATAGCGTCCTTTTGGTAAAAGCGCCGTTCATAGAGTGTCGTGGTTGAGAAATTGTTACGTTACAAGTCTGGGGTTCTGCCATCGTGGGTGCCGTAGACACCGGAGCAGCACGCAGTTTTGTAAGTGGATGCCTGGTTTCTACGGCGCTAGTTTCTCCGTGAAGACCTACTTAATTAACAGTGGCTTTTCGTCGGACTTCTTTCGGCCAGAAGGGAAGCGAAGACTGGAAACTTGGCGTTACAGAGCAGCAGAGACGACGGATAATGCTACTCTCGGTAAAGAAGCAGCTGGAAATGGAAGAGAGTTCGATATCTAATCCGCGCCACGCAAAGAAAGATGGTCAGGGTTGGGAGGACCCACAAGGTCTTCTTTGGAAATAGCGCCGCACAGACAGAGTGGTTGTAGAGTGATTATAACGGTGCTGGTGGGGGGCACTATCATGGTGGCTACTGTGGACACCGAAGCAGCAAGCAGTTTTGTAAGTGGTCACTTGGTTTCTATGGCGTTTGTTTCTTCCTGAAGAACTACTCAATAAACTGTGGCTCTTCCTTGTCGTCTTTCGGCCATGAGGGAAGCGAAGGCTGCACACTTGGTAATGCTGAGCAGCAGAGATGGGGGATAATGCTGCCTTCCATAAAGGAGCAGTTTGTAGTGGAAGAGAGTTTGATCTCTAAGCCGCGCCACGCACAGAAAGATGACTTGTGGTGGAAGGACCCACAGGGCCCTCTTTGGTAATTGCGCCTTTCAGACAGAGTGGTGGTGCTGGTCTGGGGTACTCCCATGGTAGCTACCGAGGACAATGGAGCAGCAAGCAGTTTTGTAAGTGGTCGCCTGGTTTCTATGGCGCTAGTTCCTCACTGAAGAACTACCTTATCGACTCTGGCTTTTCCTTCGACACCTTTCGGTCAGGAGGGAAGCGAAGGCTGCAAACTTGCTAATGCTTAGAAGCAGAGATGGGGAATGTTGCTGCTCTCCATAAAGGAGCCGCTGGAAGTGGAAGAAAGTTCGATATCTAAGCCGCACCACGCCCAGAAAGATGGTGAGGGGTGAAAGAATCCACAGGGTCCTCTTTGGTAACAGCGCCGCTCAGAGAGAGTGGTTAAAGAGGGATTGTAACAGTGCTGGTCAGGGCTACTCCCATGGAGACTACCGTAAACACTGAAGCATCAACCAGTTTTTTAAGTGGACGCCGGTTTCTACGGCGCTAGTTCGTCCCTGAAGAACTACTCAATCATCTGTGGCTCTTCCTTGAATACCTTTCGTTCAGCAGGGAAGCAAAGGTTGGAAACTTGGGGTTACAGAGCAGCAGAGACAGGGGATGGTGCTGTCTTCCATAAAGGAGCAGCTGGAAGTGGAAGAGAATTCGATATCTTAGATGCGCCACGCACAAAAAGATGGTGAGGGGTGGGAGAACCCACAAGGTCCTATTTGGTAATAGCGCCACTCAGACAGAATGGCGGTGCTGGTCTAGAGTACTCCAATGGTGGCTACCGTGAACACCGGAGCAGCAAGCAGTTTTGTAAGTGGTCGACTGGTTTCAATGGCGCTAGTTCCTCCCTGAAGAACTATTCAATCATTTGTGGTTCTTCCTTGGACTCCTTTCGGTCAGAAGGGAAACGAAAGCTGGAAACTTAGTGTTGCTGAGCAGCAGAGACAGGGGATGGTGCTGTCTTCCATAAAGGAGCAGCTGGAAGTGGAAGAGAATTCGATATCTTAGATGCGCCACGCACAAAAAGATGGTGAGGGGTGGGAGAACCCACAAGGTCCTTTTTGGTAATAGCGCTGCTCAAAGAGAGTGGTTAAAGAGGGATTGTAACAGTGCTGGTCAGGGCTACTCCCATGGAGACTACGGTGAACACTGAAGCATCAACCAGTTTTTTAAGTGGACGCCGGTTTCTACGGCGCTAGTTCGTCCCTGAAGAACTACTCAATCATCTGTGGCTCTTCCTTGAATACCTTTCGTTCAGCAGGGAAGCAAAGGTTGGAAACTTGTGGTTACAGAGCAGCAGAGACAGGGGATGGAGCTGTCTTCCATAAAGGAGCAGCTGGAAGTGGAAGAGAATTCGATATCTTAGATGCGCCACGCACAAAAAGATGGTGAGGGGTGGGAGAACCCACAAGGTCCTTTTTGGTAATAGCGCCACTCAGACAGAATGGCGGTGCTGGTCTAGAGTACTCCAATGGTGGCTACCGTGAACACCAGAGCAGCAAGCAGTTTTGTAAGTGGTCGACTGGTTTCTATGGCGCTAGTTCCTCCCTGAAGAACTATTCAATCATTTGTGGTTCTTCCTTGGACTCCTTTCGGTCAGAAGGGAAACGAAAGCTGGAAACTTAGTGTTGCTGAGCAGCAGAGACAGGGGATGGTGCTGTCTTCCATAAAGGAGCAGCTGGAAGTGGAAGAGAATTCGATTATCTTAGATGCGCCACGCACAAAAAGATGGTGAGGGGTGGGAGAAACCACAAGGTCCTTTTTGGTAATAGCGCCACTCAGACAGAATGGCGGTGCTGGTCTAGAGTACTCCAATGGTGGCTACCGTGAACACCGGAGCAGCAAGCAGTTTTGTAAGTGGTCGACTGGTTTCTATGGCGCTAGTTCCTCCCTGAAGAACTATTTAATCAACTGTGGCTCTTCTTTGGACTCATTTCGGTCAGAAGGGAAGTTAAGGCTGGAAACTTTGTTTTTCAGAGTAGCAGAGACGGGAAATGATGCTGCCAGAGTGTTGGAAGACGTATTGTAACGGTGATGGTGTGGGGTACTCCTATGGTGGCTACTGTGGACACCGGAGCAGCACGCAGCTTTGTAAGTCGTCGCCTGGTACCAACGGCACTAGTTCCTCCCTGAAGAACAACTCAATTACTGCGGCTCATCTTTGGACTGCTTTCGGTCAGAAGAAAAGCGAAGACTGGAAACTTGGAGTAACAGAGTAGCGGAGATGAAGGATAATCCTGCCCTCGATATAGGAGCAGCTGGACGTGGAAGAGAGTTCCATATCTTAGCCGCATATCGCCCAGAAAGATGGTGAGGGGTGGAAGCACCCACAGGGTCCTCATTAGTAATAACGCCACTCAGACAGACTGGTGGTGCTTGCCTGGGGCACTCTCATGGTGGCTATCGTGGACACCGAAGTGGAAGAAAGTTTGATTACTAAGCCGTGCCACGCACAGAAAGATGATTAGTGGTGGAAGGACCCACAGGGCCCTATTTGGTAATTGCGCCTTTCAGACAGAGTGGTGGTGTTGGTCTGGGGTACTCCCATGGTAGCTACCGAGGACAATGGAGCAGAAAGCAGTTTTGTAAGTGGTCGCCTGGTTTCTACGGCGCTAGTTTCTCCCTGAACAACTACTCAATCAACTGTGGCTTTCCTTGGACTCCTTTCGGCCAGGAAAGAATAAAAACTGGAAACTTGTTGTTACAGAGCAGCAGAGACGGGGGATAATGCTGCCCTCCATAACGGAGCAGTTGAAGGTGGAAGAGAGTTCGATATCAAAGACGTGCCTCGCACAGAAATCTGGTAAGAGGTGGGAGGACCCGCAGGGTCCTTTTGGTAATAGCGCCGCTCAGACAGAGTAATGGTAGACGTATTGTAATGGTGCTGGTCTGGGATAATCCCATGGTGTCTACCGTGGACACCGGAGCAGCAAACAGTTTTGTAAGCGGTCGCCTGGTTTCTATGGTGCTAGTTCCTCACTGAAGAACTACATTATCAACTCTGGCTCTTTCTTGGACTCCTTTCGACCAGGAGGGAAGCGAAGGCTGGAAATTCGGTGTTACAGAGCAGCAGAGACGGTCGATTTTGCAGCCCTCCATAAAGGAGCAGCTGGTTGTGGAAGAGAGTTTTATATCTAAGCCGCGCCACGCACAGAAAGATGGTTAAGGGTGGAATGACCCGCAGGGTCCTTTTTTGTAATAGCGCCGGTCAGACACAGTGGGGTGCTTTCCTGTGGAACTCTTATGGTGGCTACCGTAGACACCGGAGCAGCAAGCAATTTTGTAAATGGTCGCCTGGTTTCTATGGTGGTAGTTCCTCCCTGAAGAACTACCTTATCGACTCTGGCTTTTCCTTCGACACCTTTCGGTCAGGAGGGAAGCGAAGGCTGCAAACTTGCTAATGCTTAGAAGCAGAGATGGGGAATGTTGCTGCTCTCCATAAAGGAGCCGCTGGAAGTGGAAGATAGTTCGATATCTAAGCCGCACCTCGCCCAGAATGATGGTAAGGGGTGAAAGAATCCACAGGGTCCTCTTTGGTAACAGCGCCGCTCAGAGAGAGTGGTTAAAGAGGGATTGTAACAGTGCTGGTCAGGGCTACTCCCATGGAGACTACCGTGAACACTGAAGCATCAACCAGTTTTTTAAGTGGACGCCGGTTTCTACGGCGCTAGTTCGTCCCTGAAGAACTACTCAATCATCTGTGGCTCTTCCTTGAATACCTTTCGTTCAGCAGGGAAGCAAAGGTTGGAAACTTGGGGTTACAGAGCAGCAGAGACAGGGGATGGTGCTGTCTTCCATAAAGGAGCAGCTGGAAGTGGAAGAGAATTCGATATCTTAGATACGCCACGCACAAAAAGATGGTGAGGGGTGGGAGAACCCACAAGGTCCTTTTTGGTAATAGCGCCACTCAGACAGAATGGCGGTGCTGGTCTAGAGTACTCCAATGGTGGCTACCGTGAACACCGGAGCAGCAAGCAGTTTTGTAAGTGGTCGAATGGTTTCTATGGTGCTAGTTCCTCCCTGAAGAACTATTCAATCATTTGTGGTTCTTCCTTGGACTCCTTTCGGTCAGAAGGGAAACGAAAGCTGGAAACTTAGTGTTGCTGAGCAGCAGAGACAGGGGATGGTGCTGTCTTCCATAAAGGAGCAGCTGGAAGTGGAAGAGAATTCGATATCTTAGATGCGCCACGCACAAAAAGATGGTGAGGGGTGGGAGAACCCACAAGGTCCTTTTTGGTAATAGCGCCGCTCAAAGAGAGTGGTTAAAGAGGGATTGTAACAGTGCTGGTCAGGGCTACTCCCATGGAGACTACGGTGAACACTGAAGCATCAACCAGTTTTTTAAGTGGACGCCGGTTTCTACGGCGCTAGTTCGTCCCTGAAGAACTACTCAATCATCTGTGGCTCTTCCTTGAATACCTTTCGTTCAGCAGGGAAGCAAAGGTTGGAAACTTGGGGTTACAGAGCAGCAGAGACAGGGGATGGAGCTGTCTTCCATAAAGGAGCAGCTGGAAGTGGAAGAGAATTCGATATCTTAGATGCGCCACGCACAAAAAGATGGTGAGGGGTGGGAGAACCCACAAGGTCCTTTTTGGTAATAGCGCCACTCAGACAGAATGGCGGTGCTGGTCTAGAGTACTCCTATGGTGGCTACCGTGAACACCGGAGCAGCAAGCAGTTTTGTAAGTGGTCGACTGGTTTCTATGGCGCTAGTTCCTCTCTGAAGAACTATTTAATCAACTGTGTCTCTTCTTTGGACTCATTTCGGTCATAAGGGAAGTTAAGGCTGGAAACTTAGTGTTGCTGAGCAGCAGAGACAGGGGATGGTGCTGTCTTCCATAAAGGAGCAGCTGGAAGTGGATGAGAATTCGATATCTTAGATGCGCCACGCACAAAAAGATGGTGAGGGGTGGGAGAACCCACAAGGTCCTTTTTGGTAATAGCGCCACTCAGACAGAATGGCGGTGCTGGTCTAGAGTACTCCAATGGTGGCTACCGTGAACACTGGAGCAGCAAGCAGTTTTGTTAGTGGTCGACTGGTTTCTATGGCGCTAGTTCCTCCCTGAAGAACTATTCAATCATTTGTGGTTCTTCCTTGGACTCCTTTCGGTCAGAAGGGAAACGAAAGCTGGAAACTTAGTGTTGCTGAGCAGCAGAGACAGGGGATGGTGCTGTCTTCCATAAAGGAGCAGCTGGAAGTGGAAGAGAATTCGATATTTTAGATGCGCCACGCACAAAAAGATGGTGAGGGGTGGGAGAAACCACAAGGTCCTTTTTGGTAATAGTGCCACTCAGACAGAATGGCGGTGCTGGTCTAGAGTACTCCAATGGTGGCTACCGTGAACACCGGAGCAGCAAGCAGTTTTGTAAGTGGTCGACTGGTTTCTATGGCGCTAGTTCCTCCCTGAAGAACTATTTAATCAACTGTGGCTCTTCTTTGGACTCATTTCGGTCAGAAGGGAAGTTAAGGCTGGAAACTTTGATTTACAGAGTAGCAGAGACGGGAAATGATGCTGCCAGAGTGATGGAAGGCGTATTGTAACGGTGATGGTCTGGGGTACTCCTATGGTGGCTACTGTGGACACCGGAGCAGCACGCAGCTTTGTAAGTCGTCGCCTGGTACCAACGGCACTAGTTCCTCCCTGAAGAACAACTCAATTACTGCGGCTCATCCTTGGACTGCTTTCGGTCAGAAGAAAAGCGAAGACTGGAAACTTGGAGTAACAGAGCAGATGAGATGAAGGATAATCCTGCCCTCGATATAGAAGCAGCTGGACGTGGAAGAGAGTTCCATATCTTAGCCGCATATCGCCCAGAAAGATGGTGAGGGGTGGAAGCACCCACAGGGTCCTCTTTAGTAATAACGCCACCCAGACAGACTGGTGGTGCTTGCCTGGGGCACTCTCATGGTGGCTACCGTGGACACCGAAATGGAAGAAAGTATGATTACTAAGCCGTGTCACACACAGAAAGATGGTTAGGGGTGGAAGGACCAACAGGGTCCTCTTTGGTAATAGCGCCGCTCAGACAGACTGGTGGTGCTTGCCTGGGGTACTCCCATGTTGGCTACTGTGGACACCGGAGCAGCAAGCAGTTTTGTAAGTGGTCGCCTGGTTTCTACGGCGCTTGTTCATCCCTGAAGAAATACTTAATTATCTGTGACTGTTCCATGGACTCTTTTCGGCAAGGAAGGAAGCAAGGCTGGAAACTTAGTGTTAAAGAGCAGCAGAGACGGGGATGTCGCTGCCCTCCATAAAGGAGCAGCTGGAAGTGGAAGAGAGTTCGATATCTTAGCCGCGTCAAGCACAGAAAGTTGGCGTGTGGTGAGACGACTCACAGGGTCCTCCATGCATATAGCGCCGCTCAAACAGAGTGGTGACATAGGGATTGTAATGGTGCTGGTCAGGGGTACTCCCATCGAGGCCTTCGTGGACAACAGAGCAGCACGCAGTTTTGTAAGTGGACGCCTAGTTTCTACTGCGCAAGTTCTTCCCTGAAGAACTACTCAATCAAATGTGGCTCTTCCTTGGACTCCATTCGGTCAGAAGTGAAGCGAAGGCTGGTAACTTGGTGTTAGAGAGCAGCAGAGACGGGTGATGTTTTTGCAATCCATAAAGGAGCAGCTGGAAGAGGAACACTGTTCGATATTTAAGCCGCACCGCGCACAGAAATATGGTCAGGGGTGGGAGGACCCACAGAGTCTTCTTTGGTAATAGCGTCGCTCAGAAAGAGTGGTTGAAGAGTGATTATTACGGTGCTGGTAAGGCGTACTCCTATAGAGACTACCGTGGACACCGGAGCAGCACACAGTTTTGTGAGTGGTCGCCTGGTTTCCACGGCGCTTGTTTCTCCCTGAAAAACTATTCAATTAACTGTGGCTATTCCTTAGACTCCTTTCGGCCAGGAGGGAAGCAACGCTGGAAACTTGGTGTTACAAAGCAGCAGAGAAAGCGGATGTTCCTGCCCTCCATAAAGGAGCAGCTGGAAGTGGAAGAGAGTTCGATATCTTAGCCGAGTCAATCACAGAAAGTTGGCGTGTGGTGGGACGACTCACAGGGTCCTCTTTGCTTATAGCGCCGCTCAAATAGAGTTGTGACATAGGGATTGTAACGGTGCTGGTCGGGAGGAGGAGGAGGCTACCGTGTACACCCGAGCAGCAAGCAGTTTTCTAAGTGGACGCCTAGTTTCTACTGCGCAAATTCCTCCCTGAAGAACTACTCTACCAACTGTGGCTGTTCCTTGGAAACCTTTCGGCCAGGAAGGAAGCGAAGGCTGGAAACTTGGTGCTTTAGAGCAGAAGAGACGAGGGATAGTGCTGCACTCCATAAAGGAGAAGCTGGAAGTGAAAGAGAGTTCAATATATAAGCCGTGGCGCGCACAGAAAGATGGTGAGGGGTGGGAGGACCCACAGGGTCTTCTTTGTTAATAGCGCCGATCAGACAGAGTGGTGGTAGATTAATAAAACCGGTTCTGGTCTGGGGTACTCCCATGGTGGCTGCTGTGGACACCGGAGCAGCAAGCAGTTTTGTAAACGGTCGCCTGGTTTCTACGGCGCTAGTTCATCCCTGAAGAACTTCTCAATAATCTGTGACTGTTCCTTGGACTCTTTTCGGCCAGGAGGGAAGCGAAGGCTGAAAACTTGGTGTTACACAGCAGCAGAGACGGGAAATGTTGCTGCCCTCCATAAAGGAGAAGCTGGAAGTGGAAGAGAATTCGATATCTAAGCTATCTGTGCACAGAAAGTTGGCGAGGGGTGCGACGACTTTTAGAGTCCTCTTTAGTTATAGTGCCGCTCAGACAGAGTGGTGGTAGACGAATTGTAACGGTGTTGGGCCGTGGTACTATGGTGCTATGGTGGCTACCGTGGACACCAGAGCAGCACGCATTTTTGTAAGTAGAGGCCTTGTTTCTGCGGCGCTTGTTCCTCCCTGAACAATTACTCAATAAACTGTGGCTCGTCTTGAAAAGCCTTAGGACAGGAAGGAAGCGAAGGCTGGAAACTTAATGTTACAAAGACGAAGAGACGGGGGATGTCGCTGCTTCCATAAAGGAGCAGCTGGAACTGGAAGAGTGTTAAATATCTAAGCCGCGCCTTGCACAAAAAGATGGTTAGGGGTGGGATGACCCACAGGGTGTTCTTTGTTTAAAGCGCCGATCAGAAAGCGTGGTGGTAGAAGGATTATAATGGTTCTGGCGTGGGGTACTTCCATGGTGTCTTCCGTGAATACCGGAGCAGCAAGCAGTTTAGTAAAAGGACGCCTGATTTCTACGGCACTTGTTCTTCCCTTAAGAACTACCATACCAACTGCGGCTGTTCCTTGGACTCCTTTCGGGCAGGAGGGAAGTGACGGCTGGAAACTTGGTGTAACAGTGCAGAAGAGACGTGGGATGTTGCTTACCTCCATAAAGGAGCAGCTGTAAGTGGAAGAGTGTTCGACAGAGTGGTGGTAGACGTATTGTAACGGTGTTGGTCTAGGGTACTCCTATGATGGCTACTGTGGACACCGGAGCAGCACGCAGCTTTGTAAGTCGTCGCCTGGTACCAACGGCTCTAGTTCCTCCCTGAAGAACAACTCAATTACTGCGGCTCATCCTTGGACTGCTTTCGGTCAGAAGAAAAGCGAAGACTGGAAACTTGGAGTAACAGAGCAGATGAGATGAAGGATAATCCTGCCTTCGGTATAGGAGCAGCTGGACGTGGAAGAGAGTTCCATATCTTAGCCGCATATCGCCCAGAAAGATGGTGAGGGGTGGAAGCACCCACAGGGTCCACTTTAGTAATAACGCCACTCAGACAGACTGGTGGTGCTTGCCTGGGGCACTCTCATGGTGCCTACCGTGGACACCGAAATGGAAGAAAGTTTGATTACTAAGCCGTGTCACACATAGAAAGATGGTTAGGGGTGGAAGGACCAACAGGGTCCTCTTTGGTAATAGCGCCGCTCAGACAGACTGGTGGTGCTTGCCTGGGGTACTCCCATGTTGGCTACTGTGGACACCGGAGCAGCAAGCAGTTTTGTAAGTGGTCGCCTGGTTTCTACGGCGCTTGTTCATCCCTGAAGAAATACTTAATTATCTGTGACTGTTCCATGGACTCTTTTCGGCAAGGAAGGAAGCAAGGCTGGAAACTTCGTCGTCGGTGTTGGTGTAGGGTACTCCTATGGTGGCTACTGTGGACACCGGAGCAGCACGCTGTTTTGTAAGTGGACGCCTTGTTTCTGCGGCGCTTGTTCCTCCCTGAACAATTACTCAATAAACTGTGGCTCTTCCTGGGAAGCCTTTCGGCCATGAGGGAAGCGAAGGCTGGAAACTTTGTGTTACAGAGCAGCAGCTACAGGGAATGTTGCTGCCCTCCATGAAGGAGGAGCTAGGAGTAGAAGAGAGTTCGATATCTAAGCCGCGCCTTGCACAAAAAGATGTTTAGGGGTGGGATAACCCACAGGGTGTTCTTTGTTAAAAGCGCCGAGCAGACAGACTTGTGGTGGAGGGATTACAACGGTACTGGTCTGGGGCACTCCCTTGGTGGCTTCCGTTGACACCAGAGCAGCAAGCAGTTTTGTGAGTGGACGCCTAGTTTCTACTGCGCAAGTTCTTCCCTGAAGAACTACTTAACCAACTGCGGCTGTTCCTTGGACTCCTTTCGGGCAGGGCGGAGGCGAAGGCTGGAAACTTGATGTTACAGAGCAGAAGAGACGGGGGATGTTGCTGACCTCCATAAAGGAGTAGCTGGTAGTGGGAGACAGTTTGATATCTAAGCCATGCTATGCTCAGAAAGACGGTGAGGGGTTGGAGGACCCACAGGGTCTTCTTTGGTAATAGCGCCGCTATGCCAGAAAGGTGGAAGACGTAGTGTAACGGTGCTGGTCTGGGGTACTCCTATGGCGGCTACCGTGCACACCGGAGCAGCAATCAGTTTTGTAAGTGGTCGCCTGGTTTCTACGGCACTAGTTCCTCCCTGAAGAACTACCTAATCAACTGTTGCTCTTTCTTTTACTGCTTTCAGCCAGGAGGTAAGTGAAAGCTAGAAACTTGTCGTCACAGAGCTGCAGAGTCGGGGGATGTTGCTTTCCTCCATACAGGAGAAGCTGTACGTGGAAGAGAGTTCGCTATATAAGCCGCGCCGCGCACAGAAAGATGGTTGAGGGTGGGAAGACCCACAGGGTCCTCTTTGGCAATAGCACCGCTCAGACAAAGTGGTGGTGCTTGTCTCGAGTATCCCCATGGTGGCTACCGTGGACATCGGAGCAGCAAGCATTTTTGTAAGTGGTCGCCTGGTTTCTACGGCGCTAGTTCATCCCTTAAAAACTACACAATCAACTGTTGCTGTCCCTTGGACTCTTTTCGGTCAGGAGAGAAACGAAGGCTGGAAACTTGGTATTACAGTGCAGCAGAGTCGGGGGATGTTGCTTTTCTCCATACAGGAGAAGCTGGACGTGGAAGAGACCTCGATATATAAGCCGCGCCGCGCACAGAAAGATTGTTGAGGGTGGGAGTACCCACCGGGTCCTCTTTAACAATAGCAATAGCGCCGCTCAGACAGAGTGGTGGTGCTTGTTTCAAGTACTCCCATGGAGGCTACCGTGGACACCGGAGCAGCAAGCAGTTTTGTAAGAAGTCACCTGATTTCTACGGTACTAGTTCCTCCCTGAATAACTATTCAATCATTTGTGGCTCTTCCTTGCACTCCTTTCGGTCAGAAGGGAAGCGAAAGCTGGAAATTTGGTGTTACACAGCAGCGAAGACGTGGGATGGCTCTAGAGCAGCTGGAAGTGGAAGAGAGTTTGTTAACTAAGCCACGTCACGTACAGAAAGATGGTTAGGTGTGGAAGGACCAACAAGGTCCTCTTTGGTAATAGCGCCGCTCAGACAGACTGGTGGTGCTTGCCTGGGGTACTTTCATGGTGGCTACTGTGGACACCGGAGCAGCAAGCAGTTTTGTGAGTGGACGCCTAGTTTCTACTGCGCAAGTTCTTCCCTGAAGAACTACTTAACCAACTGCGGGTGTTCCTTGGACTCCTTTCGGGCAGGACGGAGGCGAAGGATGGAAACTTTATGCTACAGAGCAGAAGAGACGGGGGATGTTGCTGACCTCCATAAAGGAGTAGCTGGTAGTGGGAGACAGTTTGATATCTAAGCCATGCTATGCTCAGAAAGACGGTGAAGGGTTGGAGGACCCACAGGGTCTTCTTTGGTAATAGCGCCGCTATGCCAGAAAGGTGGAAGACGTAGTGTAACGGTGCTGGTCTGGGGTACTCCTATGGCGGCTACCGTGCACACCGGAGCAGCAATCAGTTTTGTAAGTGGTCGCCTGGTTTCTACGGCACTAGTTCCTCCCTGAAGAACTACCTAATCAACTGTTGCTCTTTTCTTTTACTGCTTTCAGCCAGGAGGTAAGTGAAAGCTAGAAACTTGTCGTCACAGAGCTGCAGAGTCGGGGGATGTTGCTTTCCTCCATACAGGAGAAGCTGTACGTGGAAGAGAGTTCGCTATATAAGCCGCGCCGCGCACAGAAAGATGGTTCAGGGTGGGAAGACCCACAGGGTCCTCTTTGGCAATAGCACCGCTCAGACAAAGTGGTGGTGCTTGTCTCGAGTATCCCCATGGTGGCTACCGTGGACATCGGAGCAGCAAGCATTTTTGTAAGTGGTCGCCTGGTTTCTACGGCGCTAGTTCATCCCTTAAAAACTACACAATCAACTGTTGCTGTCCCTTGGACTCTTTTCGGTCAGGAGAGAAACGAAGGCTGGAAACTTGGTATTACAGTGCAGCAGAGTCGGGGGATGTTGCTTTTCTCCATACAGGAGAAGCTGGACGTGGAAGAGACCTCGATATATAAGCCGCGCCGCGCACAGAAAGATTGTTGAGGGTGGGAGTACCCACCGGGTCCTCTTTAACAATAGCAATAGCGCCGCTCAGACAGAGTGGTGGTGCTTGTTTCAAGTACTCCCATGGAGGCTACCGTGGACACCGGAGCAGCAAGCAGTTTTGTAAGAAGTCACCTGATTTCTACGGTACTAGTTCCTCCCTGAATAACTATTCAATCATTTGTGGCTCTTCCTTGCACTCCTTTCGGTCAGAAGGGAAGCGAAAGCTGGAAATTTGGTGTTACACAGCAGCGAAGACGTGGGATGGCTCTAGAGCAGCTGGAAGTGGAAGAGAGTTTGTTAACTAAGCCACGTCACGTACAGAAAGATGGTTAGGTGTGGAAGGACCAACAAGGTCCTCTTTGGTAATAGCGCCGCTCAGACAGACTGGTGGTGCTTGCCTGGGGTACTTTCATGGTGGCTACTGTGGACACCGGAGCAGCAAGCAGTTTTGTGAGTGGACGCCTAGTTTCTACTGCGCAAGTTCTTCCCTGAAGAACTACTTAACCAACTGCGGGTGTTCCTTGGACTCCTTTCGGGCAGGACGGAGGCGAAGGATGGAAACTTTATGTTACAGAGCAGAAGAGACGGGGGATGTTGCTGACCTCCATAAAGGAGTAGCTGGTAGTGGGAGACAGTTTGATATCTAAGCCATGCTATGCTCAGAAAGACGGTGAGGGGTTGGAGGACCCACAGGGTCCTCTTTGGTAATAGCGCCGATCAGACAGAGTGGTTGTAGAGGGATTGTAACGGTGCTGGTCTGGGGAACTTCTATGGTGGCTACCGTGGACACCGGAGCAGCATGCAGTTTTGTAAGTCGTCGACTGTACCTACGGCACTAGTTCCTCCCTGAAGAACAACTCAATTACTGCGGCTCATCCTTGGACTCCTTTCGGTCAGAAGGAAAGCGAAGACTGGAAACTTGGAGTAACAGAGCAGCTAAGACGGGGGATGGTGCTGCCCTCAATAAAGGAGCAGCGTGAATTGGAAAAGTGTTCGATATTTAACCCGCACCACCCACATAAATATGGAAAGGGGTGGGAGGACCCATGGGGTCTTCTTTTTTGGTGACTATCGTGGACACCGAGCAGTAAGCAGTTTTGCAAGTGGTTGCTTGGTTTCTACGGCACTAGTTCATCCGTTAAGAACTACTCAATCAACTGTGGCTCTTCCTTGGAAGCCTTTCGGCCAGGAAGGAAACGAAGCCTGGAAACTTGGTGTTACAGAGCAGCAGATATGGGAAATTTTGCCGCCCTCCATAAAGGAGAAGCTGGAAGTGGTAGAGAGTTCGATATAAAAGCATTTCCGTGCACAAAAAGATGGTAAGACAGAGTGGTGGAAGACGTATTGTAACGGTGCTGGTCTGGGGTACTCCTATGGTGGCTACCGTGGACACTGGAGCAGCACGCTGTTTTGTAAGTAGTCGCTTGGTTTCTACGGCACTTGTTTCTCCCTGAAGAACTACTCAATAAACTGTGGCTCTTCGTTGGAATCCTTTCGGCCAGGAGGGAAGAGAAGGCTGGATACTTGTCGTCACAGAGCAGCAGAGTCGGGGGATGTTGCTTTCCACCATACAGGAGAAGCTGGACGTGGAGGAGAGTTCGATATATAAGCAGGTGGGAGGACCCACAGGGAGCTCTTTGGAAAAAGCACCGTTCAGTTAGAGTGGTGGTGCTTGTCTCGAGTACTCCCATGGTGGCTACCGTGGACACCGGAGCAGCACGCAGTTTTTTAAGTGGTCGCTTGGTTTCTACGGCGCTAGTTTTTCCCTGAAGAACTACTCAATCAACTGTGGATGTTCCTTGTACTCTTTTCGGCAAGGAGGGAAACGAAGGCTGGAAACTTGGTGTTACAAAGCAGCACAGACAGGGGATGTTGCTGCCCTTCATAAAGGAGCAGCTGGAAATGGAAGAGAGTTCGATATCTTAGCCGTTCCGTGCACAGAAAGTTGGCGAGGTGTGGGACGACTCTCAGGGTCCTCTTAAATTATAGTGCCACTCAGACAGAGGGGTGGTAGAGGTTTTGTAACAGTGGCTGTCTGCGGTACTCCCATGGTGGCTACCGTTTACACTGGAGCTGCAAGTTGCTTTGTAAGTGGTCACCTGGTTTCTACGGCGCTAGTTCATCCTTTAAGAACTACTCAATCAGCTGTGGATGTTCCTTGGACTCTTTTCGGCAAGGAGGGAAACGAAGGCTGGAAACTTGGTGTTACAAAGCAGCAGAGACAGGGATGTTGCTGCCCTCCATAAAGGAGCAGCTGGAAATGGAAGAGAGTTCGATATCTAAGCCGTTCCATGTACAAAAAGACGGTGAGGGGTGGAAGGACCCAAAGGGTCCTCGTTGTAAAAAGCGCCGCTCAGACAGAGTTGTGGTAGACGTATTGTAACGGTCCTGGTCTGGGGTACTCCTATGGTGGCTACCGTGGACACTGGAGCAGCACGCAGTTTTTCAAATATTCGCCTGGTTTCTGAACCGCTAGATCATCGCTGAAGATCTACTCAATAAACTGTGGCTCTTCTGGGGAAGCCTTTCGGTCAGGAGGGAAGCGAATGCTGGAAAGTTGGTGTTACAGAGCAGCAGAGACGAGGGATATTGCTGCCCTCCATAAAGGATAATCTGGAAGTGGAAGAGAGTTCGATATCTAAGCCGTTCCGTGCACAGAAAGGTGGCGAGGGGTAGGACGACTCTCAGGGTCCTCTTTAGTTATAGCGCCGCTCAGACAGAGTGGTGGTGCTTGTCTCGAGAACTCCCATGGTGGTGACATAGGACACCGCAGCAGGAAGCAGTTTTTCAAATATTCGCCTGGTTTCTGAACCGCTAGTTCATCGCTGAACAACTACTCAGTAAACTGTGGCTCTTCTGGGTGAGCCTTTCGGTCAGGAGGGAAGCGAAAGCTGGAAACTTGGCGTTACAGAGAAGCAGAGACCGAAGTGGAAGAGACAGAAGCTGGAAGTGGAAGAGAGTTCGATATCTAAGCTGTTCCGTGCACAAAAAGACGGTGAGGGGTGGGAGGACCCTCAGGGTCCTCTTTGTTAATAGCGCCGCTCACACAGGGTGGTGGTAGACGAATTGTAACGATGCTGGACGGGGGTACTCCCATTTTTGCCAACGTGGACACCGCAGCAGCAAGCAGTTTTGTAAGTGGTCGCCTGGTTTCTACGGCAATAGTTCCTTCCGGAAGAACTACTTAATCAACTGTGGCTCTTCCTTGGACGCCTATCAGCCAGGCGGAAGGCAAATATTGGATGCTTGGTGTTACAGAGCAGATGAGACGGGGGAGGTTTCTGCCCTCCATAAAGGAGCAGCTGGAAATGGAAACAATTTCGATATTTAAGCTGCGCCACGCACAGAAAGGTGGTGTGGAGTGGGAGGTCTTACAGGGTTCTCTTTGTTAATAACACCGCTAAGACAGAGTGATGGTAGAAGGATTAAAACGGTGCTGGTCAAGGGAACTCCCATGGTAGCTACCGTAGACCGCGCAGCAGCAAGCAGTTTTGTAAGTGGACGCCTGGTTTCTACGGCACAAGTTCCTCCCTGAAGAACTACTCAATCAACTGTGGCTCTTCCTTGGACTCCTTTCGGTCAGGAGGGAAGCAAAGGCTGGAAACTTGGTGTTACAGAGCAGCAGAGACGGGGGATGTTGCTGCCGTCCATAAAGGAGCAGCTGGAAGTGGAAGAGAGTTCGATATCCAAGCCGCGCCGCGCACAGAAAGATGGTGTGGAATAGGAGGTCTTACAGGGTCCTCTTTGTTAAATAGCACCGCTAAGACAGAGTGGTGGTAGAGGTATTAAAACGGTGCTGGTCAAGGGTACTCCCATGGTAGCTACCGTAGACCCCGCAGCAGCAAGCAGTTTTGTAAGTGGTCGCCTGGTTTCTACGGCACAAGTTCCTCCCTGAAGAACTACTCAATCAAGTGTGGCTCTTCCTTGAACACCTTTCAGTCAGGAGGGAAGCGAAGGCTGGAAATTTGGTGTTACAGAGCAGCAGAGACGGGGGATGTTGCTGCCGTCCATAAAGGAGCAGCTGGAAGTGGGAAAGAGTTCGATATCTAAGCCGCGCCGCGCACAGAAAGATGGTGTGGAATAGGAGGTCTTACAGGGTCCTCTTTGTTAAATAGCACCGCTAAGACAGAGTGGTGGTAGAGGGATTAAAACGGTGCTGGTCAAGGGAACTCCCATGGTAGCTACCGTAGACCCCGCAGCAGCAAGCAGTTTTGTAAGTGGTCGCCTGGTTTCTACGGCACTAGTTCATCCCTGAAGAACTACTTAATCAACTGTGGCTCTTCCTCGGACTCCTTTCGGCCAGGAGGGAAGCGAAGGCAGGAAACTTGGCGTTACAGAGCAGCAGAGACGCGGGATGTTGCTGCCCTCCATAAAGGAGCAGCTGGAAGTGGGAATGAGTTCGATATCTAAGCCGCGCCGCGCACAGAAAGATGGTGTGGAATAGGAGGTCTTACAGGGTCCTCTATGGTTAAAGCGCTGCTCAAACAGAGTGGTGGTAGAGGGATTAAAACGGTGTTGGTCAAGGGTAGTCCCATGGTAGCTACCGTAGACCCCGCAGCAGCAAGCAGTTTTGTATGTGGTCGCCTGGTTTCTACGGCACAAGTTCCTCCCTGAAGAACTACTCAATCAAGTGTAGCTTTTCCTTGGACACCTTTCGGTCAGGAGGGAAGCGAAGGCTGGAAACTTGGTGTTACAGAGCAGCAAAGACGGGGGATGTTGCTGCCCTCCATAAAGGAGCAGCTGGAAGTGGAAGAGAATTCGATATCTAAGCCAAGCCGCGCACAGAAATTTGGTGAGGGGTGGGAGTACCTACAGGGTCCTCTTTGGTAATAGCGCCGCTCAGACAGAGTGGTTGTAGAGTGATTGTAGCGGTGCTGGTCAGGGGTACTCCTATGGTGGCTACCGTGGACACCGGAGCAGTAAGCAGTTTTGTAAGTAGTCGCCTGGTTTCTACGGCACTAGTTCATCCCTGAAGAACTACTCAATCAACTGTAGCTCTTCCTTGGACGTCTTTCGTTCAGCAGGGAAGCGAAGCCTGGAGACTTGGTGTTACAGAGCAGTAGAGACGAGGGGATGTTGCTGCCTTCCATAAAGGAGCAGCTGGAAGTGGAAAAGAGTTCGATATCTAACCAGCGCCGCGCACAGAAAATGTTGGCGAGTGGTGGTACGACTCACTGGGTCCTCTTTGGTTATAGCGCTGCTCAAACAGAGTGGTGGTAGACGTATTGTTAACGGTGCTGGTCGGGGTACTTCCATGGTGGCTACCGTGTACACCGAAGCAGCACGCAGTCTTGTAAGTGGACGCCTTGTTTCTACGGCGCTAGTTTGTCCCTGAAGAACTACTCAATCAACTGTGGCTCTTCCTTGGACGCCTTGCAGTCAGGAGGGAAGCGAAGGCTGAAATTTGGTGTTACAGAGCAGTAGAGACGGGGATGTTGCTGCCGTCCATAAAGGAGCAGCTAGAAGTGGAAAAGAGTTCGATATCTAGCCCGCGCCACGCACAGAAAGTTGGCGTGTGGTTGGATGTACTCACTGGGTACTCTTTGGTTATAGCGCTGCTCAAACAGAGTGGTGGTAGACGTATTGTAACGGTGCTGGTCGGGGAACTCCGATGGTGGCTATCGTGTACACCGAAGCAGCACGCAGTCTTGTAAGTGGACGCCTTGTTTCTACGGCTCTAGTTTGTCCTTGAAGAACTACTCAATCAACTGTGGCTCTTCCTTGGATGCCTTGCGGTCAGGAGGGAAGCAAAGGCTAGAAATTTGGTGTTATAGAGCAGTAGAGACGGGGGATGTTGCTGCCGTCCATAAAGGAGCAGCTGGAAGTGGAAAAAAGTTCGATATCTAACCCGCGCCACACACAGAAAGTTGGCGTGTGGTGGGACGACTCACTGGGTCCTCTTAAGTTATAGCGCTACTAAATCAGAGTGGTGGTAGACGTATTGTAACGGTGCTGGTCTGGTGTACTTTTATGGTGGCTACCGTGGACACCGGAGCAGCAAGCAGTTTTGTAAGTGGTCGCCTTGTTTCTACGGCGCTAGTTTGTCCCTGAAGAACTACTAAATCAACTGTGGCTCTTCCTTGGACGCCTTGCAGTCAGGAGGGAAGCGAAGGCTGAAAACTTGGTGTTACAGAGAAGCAAAGACGGGGGATGTTGCTGCCCACCATAAAGCAGCAGCTGGAAGTGGAAGAGAATTCGTTATCTTAGCCAAGCCGCGCACAGAAATTTGGTGAGGGGTGGGAGTACCTACAGGGTCCTCTTTGGTAATAGTGCCGCTCAGACAGAGTGGTTGTAGAGTGATTGTGGCGGTGCTGGTCAGGGGTACTCCTATGGTGGCTACCGTGGACACCGGAGCAGTAAGCAGTTTTGTAAGTAGTCGCCTGGTTTCTACGGCACTAGTTCATCCATGAAGAACTACTCAATCAACTGTAGCTCTTCCTTGGACGTCTTTCGTTCAGCAGGGAAGCGAAGGCTGGAGACTTGTTGTTACATGGCAGTAGAGACAGGGGATGTTGCTGCCTTCTGTAAAGGAGTATGTAGAAGTGGAAGAGAGTTTGATATCTAAACAGCGCCGCGCACAAAAAATGTTGGCGAGGCGTGGTACGACTCACTGGGTCCTCTTTGATTATAGCGCTGCTCAAACAGAGTGGTGGTAGACGTATTGTTACGCTGCTAGTCGGGGTACTCCTATGGTGGCTACCGTGGACACCGGAGCAGCAAGCAGTTTTGTAAGTGGTCGCCTGGTTTCTACGGCACTAGTTTCTCCCTGTAGAACTACTCAATCAACTGTGGCTGTTCCTTTGACTCCTTTCGGCCACGAGGTAAGTGAAGGCCTGAAACTTGATGTGATAGAGCAAAAGAGAGGGGGGATGGTACTGCCCAGCATAAAGGAGCAGCTGGAAATGAAAGAGAATTCGATATCTAAGCCGCGCCGCGCACAGAAAGTTGGTGAGGTGTTCGAGTACCCACAGGGTCTTCTTTGGTAATAGCGCCGCTCAGACAGAGTGTTTGTAGAGGGATTGTAGCGGTGCTGGTCAGGGGTACTCCCATGGTAGCTACCATAGACCCCGCAGCAGCAAGCAGTTTTGTAAAAGGACGCCTGGTTTCTACGGCGCTAGTTCCTCCCTGAAGAACTACTCAATCAACTGTGGCTCTTTCTTGGACTCCTTTCGGCCAGAAAGGAAGCAAAGGCTGGAAATTTAGTGTTACAGAGCAGCAAAGACAGGGGATGTTGCTGCCAGACAGAGTGGTGGTAGAGGGACTAAAACGGTGCTGGTCAAGGGAGCTCCCATGGTAGCTACCGTAGACCCCGCAGAAGCAAGCAGTTTTGTAAGTGGTCGCCTGGTTTCTACAGCACAAGTTCCTCCCTGATGAACTACTCAATCAAGTGTGGCTTTTCCTTGGACACCTTTCGGGTAGGAGGAAAGCGAAGGCTGGAAACTTGGTGTTACAAAGCAGCAGAGACAGGAGATGTTTCTGCCCTCCATAAAGGAGCAGCTTGAAGTGGGAAAGAGTTCGATATCCAAGCCGCGCCGCGCACAGAAAGATGGTGTGGAATAGGAGGTCTTACAGGGTCCTCTTTGTTAATAGCACCGCTAAGACAGAGTGGTGGTTGAGGGATAAAAACGGTGCTGGTCAAGAGAACTCCCACGGTAGCTACCGTAGACCCCGCAGCAGCAAGCAGTTTTGTAAGTGGTCGCCTGGTTTCTACGGCACAAGTTCCTCCCTGAAGAACTTCTCAATCAACTGTGGCTCTTCCTTGGACACCTTTCGGTCAGAAGGGAAGCGAAGGCTAGAAACTTGGTGTTACAAAGCAGCAGAGACGGGAGATGTTGCTGCCGTCCATAAAGGAGCAACTGGAAGTGGGAAAGAGTTCGATATCCAAGCCGCGCCGCGCACAGAAAGATGGTGTGGAATAGGAGGTCTTACAGGGTCCTCTTTGGTTAAAGCGCTGCTCAAACAGAGTGGTGGTAGAGGGATTAAAACGGTGTTGGTCAAGGAAAGTCCCATGGTAGCTACCGTAGACCCCACAGCAGCAAGCAGTTTTGTAAAAGGACGCCTGGTTTCTACGGCGCTAGTTCCTCCCTGAAGAACGACTCAATCAACTGTGGCTCTTTATTGGACTCCTTTCGGCCACGAGGTAGGTGAAGGCCTGAAACTTGGTGTGACAGAGCAAAAGAGAGGGGGGATGTTGCTGCCCACCATAAAGGAGCAGCTGGAAATGGAAGAGAATTCGATATCTAAGCCGCGCCGCGCACAGAAAGTTGGTGAGGTGTTCGAGTACCCACAGGGTCTTCTTTGGTAATAGCGCCGCTCAGACAGAGTGTTTGTAGAGGGATTGTAGCGGTGCTGGTCAGGAGTACTCCCATGGTAGCTACCATAGACCCCGCAGCTGCAAGCAGTTTTGTAAAAGGACGCCTGGTTTCTACGGCGCTAGTTCCTCCCTGAAGAACTACTCAATCAACTGTGGCTCTTTCTTGGACTCCTTTCGGCCAAGAGGGAAGCAAAGACTGGGAATTAGGTGTTACAGAGCAGAAGAGATGGGGGATGTTGCTGGCAGTCATAAAGGAGCAACTGGAAGTGGAACAGAGTTCGATATCTAAGCCGTGCCACGCACAGAAAGTTGGGGAGGGGTGGGACGACTCACTGGGTTCTATTTGGTTATAGCGCTGCTCAAACAGAGTGGTGATACACGTATTGTAATGTTGCTAGTCGAGGTACTCCCATGGTGGCTACCGTGTACACCGGAGCAGTAAGCAGTTTTGTAAGTGGTCGCCTGGTTTCTATGGCGCTAGTTCCTCCCTGAAGAACTACTCAATCAACTGTGGCTCCTCCTTGGACACCTATCGGCCAGGAGGGAAGCGAATGTTGGAAACTTGGTTCTACAAAGCAGCAGAGACAGGAGATGTTGCTGCCCTCCATAAAGAAGCAGCTGGATGTGGAAGAAATGTCGATAGCTAAGCCGTGCCACGCACAGAAAGATGGTGTGGTGCAGGAGGTCGTACGGGGTTCTTTGTAAAAAGCACCGTTAACACAGAGTGGTGGTAGAGGGATTAAAACCGTGCTGGTCAAGGGCTCGTTAAAAGGGCCGCTCAGACATAGTGGTGGTAGAGGGATTACAACGGTTCTGGACTGGGGTACTCCCATGGTGGCTACCTTGGACACCGAAGCAGCAAGCAAATTTGTAACTGGTCGCCTAGTTTCTATGAAAATAGTTCCTTCCTGAAGAACAACTTAATTAATTATTGCTCTTTCTTTGACTCCTTTCGGACAGGAGGAAAGTGGAAGCTGGAAACTTGGCGTAACAGAGCAGCAGAGACGGGGGATGTTGCTGCCGTCCAAAAAGGAGCAGCTAGAAGTGGGAAAAAGTTCGATATCTAAGCCGCGCCGCGCACAGAAAGTGGGTGAGTGGTGGGAGTACCCAGAGGGTCCTCTTTGGTAAAAGCGCCAATCAGACAGAATGGTTGAAGAGGGATTGTAACGGTGCTGGTCAGGGGTTCTCCCATGGTGGCTACCGTGGGAGCAGCAATCAGTTTTGTAAATATTCGCCTGATTTCTGAACCGCTAGTTCATCCCTGAAGAACTACTTAATAAACTGTGGTTCTTTTTTGGAAGCCTTTCGGCCAGAAGGGAAGCGAAGGCTGGAAACTTGGTGTTACAGAGCAGAAGAAACGGGAAATGTTGCTGTCCTCCATAAAGGAGAAGCTGGAAGTGGAAGAGAGTTCGATATCTAAGCCATTCCGTGCACAGAAAATTGGCGAGGGGTGGGACGACGCACAGAGTCCTCTTTGTTAATAGCGCCGCTCAGACAGAGTGGCGGTAGACGTATTGTTACGGTGCTGGTCTGGGGTACTGCTATGGTGGCTACCGTGGACACCGGTATAGCAAGCAGTTTTGTTAGTGGTCGCCTGGTTTCTACGGCACTAGTTCTTCTCTGAGGAACTACTCAATCAACTCTAACTCTTTCTTTGACACCTTTCGGCCAGCAGATAAGTGAAGGTTGGAAACTTTGTGTTACAGAGTAGCAGAGACGGGAGAGATTGCTGCCCTCCATAAAGGAGCAGCTGGAAGTGGAAGAGAGTTCGATATCTTAGCCGCGCCGCTCAGAGAAAAATGGTGTGGGAAGGGACGACTCTCAGGCTCCTCTTTGGTTATAGCGCCGCTACAATAGAGTGGTAGTAGACGTAATGTAACAGTGCTGAACGGTGGAACTAAAATGGAGGCTACCGTGTAAACCGGAGCAGCACGCAGTTTTGTAAGTGGACGGCTGGTTTCTATGGCGCTAGTTGCTCCCTGAAGAGCTACTCAATCAACTGTGGCTCTTCCTTGGACACCTTTCGGGTAGGAGGAAAGCGAAGGCTGGAAACTTGGTGTTACAAAGCAGCAGAGACAGGAGATGTTGCTGCCGTCCATAAAGGAGCAGCTGGAAGTGGGAAAGAGTTCGATATCCAAGCCACGCCGCGCACAGAAAGATGGTGTGGAATAGGAGGTCTTACAGGGTCCTCTTTGTTAATAGCACCGCTAAGACAGAGTGGTGGTAGAGGGATTAAAACGGTGCTGGTCAAGAGAACTCCCACGGTAGCTACCGTAGACCCCGCAGCAGCAAGCAGTTTTGTAAGTGGTCGCCTGGTTTCTACGGCAATAGTTCCTTCCGGAAGAACTACTTAGTCAACTGTGGCTCTTCCTTGGACGCCTTTCAGCCAGGCGGAAGGCAAATTTTGGATGCTTGGTGTTACAGAGCAGATGAGACGGGGGAGGTTTCTGCCCTCCATAAAGGAGCAGCTGGAAGTGGAAGAGAGTTCGATATCTTAGCCGCGCCGCTCAGAGAAAAATGGTGTGGGAAGGGACGACTCTCAGGCTCCTCTTTGGTTATAGCGCCGCTACAATAGAGTGGTAGTAGACGTAATGTAACAGTGCTGAACGGTGGAACTAAAATGGAGGCTACCGTGGCCACCGGAGCAGCAAGAATTTTTGTAAGTAGTCGCCTGGTTTCTACGGCACTAGTCCCTCCCTGAAGAACTACTCAATCAACTGTGGCTCTTCCTTGGACGTCTTTCGGCCAGGAGGGAAGTGAAGGCCGGAAACTTTGTGTTACAAAGCTGCAGAGACAGGGGAGGCTGCTGCCCTCTATAAAGGAGCAGCTGGACGTGGAAGAGAATTTGATATCTTCGCCGCGCCGCACAAAGAAAGTAGGCGAGGAGTGGGACTACTCGCTGGGTCCTCTTTAGTTACAGCGCTGGTTACACGGAGTGGTGGTCGACGTTTTGTAATGGTGCTGGTCAGGGGTACTCCCATGGTAGCTACCGTAGACCCCGCAGTAGCAAGCAGTTTTGTAAGTGGTCGCCTGGTTTCTACGGCGCTAGTTCATCCTTGAAGAACTACTTAATCAACTGTGGCTCTTCCTCGGACGTCTTTCGTTCAGCAGGGAAACGAAGGCAGGAAACACGGCGTTACAGAGCAGCAGAGACGGGGGATGTTGCTGCCCACCATGAAGGAGCAGCTGGAAGTGGATGAGAATTCGATATCCAAGCCGCGCCGCGCACAGAAAGACGGCGTGTGGTGGGACGACAGGGTCCTCTTAAAATATAGCGCCCCTCAGACAGAGTGGTGGTAGACGTATTGTAACGGTCCAGGTCTGGGGTACTCCTATGGTGGCTACCGTGGACACTGGAGCAGCACGCAGTTTTTCAAATATTCGCCTGGTTTCTGAACCGCTAGATCATCGCTGAAGATCTACTCAATAAACTGTGGCTCTTCTGGGGAAGCCTTTCGGTCAGGAGGGAAGCGAATGCTGGAAAGTTGGTGTTACAGAGCAGCAGAGACGAGGGATATTTCTGCCCTCCATAAAGGATAATCTGGAAGTGGAAGAGGGTTCGATATCTAAGCCGTTCCGTGCACAGAAAGGTGGCGAGGGGTGGAACGACTCAAAGGGTCCTCTATGGCTATAGCGACGATCAGACAGAGTGGTGGTAGACGTTTTAAAACAGTGCTGGTCTGGGGTAAGCCCATTGTGGCTACTTTGGACACCGGAGCAAAAAGCAAATTTGTAAGTGGTCGCCTGGTTTCTTCGGCACTAGTTCCTCCCTGAAGAACTACTCAATCAACTGCGGCTCTTTCTTTGACACCTTTCGGCCAGCAGATAAGTGAAGGTTGGAAACTTAGTGCTACAAAGCAGCAGAGACAGGAGATGTTGCTGCCCTCTATAATGGAGCAGCTGCAAGTGGAAGAGAGTTCGATATCTAAGCTGCGCCGTGGACAGAAAGTTAGCGAGGGGTGGGACGGCTCACTGAGTCATTTTTGGTAATAGCGCCGCTGAGCCAGAAAGGTGGTAGATGTATTGTAACGGTGCTGGACGAGGGTATTCCCATTTTTGCCAACGTGGACACCGCAGCAGCAAGCAGTTTTGTAAGTTGGCGCCTGGTTTCTAAGGCGCTAATTCCTCCCTGAAGAACTACTCAATCAACTGTGGCTCTTCCTTGGACGTCATTCGTTCAGGAGGGAAGCGAAGGCAGGAAACTTGGTGTTAGAGAGCAGCAGAGACGGAATATGTTGCTGGCCTCCATAAAGCAGCAGCTGGATGTGAAAGAAATTTCGATATCTAAGCCGCGCCACGCTCAGAAAGATGGTGTGGTGTAAGAGGTCTTACGGGGTTGTTTGTAAAAAGCACCCCTAACACAGAGTGGTGGTAGAGGGATTAAAACGGTGCTGGTCAAGGGTACTCCCACGGTGGCTACCGTGGACCCCCGAGCAGCAAGCAGTTTTGTAAGTGGTCGCCTAGATTCTACGGCACAAGTTCCTTCCTGAAGAACAACTTTATCAATTGTTTCTCTTTCTTTGACTCCTTTCGGTCAGGAGGGAAGCGAAGGCTGGAATTTTGGTGTTACAGAGCAGCAGAGACGGGGGATGTTACTGCCGTCCAAAAAGGACCAGCTGGAAGTGGGAAAAAGTTCGAAATCTAAGCCGCACCGCGTTCAGAAAGTTGGTAAGGGGTGGAAGGACCCACGGATCCTCTTTGCTTAAAGCGCCGCTCAGTCAGAGTAGTGGTGCTTGTCTGGAGAACTCCCACGGTGTCTACCGTGGACAACGGAGCAGCAAGCAGTTTTGTAAGTGGTCGCCTGGTTTCTACGGTGCTAGTTCATCCCTGAAGAACTACTCAATCAACTGTGGCTGATCATTTGACACCCTTCAGTCAGGAGGGAAGCGAAGAGACAGGGGAAGCTGCTGCCCTCTATAAAGGAGCAGCTGGAAGTGGAAGAGAATTTGATATCTTCGCCGCGCCGCACAAAGAAAGTAGGCGAGGAGTGGGACTACTCGCTGGGTCCTCTTTAGTTACAGCGCTGCTTACACAGAGTGGTGGTCGACGTTTTGTAATGGTGCTGGTCAGGGGTACTCCCATGGTAGCTACCGTAGACCCCGCAGCAGCAAGCAGTTTTGTAAGTGGTCGCCTGGTTTCTACGGCGCTAGTTCATCCCTGAAGAACTACTTAATCAACTGCGGCTCTTCCTCGGACGTCTTTCGTTCAGCAGGGAAACGAAGGCAGGAAACACGGCGTTACAGAGCAGCAGAGACGGAGAATGTTGCTGCCCACCATGAAAGAGCAGCTGGAAGTAGATGAGAATTCGATATCCAAGCCGCGCCGCGCACAGAAAAGTGGCGTGTGGTGGGACGACTCACAGGGTCCTCTTAAGTTAAAGCGCCCCTCAGACAGAGTGGTGGTAGACGTATTGTAACGGTGCTGGTCGGGGAACTCCGATGGTGGCTATCGTGTACACCGAAGCAGCACGCAGTCTTGTAAGCGGACGCCTTGTTTCTACGGCTCTAGTTTGTCCCTGAAGAACTACTCAATCAACTGTGGCTCTTCGTTGGACGTCTTTCGGCCAGGAGGGAAGTGAAGGCCGGAAACTTTGTGTTACAAAGCAGCAGAGACAGGGGATGCTGCTGAGTTCTATAAAGGAGCAGCTGGACGTGGAAGAGAGTTCGATATCTAAGCCGCGCCGCACACAGAAAGAAGACGAGGAGCGGGACGACTCACTGAGTCCTTTTTAGTTACAGCGCTGCTTACACAGAGTGGTGGTCGACGTTTTGTAATGGTGCTGGTCAGGGGTACTCCCATGGTAGCTACCGTAGACCCCGCAGCAGCAAGCAGTTTTGTAAGTGGTCGCCTGGTTTCTACGGCGCTAGTTCATCCCTGAAGAACTACTCAATCAACTGTGGCTCTTCCTTGCGATCAGGAGGGAAGTGAAGGCTGAAAACATGGCTTGACAGAGCAGCAGATACGGGAGATGTTGCTGCCCTTCATAAAGGAGCAGCTGGAAGTGGAAGAGAATTCGATATCTAAGCCGCGCCGCGCACAGAAAGTTGGCGTGTGTGGGACGACTCACAGGGTCCTCTTAAGTTATAGCGCCCCTCAGACAGAGTGGTGGTAGACGTGTTGTAACGTTGCTTGTCAGGGGTACTCCTATGGTGGCTACCGTGGCCACCGGAGCAGCAAGAATTTTTGTAAGTAGTCGCCTGGTTTCTACGGCACTAGTCCCTCCCTGAAGAACTACTCAATCAACTGTGGCTCTTCCTTGGACGTCTTTCGGCCAGGAGGGAAGTGAAGGCCGGAAACTTTGTGTTACAAAGCAGCAGAGACAGGGGAGCTGCTGCCCTCTATAAAGGAGCAGCTGGAAGTGGAAGAGAATTTGATATCTTCGCCGCGCCGCACAAAGAAAGTAGGCGAGGAGTGGGACGACTCGCTGGGTCCTCTTTAGTTACAGCGCTGCTTACACAGAGTGGTGGTCGACGTTTTGTAATGGTGCTGGTCAGGGGTACTCCCATGGTAGCTACCGTAGACCCCGCAGCAGCAAGCAGTTTTGTAAGTGGTCGCCTGGTTTCTACGGCACTAGTTCCTTCATGAAGAAATTTTTAATCAACTGTGGCTCTTCCTGGGAAGCCTTTCGGCCATGAGGGAAGCGAAGGCTGGAAACTTTGTGTTACAGAGCAGCAGCTACAGGGGATGTTGCTGCCCTCCATGAAGGAGGAGCTAGGAGTAGAAGAGAGTTCGATATCTAAGCCGCGCCTTGCACAAAAAGATGTTTAGGGGTGGGATAACCCACAGGGTGTTCTTTGTTAAAAGCGCCGAGCAGACAGACTTGTGGTGGAGGGATTACAACGGTACTGGTCTGGGGCACTCCCTTGGTGGCTTCCGTTGACACCAGAGCAGCAAGCAGTTTTGTGAGTGGACGCCTAGTTTCTACTGCGCAAGTTCTTCCCTGAAGAACTACTTAACCAACTGCGGCTGTTCCTTGGACTCCTTTCGGGCAGGACGGAGGCGAAGGCTGGAAACTTGATGTTACAGAGCAGAAGAGACGGGGGATGTTGCTGACCTCCATAAAGGAGTAGCTGGTAGTGGGAGACAGTTTGATATCTAAGCCATGCTATGCTCAGAAAGACGGTGAGGGGTTGGAGGACCCACAGGGTCTTCTTTGGTAATAGCGCCGCTATGCCAGAAAGGTGGTAGACGTAGTGTAACGGTGCTGGTCTGGGGTACTCCTATGGCGGCTACCGTGCACACCGGAGCAGCAATCAGTTTTGTAAGTGGTCGCCTGGTTTCTACGGCACTAGTTCCTCCCTGAAGAACCACCTAATCAACTGTTGCTCTTTCTTTTACTGCTTTCAGCCAGGAGGTAAGTGAAAGCTAGAAACTTGTCGTCACAGAGCTGCAGAGTCGGGGGATGTTGCTTTCCTCCATACAGGAGAAGCTGTACGTGGAAGAGAGTTCGCTATATAAGCCGCGCCGCGCACAGGAAGATGGTTGAGGGTGGGAAGACCCACAGGGTCCTCTTTGGCAATAGCACCGCTCAGACAAAGTGTGGTGCTTGTCTCGAGTATCCCCATGGTGGCTACCGTGGACACCGGAGCAGCAAGCATTTTTGTAAGTGGTCGCCTGGTTTCTACGGCGCTAGTTCATCCCTTAAAAACTACACAATCAACTGTTGCTGTCCCTTGGACTCTTTTCGGTCAGGAGAGAAACGAAGGCTGGAAACTTGGTATTACAGTGCAGCAGAGTCGGGGGATGTTGCTTTTCTCCATACAGGAGAAGCTGGACGTGGAAGAGACCTCGATATATAAGCCGCGCCGCGCACAGAAAGATTGTTGAGGGCGGGAGTACCCACCGGGTCCTCTTTGGCAATAGCGCCGCTCAGACAGAGTGGTGGTGCTTGTTTCAAGTACTCCCATGGAGGCTACCGTGGACACCAGAGCAGCAAGCAGTTTTGTAAGAAGTCGCCTGAATTCTGCGGCGCTAGTTCCTCCCTGAGGAACTACTCAATCAACTGTTGCTCTTCCTTGGACCCCTTTTGGTCAAGAGGTAAATGAAGCCTGCAAACTTAGTGTTGCTGAGCAGCAGAGACGAGGGATGGTGCTGCCTTCCATTAAGGAGCAGCTGGAAGTGGAAGAGAGTTCCATATCTTAGCCGCGCATCGCCCAGAAAGATGGTGAGGGGTGGGAGCAATCACAGGGTCCTCTTTAGTAGTAGCGCCACTCAGACAGACTGGTGGTGCTTGCCTGGGGCACTCTCATGGTGGCTACCGTGGACACCGGAGCAGCAAGCAGTTTTGTAAGTGGTCGCCTGATTTCTACGGCATTACTTCCTCCCTGAATAACTATTCAATCATTTGTGGCTCTTCCTTGGACTCCTTTCGGTCAGAAGGGAAGCGAAAGCTGGAAATCTGGTGTTACAGAGCAGCGAAGACGTGGGATGGCGCTGGAGCAGCTGGAAGTGGAAGAGAGTTTGTCAACTAAGCCGCGTCACGTACAGAAAGATGGTTAGGTGTGGAAGGACCAACAAGGTCCTTTTTGGTAATAGCGCCGCTCAGACAGACTGGTGGTGCTTGCCTGGGGTACTTCCATGGTGGCTACTGTGGACACCAGAACAGCAAGCAGTTTTGTAAGTGTTCGCCTGGTTTCTACGGCGCTAGTTCCTCCCTGAAGAACTACTCAATCAACTGTTGCTCTTCCTTGGACGTCTTTCATTCAGGAGGGAAGCGAAGACTGCAAACTTGGTGTTGCTTTGCGGCAGAGACGGGGGATGGCGCTGCCCACCATAAAGGAGCAGCTGGACGTGGAAGAGAGTTCCATATTTTAGCCGCGCATCGCCCAGAAAGTTGGTGAGGGGTGGGAGGACCCTCGGGGTACTCTTTGGTAAAAGCGCCGATCAGACAGAGTGGTTGTAGAGGGATTGTAACGGTGCTGGTCTGGGGAACTTCTATGGTGGCTACCGTGGACACCGGAGCAGCATGCAGTTTTGTAAGTCGTTGACTGTACCTACGGCACTTTCCTCCCTGAAGAACAACTCAATTACTGCGGCTCATCCTTGGACTCCTTTCGGTCAGAAGGAAAGCGAAGACTGAAAACTTGGAGTAACAGAGCAGCTAAGACGGGGGATGGTGCTGCCCTCAATAAAGGAGCAGCGTGAATTGGAAAAGTGTTCGATATTTAACCTGCACCACCCACATAAATATGGAAAGGGGTGGGAGGACCCATGGGGTCTTCTTTTTTGCTGACTATCGTGGACACCGAGCAGTAAGCAGTTTTGCAAGTGGTTGCTTGGTTTCTACGGCACTAGTTCATCCGTTAAGAACTACTCAATCAACTGTGGCTCTTCCTTGGAAGCCTTTCGGCCAGGAGGGAAGCGAAGCCTGGAAACTTGCTGTTACAGAGCAGCAGAGAAAGGGGATGTTGCTGCCCTCTATAAAGGAGCAGCTGGAAGTGGAAGAGACAACGATATCTAAGCCGCACCGCACACAGAAAGCAGGCGAGGATTGGGACGACTCACTGAGTCATCTTTAGTTATAGCGCTTCTCAGACAGAATGATGGTAGACGTATTGTAACGGTGCTGGTCTGGGGTACTCCTATGGTGGCAACCATGGACACCGGAGCAGCACGCAGTTTTGTAAGTGGTCGTTTGTTTTCTACGGCGCTAGTTCATCCCTGAAGAACTACTCAATCAAAAGTGGCTGTTCATTTGACACCTTTCGGTCAGGAGGGAAGCGCAGGCTGGAAACTTGGTATTACAAAGCAGCAGATAAAAGGGATGGTGCTGCCCTCTATAAAGGAGCAGCTGGAAGTGGAAGAGACAACGATATCTAAGCCGCACCGCACACAGAAAGCAGGCGAGGATTGGGACGACTCACTGAGTCATCTTTAGTTATAGCGCTTCTCAGACAGAATGATGGTAGACGTATTGTAACGGTGCTGGTCTGGGGTACTCCTATGGTGGCAACCATGGACACCGGAGCAGCACGCAGTTTTGTAAGTGGTCGTTTGTTTTCTACGGCGCTTGTTTTTCCCTGCAGAACTACTCAATAAACTGTGGATCTTCCTTGGAAGCCTTTCGATCAGGAGAGAAGCAAAGGCTGGAAACTAAGTGTTAGACAGCAGCAGAGACGGGAAGTGTTGCTGCACTCCATAAAGGAGCAGCTGGAAATGGAAGAGAGTTCGATATCTAAGCCATTCCATGCACACAAAGTTGGCGAGGGGTAGGACGAGTCACAGGGTCCTCTTCGGTTATAGCGCCGCTCAGACAGAGTGGTGGTGCTTGTCTCGAGTACTCCCATGGTGGCTACCGTGAACACCGGAGCTGCAAGCAGTTTTGTAAGTGGTCACCTGGTTTCTACGGCGCTAGTTTTTCCCTGAAGAACTACTCAATCAACTGTTGATGTTCCTTGGACTCTTTTCGGCAAGGAGAGAAACGAAGGCTGGAAACTTGGTGTTACAAAGCAGCACAGACAGGGGATGTTGCTGCCCTCCATAAGGGAGCAGCTGGAAATGGAAGAGAGTTCGATATCTAAGCCGTTCCATGCACAGAAAGTTGGCGAGGGGTAGGACGAATCACAGGGTCCTCTTTGGTTATAGCGCCGCTCAGACAGAGTGGTGGTGCTTGTCTCGAGTACTCCCATGGTGGCTACCATGGACACCGGAGCAGCACGCAGTTTTCTAAGTGGTCGTTTGGTTTCTACGGCGCTTGTTTTTCCCTGAAGAAGTACTCAATAAACTGTGGCTCTTCCTTGGAAGCCTTTCGATCAGGAGAGAAGCAAAGGCTGGAAACTAAGTGTCTGAGAGCAGCAGAGACGGGAAATGTTGCTGCCCTTCATAAAGGAGCAGCTGGAAATGGAAGAGAGTTCGATATCTTAGCCGTTCCGTGCACAGAAAGTTGGCGAGGTGTGGGACGACTCTCAGGGTCCTCTTAAATTATAGTGCCACTCAGACAGAGGGGTGGTAGAGGTTTTGTAACAGTGGCTGTCTGCGGTACTCCCATGGTGGCTACCGTTTACACTGGAGCTGCAAGTTGCTTTGTAAGTGGTCGCCTGGTTTCTACGGCGCTAGTTCATCCTTGAAGAACTACTTAATCAACTGTGGCTCTTCCTCGGACGTCTTTCGTTCAGCAGGGAAACGAAGGCAGGAAACACGGCGTTACAGAGCAGCAGAGACGGGGGATGTTGCTGCCCACCATGAAGGAGCAGCTGGAAGTGGATGAGAATTCGATATCCAAGCCGCGCCGCGCACAGAAAGACGGCGTGTGGTGGGACGACAGGGTCCTCTTAAAATATAGCGCCCCTCAGACAGAGTGGTGGTAGACGTATTGTAACGGTCCAGGTCTGGGGTACTCCTATGGTGGCTACCGTGGACACTGGAGCAGCACGCAGTTTTTCAAATATTCGCCTGGTTTCTGAACCGCTAGATCATCGCTGAAGATCTACTCAATAAACTGTGGCTCTTCTGGGGAAGCCTTTCGGTCAGGAGGGAAGCGAATGCTGGAAAGTTGGTGTTACAGAGCAGCAGAGACGAGGGATATTTCTGCCCTCCATAAAGGATAATCTGGAAGTGGAAGAGGGTTCGATATCTAAGCCGTTCCGTGCACAGAAAGGTGGCGAGGGGTAGGACGACTCTCAGGGTCCTCTTTAGTTATAGCGCCGCTCAGACAGAGTGGTGGTGCTTGTCTCGAGAACTCCCATGGTGGTGACCTTGAACACCGCAGCAGGAAGCAGTTTTTCAAATATTCGCCTGGTTTCTGAACCGCTAGTTCATCGCTGAACAACTTCTCAATAAACTGTGGCTCTTCTGGGTGAGCCTTTCGGTCAGGAGGGAAGCGAAGGCTGGAAACTTGGTGTTACAGAGAAGCAGAGACGGAAGTGGAAGAGAGAGAAGCTGGAAGTGGAAGAGAGTTCGATATCTAAGCTGTTCCGTGCACAAAAAGACGGTGAGGGGTGGGAGGACCCTCAGGGTCCTCTTTGTTAATAGCGCCGCTCACACAGGGTGGTGGTAGACGAATTGTAACGATGCTGGACGGGGGTACTCCCATTTTTGCCAACGTGGACACCGCAGCAGCAAGCAGTTTTGTAAGTGGTCGCCTGGTTTCTACGGCACAAGTTGCTCCCTGAAGAACTACTCAATCAAGTGTGGCTTTTCCTTGAACACCTTTCGGTCAGGAGGGAAGCGAAGGCTGGAAACTTGGTGTTACAAAGCAGCAGAGACAGGAGATGTTGCTGCCGTCCATAAAGGAGCAGCTGGAAGTGGAAAAGAGTTCGATATCTAAGCCGCGCCGCGCACAGAAAGATGGTGTGGAATAGGAGGTCTTACAGGGTCCTCTTTGTAAATAGCACCGCTAAGACAGAGTGGTGGTAGAGGGATTAAAACGGTGCTGGTCAAGGGAACTCCCATGGTAGCTACCGTAGACCCCGCAGCAGCAAGCAGTTTTGTAAGTGGTCGCCTGGTTTCTACGGCACTAGTTCATCCCTGAAGAACTACTTAATCAACTGTGGCTCTTCCTCGGACGTCTTTCGTTCAGCAGGGAAACGAAGGCATGAAACACGGCGTTACAGAGCCGCAGAGACAGGAGATGTTGCTGCCGTCCATAAAGGAGCAGCTGGAAGTGGGAAAGAGTTCGTTATCCAAGCCGCGCCGCGCACAGAAAGATGGTGTGGAATAGGAGGTCTTACAGGGTCCTCTTTGGTTAAAGCGCTGCTCAAACAGAGTGGAGGTAGAGGGATTAAAACGGTGTTGGTTAAGGGAAGTCCCATGGTAGCTACAGTAGACCCCGCAGCAGCAAGCAGTTTTGTAAAAGGACGCCTGGTTTCTACGGCGCTAGTTCCTCCCTGAAGAACTACTCAATCAACTGTGGCTCTTTCTTGGACTCCTTTCGGCCACGAGGTAAGTGATGGCCTGAAACTTGGTGTGACAGAGCAAAAGAGAGGGGGGATGTTGCTGCCCACCATAACGGAGAAGCTGGAAGTGAAAGAGAGTTCGATATCTTAGCCGCGCCGCGCACACAAAGATGGTAAAAGGTAGGAGGTCCCTCTGGGTCCTCTTTGGTTATAATGCCGCTCAAACAGATGGAAGTAGACGAAATGTAACATTGCTGGACGGTGGAACTCAAATGGTGGCTACCGTGGACACCGGAGTAGCAAGCAGTTTTGTTAGTGGTCGCCTGGTTTCTACGGCGCTAGTTCCTCCCTGAAGAACTACTCAATCAACGGTAGCTCTTCGTTGGACGCCTTTTGGTCAGGAGGGAAGTGATGGCTGGAAAAATGGTGTTACAGTGCAGCAGAGACGGGGGATGTTGCTGCTCTCGACAATGGAGAAGCTAGAAGTGGAGGAGAGTTCGATATGCAAGCCGATCCGTGCACAGAAAGTTAGCGAGGGGTGGAACGACTCGATGGGTCCTCTATGGCTATAGCGACGATCAGACAGAGTGGTGGTAGACGTATCAAAACAGTGCTGGTCTGGGGTAAGCCCATTGTGGCTACTTTGGACACCGGAGCAAAAAGCAGTCTTGTAAGTGGACAACTTGTTTCTACGGCGCTAGTTTGTCCCTGAAGAACAACTCAATCAACTGTGGCTCTTCCTTGGACGTCTTTCGTTCAGCAGGGAAGCGAAGGCTGGAAACTTGGTGTTACAGAGAAGCCGAGACGGGTAATGTTGCTGCCCTTCATAAAGGAGCAGATGGAAGTGGAAGAGAATTCGATATCTAAGCCGCGCCGCGCACAGAAAGTTGGCGTGTGGTGGGACGACTCACAGGATCCTCTTAAGTTATAGCGCCCCTCAGACAGAGTGGTGTTAGACGTATTGTAACGTTGCTTGTCAGGGGTACTCCTATGGTGGCTACCGTGGCCACCGGAGCAGCAAGAATTTTTGTAAGTAGTCGCCTGGTTTCTACGGCACTAGTCCCTCCCTGAAGAACTACTCAATCAACTGTGGCTCTTCCTTGAACGTCTTTCGGCCAGGAGGGAAGTGAAGGCCGGAAACTTTGTGTTACAAAGCTGCAGAGACAGGGGAAGCTGCTGCCCTCTATAAAGGAGCAGCTGGACGTGGAAGAGAATTTGATATCTTCGCCGCGCCGCACAAAGAAAGTAGGCGAGGAGTGGGACTACTCGCTGGGTCCTCTTTAGTTACAGCGCTGGTTACACGGAGTGGTGGTCGACGTTTTGTAATGGTGCTGGTCAGGGGTACTCCCATGGTAGCTACCGTAGACCCCGCAGTAGCAAGCAGTTTTGTAAGTGGTCGCCTGGTTTCTACGGCGCTAGTTCATCCTTGAAGAACTACTTAATCAACTGTGGCTCTTCCTCGGACGTCTTTCGTTCAGCAGGGAAACGAAGGCAGGAAACACGGCGTTACAGAGCAGCAGAGACGGGGGATGTTGCTGCCCACCATGAAGGAGCAGCTGGA
>JBAMBP010003158.1:0-22656 GCA_037044515.1 Phortica magna | reverse complement strand
TATAGCATATATGTAGCTCCCATAGGAACGATCGTTAAAAAATGAGGTTTTTGCTTAAAAAACCGCGTGTTTTTGGAGTTATCGACTCAATATTTTGCACAAAAACTTTTTTAACATAAACAAAGATACCGTGCAAAAATGGTCAAGATCAGGCTACTATAGCATATAGCTGCCATAGGAAGGATCTGTCAAAAATTATGTTTTTGCTTAAAAAACAGCGTGTTTTTGGAGTTATCGACTCAATATTTTGCACAAAAACTTTTTTGACATAATGGCGGCTTGAGATTCGGAAAGAGCACCCCGAAATACAAAAGGATACCAAATTTCAAAACTCCCAAAAATCTTTCTAGCCTACCTGTATTTTAACGACCAAATGACTAGACTAATAGGGTATGAACAGCTGAAGCTACCTCGTGTACAAATAAATACAAAAGTCGTATTTTCTCGGATGTTTTATAAAATAGGAAAATCTAATTTAGAGCGTGTATAGCTGACTCCAACCACAACAAGATAGAATAGGGAAATGAGCGTATGATATTGAATGGAAATAAAATCTGTTTTGATAAAAACGTAGGCGGGGCCACTCCTTATAACATGCGTTGCAAATTAAAGGTGTAATTTATTGCAAAGTCGACAACTCTCGACTGCAATTTCTGACTCATTCTTTTTCTTTTTGTATGAAGGCTAGCAGTTCCAATGGCCCCATCATACCGGTACCGACAAATGATTTCACTGCAAGGAAAAAAAGACTCTTTTCAGGTCGATACCTTTAAAACTGTGGAAGGAGAATGTGCATATACAAACTAACAGTTGGACACCCCAACCAATTTCTCTTGTCCTTCATGTCAAGAATATATGTATGTATGTACAATATATCTTCAAAGATGTCTCCTTCTGGGTGTTACAAAATTCAGCACAAAGTTTTATTAATATTTGCTGCGTTGAGTGTATCAAAACCAAATTTGGGAGCAAAGTAAAAGCACAGGCACGCACGCGAGCTTAATCCTTTGAGAACAAGTATATGTACAAATAATAAAGTAAAGTCAGACGGCTTCACCATACCATCCAACGCATTTGCATAATTAAACGACATCTAATAAAATTGTGGCGAGAAATCACTTTGCGTCTGGCATTAAAGAAGGCAGCAAGCGTTGAAGGAGATAAAGAAGATGTCAAATGTAATGTAACATACATGACCAGACATAAACTAATAATTTTTTTTCTGGTTGTGTTTGTTGACGACAACTGACCTATAATAAGTCAACAGTCAACTGCCAAGTCGATAATAATGTCTCAGGTCAGCAGTGTGCTTGTACTGTGAACCATGGTGATAAAATTTGTCGGCTGTCTGCGCGCCTTGTCATCATAGTCGTCGTCATCATCATCATCATCGTCATCATCATCCTTATCACAGTCATCTGCTACTAAAGCAGCCAAGAGATTTTTTGATTAAGTACAACTGTATATTCTAAGTATTTCTATAAAAATAGTTTCAATTTTATTTCATCGCTGTTTAACAAAAAAATATACATGAAGACTAAATAATTATGTATGTATCATCTACTATACGACATCACACCCGCACGCCAATCTCACCGGGATTAAATATCCGCACATTGCGATCGTTCACCTTATACAGTATCTCCTTACGCGTCTGCTCGCAAACATAGTTGCCCTCGTCGACGATGCGTTCGACAAGCAACTTCCCGTCGACTTCACGAAAAACGCCGCTCTTCAACTTCAACACACTTATGCGCAAATCTCCCAACTTAGCAACATTGTTATCGACAAGCGTGTAAATGTCGCTATTGCTCAGCTTCGTGATAATGGTCAAATTTTCGAATTCTTTGGGCAATGCAGCCAATGCCTGACACAACTGCTGGACGGCATCTTTGCTGGCACCCAAATTGAAGAGTATGGATAGATTATCAATCAAAACGGTCGTATTAATGCGATTTGAGTAATTTGCCTGTAACTGTTCGCGTATTTCGGCTAGCAGTAATTCGGTCAAACGATCGCCCGAATTGGCCAGCCACTTGGAGTCGACGCCGTTCCGTGCTATATCGTTGAGTGGATCGATTACGTTAAGTGTCTTGCCTAAAAAGATGTTACAGCTGTAGCCGAGTCGCATGCCTGCGTTGAAATAATGCTGATAATGATGTTGCAGACAGACTAACAGTGTACCCGCATTTGATATACGCAGACGCTGGCCTAGTATGCAACTAATTAGAAAACTGCCATCCACATTCGACTCCTCGCTGATGTGCACAAAGGGTGGCAACTTTTGCTCATTCAAGCCACATGCCAATAGTACCGAAGTTGCCATTTTCCAATAAAATTAACAGCAAAAACTTGATCGAATTTCTGTTTCTATGATTGAGTTTACCTATTAAATAAATCAAGCAGAAAAAAATTTATTTTTTTATAGATTGAAAAAAGTAATCTATTACTTAAATTAAGTGCAAAGCATGCATTGTTTTTTTTTACGAACAAAGAAAATCAGCATGCTCAATTTGACCTGTGCAGGTCATAATGTAACACGTTGGTTCAATAAGTAGTCGGTCACTTGCCACGCACTTCTTATAATTTATTTGCATTGGCTTGGAAAGTCCGCATTTTGATTAACTGCCTTGGCCGTGCCAGACTGTTTGATAATTTATGCGACTAGCTGGCAGAAAATTAATATTGTTAATACAAATTATCATTAAATAGCCAAATAGAATCGATTTGTAAATCGCAACAATGAACTCTGAACATTTTTTGAATCGTAGCTTTAAAACAAATAAAACATTAAAAAAAAAACCAGGAAAGAATTGCAGTCGAGAATGCTCGACTGGGACATATTCTGTACTTTTGAATTTGTAACGACTGTCTTATCGATTGAATCTTATTTCTCTTTATCTATATAGCCTCCATAGCAATTTTCATTGTTAAACCTCAAGGGATGCCAGAGATATGGAAAATATTGTTTTTTCCAATAAGTGGGTGTGATACGCCCATTTTGACATCAAAATAGTTTTCAAGCCATTCTATGAAGATTAGTATGAACTTTCAAAAATATTGGTTAAGACAAAAAAAGTTTTCCACACAACGACTCAAATTTGCTTCTCTTCCTCTTTTTCATTTTGTATGGCAGGTACCACTTCCAGTGGTCCGAACTCAATGACATTTGACACTTTCTGGGCACGTAAAATTTCTGGACACGTAAAATTTGTATTTCTTAAATTTCAGCTTTCTATCTTACAATACAAAAAAGTTTTTCATACAAGAGTACAAAAATACTGCAAGAAAACTCGTGTAACAAAAACTATTTACACCAATAATTATTAGACAGGCTCAGTTTTGACGACGGCTAAAGCAACCGGTTTAATTTCCGGTTCCAAGTTAGTGGTTTGCCTCACACGACACCGATATATTTAAACAATGTTAAAATCAAAATTATATTGTCATTAACATCGATTTCAGGACAACTTCCACGACGTTTAGTTTAGGTTACATTGGCACATACTTCACCGACATCAGAATTTGGAAAATATTTGATCTGAGTTCTGATCACATTCCACTGCTTATCACGTTTCATCAAGGCGCTGCCTTTAGGAAGATGAGAAAACTCCCTTCGATTTGGCATTCAAAAAACAATTGGGGAGGAGTGCAACACTCAAATTAATCGTTTCAAGTCTTCAGTAAAATAACCCATGAAGAGCTCGATCTCGAGCTTCAGTCTAGAAATTGTAGGAAATCTGGTATTGATGGTAGAGTAGTAATGTTCCTTTTCATTTTTTTCAGTTTTTTATACAATGCACCTCCCCTGTCAATGGACAGGGTTAAGAAACATATACCATTGTGGTTATGTTTCTTAAGCCAGCAAGCGTTTGGATCAAGTTGACTCGTATCGTCATATTAGTCTTATACGGTAGTCATGAATAGCTGTATAGAATTGTGGACCACATTCTTAAAGTCTTTGAAAATAAGTTTTATTGTTCTGATGTCTTTTTGGCATAAAACAGGCGGCCAAAATCGCTATTCTTGAATCGTGGTAGTGCAGCAAAGGCTTTAGTTTGTCCGTTAATGGAGAAATCTCTGGTATCCCACATGGTACTTGTGTACTTAATTCAATCCTCTATAATATTTTGACTGGTGAAATGCCCGTTATTCTTAGCAGTGACACTGATCCGGTTGTTGCTTCCTGAAAATCTCATCATTTTCTTGATTGATTTGCGGTGAAACATTGTGATTTCAGAAGAGAAATGTGCCAATGGCGTTATTAATGACAATTTAATTTCATGTTTGACATTCTTCAAATATCTCGGTGTTGTGTTAGACAAATCACTTACTTGGAACCATCCTCTTACTAGAGGGGACACCTTTTAGTAGAGCTGCGTATACTCCATCTACCATCCAATTTTTATGTTTCTCTCACATATGGTGTTTGAGCTATGACCTATTCAACAAGTTAGCGGTTCTGATTGGGGAAGAAAAGGTGGGCGTCGCAAAAATTCCTTTAAATTTGAAGAAACGCATGACTACATGAGTCTACCCTCCAAAATTCTCTAGCTCTTATAGTTTCTGAGAACTATTGGTAACGGGCAAGCGGATATTGCTAGATCAACTTCTTTTGTCTCCTAATCAAGAAAATATAAACTATGTATGGTCTTGGTGTTAGACCAGACACACTGTATTTTTTTATGTACATGTATATATATGTAAATATGTGTGTACATACATATGTATGTATAAACATGTTAAGCAAGTTAAATACCCTGTGGTCGTTTTATTGGCTTAATTAAAAACTAGAACTATTTAGATTTTTCATGTTTGGTTTTAATTGACTAAAAATTAACAAAGTGAAGAAGGTCTTCGTCAATACTTATTTTTCGTGTTCATATTTTAACCACATTGTCAACATTGAAAATGCTTAACACATTGGATGTATGAAAAATACACATTTGAATAAAAAATATTTATTTTGTTTTTTAGAAAATTATAAAATTTATCTTTTCTACTTTTTTGCTAAACAATTATTTCATAAATCGACAAATAGTAATAATTTGTTCTTATAAGGGAATTATCACGCCAATTACAAGTAGTTGCAACTATACTCACATTACGGCGTTCAAGCAGATAATTACGAGCGTTTTGTGCACTGGAAAAAAGTCGAAATGATAACGCTGACTAGCAAAGTTGAAATACAACAAAATAACACATGTAAAGAAAACCAACAAGCAGTGTAAGTGAGTAAACAAACAAACACGCGTTTGAAATAATTCTCATTTCTTTTTTTTATTTATAGTTTCTTATTTGTATCTCTCTTGGTTCTCAATTATGGCGTTGGCAATCAAGAAACCACTCGCAAATTCTAGTACAATGACTCTTTACCTCAATCACTCACTTTATGTTGTGCTCTCAAAATTGTACACTCATTCGCGAATATGATCATTAATAATCTGATTCGATTTTTGCTTTCAGTTACAGTTTCAATAACAAATAAAATGTTGACGGCATCTGGTTTAATAGTTTTAGTAAAATATATTGTACAAACTTGTTTTTTTTTTTTTGTTGTTTTCTGTGTATTTACTTTGTAGTTACTTTGCAAAAGTTCAACGTCATCGCCTATAGGTATTGCGATCGAATGGGTTCAGCTCAGCTGAGCTCACGCCAAATCGACTCATTCATACCGTTTGAAACAGTCAGTAGACATTTTGCGCTCACACGTTCTACTCGTTGTTGTTTGAACGCTCGCTCACTATTTTATTCGTTGTACGTCCGTCATTCGTGTTTTCGTTTCCAGTCGAAAGTTTCGCGGTCAGCAGTTGCCCTATCCGCGCACAGAATCATACCGAGCCAGTTTGTTTTTTCGATTTGAACGCTACTGCCAAAAAAAAAGACGCTTACAGACAAATTTCGTGTTCCATTTGTTTAAAGAGAAGAACTTACCCAGCCAAGAATAACAAAGAAATAAAAATATACACATATAAACACATATAAACACATCATCAGCTAGTTCTGTCTCTTCTGAAGAACCATTTTCAAGGTAAAGCTCAAGTGCAACCAGGAGAATAAGTGCAAATAAGTAATTGAATGGGTATACAAATGAGTGCTAATATTGTCTAGTACAAATTATAAATTAAATTGAGAATATAGTTGAGTAGTTAACATCAACTGTTTCTATGCTGGCTCATTCAGAAAATGGAATTTGATCACTGTTTCTATGTGTAAAATTGTTCAATTGTATTTGTTCAGAACTCATTCATCATAATGCTATTTCCAGTGATAATTCTTCAATTAGTTTCATATGAACAACAAGAGTACATTTTGAGCTAACTAAGTTCGTCGGAACGTGTACGTAAATATATAAATAAATACAAGCCCATACGAGTTAAGAAAAAAAAAAACGCCACCGACGCGTTGGGTTATCTCATCTTTGAGCTTTCTTTTCACGCTTTGCGTGACGACTGGAGAGTGTTGTTTTTTGTCAAACGTCAGACAGGTGGCAGTTGAATGTCATGCGATACTTCTACATTGGCGCCGGCTACATTTTTCTTGGACTTTGAACTGATTTAGGAACATCCAAATGTGCTTTTTCGCTTTTTCTTGTACATCATACCTTAAATACTTTCATATTCTTCACAAAAATATTAGTTCAAAACATAAATAGTCACATTTTCTTTGCTATTGGCAAGTTTATTGACAAGGTCATTAATGAACAGTTTTCCTGTACGCTACATATAAATAAAGCATGTTGATTTTAGTAATTAGTTGTAGCGTGTTAAATACAAAAGATTCTTTAGTTGTCCATAGTTTCAAATACCGACAATGTAAAGAAACAACAAACCAATTGTTAATGAACAATAGTATAGAGTCATTTTTGTTTCTTGTATACTGCCCATATGCTTGAGCAATTTAACAGCAGCGCATGGGAGGCACGTCCGAGGGCGTTGCTTGTGTGAAAGACAACAACTCTTGACTGAGTATATGTTTTTGTTAAAATGTTAGTGTTACCATTAATTAACAATGACACCACACAATTGACGAGCGCGTGTCAGACGCTTTAAAAACACATTGATAACGGGCAAAACCTTATTAAATCAATCATACCTTCATCACATATTAAGTTGATTTTTTAAAAACATATTTAGGAAATACTTCAACAAGATTATTCAAAAATTGTATAAGCAGACCTGTTGCCTGTTGCGAACTTTAATGTTTTTGGTAGGTTGTAGGAAAACAACAAACAACTTCAAAAATTAATTTATTTTAGAAGAGCACATTTATGACATTGTAATAACATGAAAAAATAAGCTAAACAAAACACCATTATCGAACGCGAACTAAAAAATGTTATCGTTGAAAGTCATTTAACGCGCGGTAAACTAATGATTCCATTGCTTATCAGAGAGGCGGGTCTGGCACAAAGTACTCATGTTTATCAGTGAGTAAAAAAACAAAGTTGGTAGTGCGAACAGTAGAGACACTATGGTGATGACTTAGCAACAGTTTTTACGTAAGCTATCGAAACTATAACAAAAATTGAATTTTGAAAAATGATATGAGTTCATGTTTTGAAACATTACATTCATATATTTTCTATAAATATATTTTTTTTTGCTAGTGTTATTCCCAAGTTTTTATAAATTCATGTTTTTCTCTTTCTCATTTTTTTTTAAGTCTTAACCGTTATTAATATACAGTAATAACGTAATATGTAACTTTTTTTTCCCAAAACTTTAATTTGCATTTTATATATAATCATCAAATCAACGATTTACTGCTCAGTTTCAATTGGTATTGGACTCAATATACCCATATGACTAACTAAGTCCAAAATATTACTAAAAAAAAAACATTACGATAAATATGGTCCCACGATTGAACGATGTTTTTAGGTTAATCGAGCTAGCAATTACTTCGAAGACTATGCCGAGAATCAGAAAAATATACTTACACTGTTCATAGCTCATATCGGAATCTGCTAATATATATTTTTCTTTATTAAAGCTATCTATAAAATAACGTTTAACTAGAACAAAACCCGTTAAACACTAATGTATTGTAATCAGGCCCCTGCGCCAAGCTCGACAGAACACGACCAAAAAAAAATTCATTATATTATAGCAAATTTACCCAAGAAGTCAAAACAACCACTGGTAGTTCATTAATTAATTTTCAAACATAAGATTCTTAAATTAAATTATTTTAATCGTTCAATTAATCTCACGAGGAGGGCTAAAATCTGACAAATTTTTCACCAGCCCCAGATGGTAGTCACGCCACTAATGGGATGTTTTGTTTGCAATATTTGCCAACCTCATCACACTGTGCGCCACTGCCGAATACCAAGCCACAAAAGCGCATGAAATCGTTTGATTTGCTTGCACACAAACCTCATAAATTGGTTTGTTAAAACTCACCACTATTTAAACAAATGCAGCTAGCCTTATTTGTTTAATATTTTGCTTATTTCTTAAATTATCACTAATTTGTAATTTTCACCCGTCGAGGCAATCGAAAACGTTTAACACTGTTAAATTGTAACACTAAATGCTGTATTTAACATTCGCAAGTGATTGATGTTAAGTCTCTAAACAGCTGAAACCGTTTTAAGATAAGTGTTGTGAAGTGTGTTGAATGCCAGATGTTGACTGTCTACTGCTGGAAAAGGCCAAAACTGGTTCGTCAACTGAAAGAATAAAGTGACTTACAATTGCTTCATGTTACGTAGAATCACTACGTAATATAATGCAATCAATTATGAATTTCGTTAGCTAGAATGTTCTGCAATCCTTACGATTCTTATAAGAGCCGTTGAGTTTAAAAGTGTTTTGTTTTCCATATGTTCGGATAAAAAGAAAAATACTTTACCATGCTGTTTAAATAAAATTATAATTACATTCATATGTTTTTATGTATTTTGAAAGAATTCGGTTTTGCGAAATTTGTATTATTTTTTACGTGTGTTTTTTCTTTCCGGTCCTTTTCTTTTTCATCATGTACCATGTTTTTTAAGTAAGGAAATGACAGGGTGGTACATGTTCAAAAGTTCGTTGGATGTTCCGGCAAGGATAACAAAGCTTTCAACAGCTGATTTACATCTTCTTTCCATAATGCGCAGCAGTTGGTTCCTGCTTCCGGTCAGAGAATTTTGTATAGGGTGTCTGTTTGCCCGCGTGGGTGTAGTAAAATAAATGTATATAATAATTACTGAATCCTTTTATGTGGCAAGAGTTCGATAAGCATGGACAAGGCAGAAATCAACTACGCCAATGGGCTTACATAAAACATCTTAAAATCAATTTTATATTGTCCACTTAAAGGTGGGTGTGTATTTGAGGCTTGCGTGTATGATTATGATCAACTTATTCTGTCGAATATCTATTTTACAACTATTAACACTTACACCATTGTTTTATATATTTAATCAGTTTCATAACCTAAATCGTAATAAATATTAAGAATACCTGCAAAATTAATCATGACCGATCGAAGTCGCATATCTCGTTGGTATTTCGGCGGTTTGGCCAGCGCTGGCGCTGCTTGCTTCACGCATCCGCTCGATTTAATTAAAGTGACGCTGCAAACACAGCAAAAGGGTAATATCTCAATGCCCGGACTGATACGAAAAGTTGTGGCCGAACAAGGCTTTCTGGCATTCTATAATGGCCTTTCCGCCTCCGTATTGCGCCAATTGACATACTCAATGACACGTTTCGGTATTTACGAGTCGGGCAAGAGTATAATTAGCACTGATACAATGATGGGCAAAGTCGCATTAGCTGGCATAGCTGGAACCGTGGGCGGCATTGTAGGCACGCCAGCAGATATGGTAAACGTGCGTATGCAAAATGACGTCAAACTGCCTGTTGAACAACGTCGCAAGTATGTACTTTATATACTTTCGACTTTATATGGTTTTAATTTACTTAATTTTTATTGCTTATTTTTATAGCTACAAAAATGCCATTGACGGCTTAATCAAAGTTTATCGACAAGAGGGATTCACGCGACTCTTCTCCGGTGCCACGACAGCGACTGGCCGTGGTGTGCTGATGACCATCGGTCAAATCGCATTTTACGACCAGGTATGTATTAAAATATAAAACATTTACCCCTGAGCAGTTATTAATAGCAACACTTTCCATAGTCCAAAACTACGCTATTAAATACACCATACTTCGAAGATAACTTGAACTTACATTTTACGGCATCACTCATCGCTGGAGCAATTGCCACCACGCTTACACAACCGCTGGATGTGCTAAAGACGCGCTCAATGAACGCTAAACCTGGTGAATTCAATGGCTTATGGGACATTGTCAAACATACTGCGAAGCTCGGACCGTTAGGTTTCTTTAAGGGCTACGTGCCGGCATTCGTCCGTCTCGGCCCACACACAATTCTCACGTTCGTCATATTGGAACAGTTGCGTCTCAACTTCGGCGTACTACCAGAGAAAAAGAACCCGGCAGTTGTTGTCGCCTAACTAGGTCTTGCATACTTAATTTGTAAATCTGTTACACGTTACAGTTTAATAATACATATGTGAATGTGTTTTAGATGTAATTAACATATGTATATACTTTTATGGGTATATATGGAATTCTTAATGTGTATTTTGCTAGCAAGATATAATTATGTTTTTGTAAAATAACATTCCAGCTGTGTGGGCTACAATCTACTAAAGCCACTAGTAATAGAAAAAAAGTGAGATGGTCAAAACTGACACAAAAAGCACAAAGACGCATTTTAGTAGGCATTCAAATAATCACAAAAAAATAAAGTACAGAAAACGCTTGATAAACATTAACTCATTTAATAAATTCTAATTAAATAAATATAAATGTTTGCATTTTACTAAATGCTATGATGTATGTGTAAAAGAAAAGCTTGTTATTTTAAATTAGTTGAACATGTTTCTGTTGTTGCATTAAATTTTAAGACTGCTTTGAAATAAAAAAAAAAATTAAAATGTTACAATTAATTTGATATTAAATACAACTTCCGCTTTTGTTGGAGATTTGTTGAGTGATAGTTGAACACACGCGACGTATACGTTATACGGTATGGCACATAAAAAGGCGAATCGTGTGGACTTGTAACATTCAAAAAATGTGTGCGCCACGTAGAGGTGTGTTAATATTTATTTGTCTCCTCGTGTCTTTGTCGAAGGCGGCTGAGGAGCCAATACTTATATTAGACAAACTACATAAACTAGTTGAGCCAAAGGACATTGTGCAATCGGACGTTAACTTCGACAAGTCCAGTGATGAGATAAAAATAAGCGGCGAGGTGAAGCAACTGGTAAATGTGGACAATAAATGGATGGTAAATCAATAAGCAAAGCCAATTAGAGAACTGACAGCTAGTAGAATATGCTCTTAGGTCAATGTAACCATTCTGCGTGCCGATTCAGAAGAGGGCAATTACAAAATATTTATGAAACTGCCAGTTCAGGGTGCCTGTCAAATATTGAGAACCTACTACAAGGACTATTTCTACGATAAACTCAAGGAGGCAGGCAATGTACCACATCCCGATACTTGTCCAATAATTGCGGATACGTATATTATCAAGGATTATACGGTAGACTCCACTAAATTACGTAAGTTCCTTAAACCGGGCTACTATCGCACATACGTGATCGTGAGTCTTGAGAAGGAGGAGAAACTAAACTATTTATTGGAAGCTCACGTCGATTAGGCTTAAAAATATTTTATTAAAGATTTTATCAGCAGTTTTATTTTATTCATACTTTAATATTTGCTTAACTACCTTATCGTATAAGTAAATACATCTTGGCCTCTCTGCCCCAGATGAAGTCCAAGTGTGCCCACTTCTCAAAGAGAACGCGTAGTCGAGATGCACGTTGGGCAATTCATTGAGCAACTGATGAACATCAAAAAGATGACACATCCAATCATTTGCACTACAATAGAGCAACACTAGTGCTTTTACATTCTGTAGTTTGGTGGGAAGTAACTTTCATATTCGTAGGGATTACGTAGAACACTTGCGGAACTTCTTGTATAAGAATTCTTGCCAGAAATGCAGATTTTATGTGCTCGATTAATTCCTGCATATTTACATTGTCTGATTATAAGAATCAATCTAGAATCATTGTACATTAGCTATTACTCACCCTATCCAATTGCTTTGGATCTTAGCCAATCAAAAATATCTCATTGGCACATTACTCTGTGTAGTGCAATTCAGCTTAACACAACTCGATGCCCAAATCCTGTTTGAATTTGTTAATTGACATAAACGCCATAGAACCGCAATGGCATTCGGTTTTCACAAAATAGGCGCATTGGCACGCGTTAGTGGACTGTTCATAATGCTCATGGAAGTTGCCGATTTCTTGGCTTGGATCGGCTTCTTCGACACCATGACCAAATACACTGTTGTACCCTAAGAGTGGCCCACGCATATTACTTGCGACTCTTCCAATTTGGTCAGCACGTAATAGATCATTGATGGTACATAATAAGTATATATCGCTATATATTAAAAGCTAAAAATCCAAAACGCTTGTAAGTATGTTGACAAGTATTTGTGCTTTTTATACCCTGTACCTTATGGTCATAAATTAGTTTTGTGCACGAAAATGTAACACCCAGAAGGAGACATATCGGTCTGTCCGTTTTTTCGAATGAACGCGACATTACAACACCCTATTACAGCCCTTACAAATTGAAGGTACAGGGTATGTCGAAGTCGGGGACTTCAACTTTGTTAAAACTTAATTTTTATACTCTTCACGAAGTGAAAAGTATTATAGTTTTGTCACGAAGTTTGTAACACCCAGAAGGAGGCGTGGCCGACTATACAAAGTATATATATTCTTGATCAGGATGACAAGACGAGTTGATATAACCATGTCCGTCTGTCTGTATGTATGCAAACTCCTCCCTCAGTTTTGAAGCTATCGACCTGAAATTTTGCACAGACCATTGTATTTTATTACGATGACACATTGGTCGGAACCAGCGATATCGGACCACTGGAACTGGTAGCCACCATACGAAAAGAAGAAGAAAACAATTTCAATCATTGTATGAAAAACTTTTTTGTTTTCCAAGATAGAGCGCTGAAATTATACAAGTAGTGATAAACCGTAGCCAGGCTAAATGCCTGACAGTTTCATTGAGATCGGAATACTGGAACTGGTACATACACAAAATGAAGAAGAGGAAGAGAAGCAAAGTTTAAATCGTTGTATGGGGAACTTTTTTGTTTCTTAACTAATCGACTTGAAACTTCATACTTATGTTGATAATGTGGCTTAAAAGCTATTTTGATATCAAAATGGGCGTGGCACCCCCCAAATATGACCAAAACCAATAGTTCCCATATATCTGGCACTCAATGAGGTATAAAAACGAAAACTGATCTGTAGGCTATGGACAAAAAGAAATAAGATTCCAAAAACAAAATGGGCGTACCACAAAAGGTGTCGTGAAGAGTATACATCTTCGGAAAGGCCGAAGATAACGACCTTACTGGTTTACTATGAAATTTCACATCATTTAAAGATAAAACTTCAATCTATAAATCTTTCTTATATACTTTGTTGGTTTTTCTTATTATTCAAAAATTACACTCAAGTTCAAAATATGTAGTGGTTCTTTAAAGCTATGAACAACTGCATGTTCCAACCTTTTCTTTTCCTAAAACTATGTGTACAAGTTTTGTACACTTGTACATTTTGCGATTTCATACATTTTATATGATTTGGTAATTATCAAATGCAAAAGCTATAATTAAAGATTCTGTGTGAACCTCATCACAAATATACCAACACTATATGTCCGCATCTTCAATCGATTTTTTCGATATTAAGTCTTTTAAAATACATACACATAGAGTGTGTAGATTTAATAGCTCTATTACAACATATACATATATATCCGAAAGAGCATAGCCAACTTATCACGAAGGGGGTCATGATTGGCTTTTTGTAAAAATCAGAACACTTTTTGCACAAATCTGAACTAATTTACTTATTAGAAGTACTGAAGTTGAGATGTATGGGTGAATTCACGGCCCCTCCTCTTCCTGGCTACGCCCTTGCACATCGGTGTAATTATTAAATGGACACCAGGAAATCCTTTCCATGACAACTTGACCACAACAAATATGCCAATGAAATTGAACCAAATATCGAATATTAAATTCATTTTGAAAACGTGTCCAATTGTTAACGGGCGGAAACGAGTGAAGTTCATTGTTATTAAAAATACAAAGAAAAGGAAGAAAATTAAAGTTTAGCAAAGATGAAGCATCAGCAGGTGACTGTGGACTACTGGAACATGGTAAAGACTTCGGTTCTGTGTTTGCTGTTGGCATTTACAGGATATATTCTTATAAAGTGAGTTGATTAGACAGATATATGAACCGCATGCCTAATTCAAATATTGTGAATAGAATGGTGCAGACAATATTTTGGTTGCCCAGTCACTTAAAGCGGAATCAACAGCGCCTAGAAGAATTAGCGCAACAATTTGGCCAGGATATAGAACCAGAAGAGCGTGAGAAGATTGAAAGAATGATTCAAGGAGAAGATGGTCTAACACAAGCAGTCCAAGCAACTGAAGAAAAGAAAGATATATAACCAAATTAATAATCAAAACTCACAAGTGAATTCTTACTTAATTACGCTTTTATTGATTCGTAATATATCCTTTGGTTTGCACAATAATCGATAGTTTTATATTTGTTTTTTATTTATATTTGATAACTTAGCGTACGTACAAACACGTACATACATGAATTAGTGTATTAATACATACATATATAAATATACCAATCAATACACCAATATTTTCAAGCAACAGGTTAAATAACGTGATGTTTGTTTTTAAAGGTTAAGGAAAAGCAAATGGAAAAGAATTGGATAACCAAAAAAAATTTGCGACAGATTATACAACGCATAACAAGAGATAAACCTAGATTTTAACCTCATGCGTCATTTCTCCTAACTAACATAAACAAGTATGTATTATACGTATAATATAAGCTACTTCAAAGTTAAAGATATACACATATATGTATTTATATATTCTTTTGGTTTAAAAGCTCAAAATAGCACAAGTCTGTCTCAATAAATTCCATGTGTTTGCAGTTAATCATATTAATTTTAAAAATATCACGGGGAATTTAACACCTTCAACCAATGTCAATTACATAAGTACACAAACATTTATAAATCAAAGAATTGATCAAAGTCTGAGACACTCGTTCCACATTACGGATTTTAAGATAATCACCGAATTTTACGAATTTTTTAGACGCTTTAAGGTTTATGCCGCTTAGCTTCATTCAATCCTTACAACGTGTGCCTCTTTTAATATTGAAGGCGTGTGCTTTAAGTATATATGTATGGATTGTGTATACATTTTTTTTTACGTATATGTTTATGTTTAATATGTATATTATAATTATAGATATTTATACGCTTTAGAGTCTTTTTTAATGACTTGGAGTATGCATCGGAAGCCTGTAATAGGGATTCGCTAAATTTAACCTCGCAGCTGGCAACAATTCCGGATGCTCGCTGAGCGTATCTGAGAGAGCACTGAGCAAAACGCCTATAAGCAGTGACAAGAGAATGAGTTTTTAATGTTACTTGTAATTTGAATAACCCAAACTTACGCAGAACTTTTTTCTGCAGATCGACTGGTATTACACCCAAGTTGCCTTCACGCTCAAGAAAATCGGTTAACTTCTGCAACTCTTGTTGTGCTTCATCGGAACCATGAGCGAGAGATTGTGTAAACATAACCTAATTAATTACCAATTAGGTATTTCTGAATTTTAAAGAACGACAAATTTATATGTGTACCTTGGCCAGTTTATAGAGAATTTCTTCCAATGTGTATTCATTGTACAAATGAGCGCGGCTCGCAGGGTCATCATAGTCACCAATATCTGTACAAAATGATTTCGTTATAGTTTTGCCTGAAGTATATTTCGACTTTATTTTCCTACCTTGTCGCCCTTCGTTGCTTAGTTCTCGCAACTTGTTCCAAAATGTCAAACTATCCATTGACTTAGTCGCAGATTCAATGTGTGGCAATTGTTGCCCTTCCTGCTGTATGGCATCTAACTCCTGTTCCAAGTGCAAATATGGCAACGGTTTTGCCGTTGTCGTTGTACCTCTTGTTGTAGTAGAGCTCGTGGACGTTGTAGTAGTACTGGGCGGATTGTTTCGCTAAAAAATACATGTAAACATGAATATGTTAATTAAATGTTCTCACTAAGAATTTGGAAGCACTTCATTTCACTTTGGAAACATTTACCTTGAGATGATTCTGACGCAGTTCATCGGGGAATATGCGATTGGCATACGAACGCTGTAAGAATTCAATGCCTAAGCGTATATCCCGCAGAAATTTTAATGCGTTTTCCCGTGAGATCTTCAATTTTATAACCTCATTAGAAAAGTGGACATTTGAAGACCGATTAGTTGCTAACTTACCAGATCCTGATCAATGAGTTCCTCCACTGCGCGCGCCACTCCGGCTTCATCACCAGTCCAAAAGACATACTGTGCCATATCAAAAGAAGAATACTGGCCATTTGGGTTACGCAACAAACTCTGCGCAGTCTGTGAAAATTAAATATTTTAATGTAATTTTATTAAAACGGTATTTTTAAGTTTGCACTTATTATTGAGGGACAGCACCTTTGGTGATAACTGCATGCTGGAGCGGCGTTCTGTAGTTTTGGCTGATGCTAACTGATCGATGAGTATTTCACCAATTGTTTCTTTATTTAATTGAGACTTTGATCTGGCTTTAGATAATTCTGAAACAGCGACTTCAGCTGCGACTTGCTGATGTTCGTTCTCATCGTTGCCCGCAATCTTACTGATAACGGCTTCAGTATGCGCCAATTTTTGATTCGCGATATCCTTAACAATCGTTTGACTTGTCATTCCGGCAACGGTTGTTAGAATGGCGGGCGATGTAGTTGGTGGCACAGCAGTTGTGACTACATTAGTTGTTACCAACGCTGCTGTTGTTGTTGTCGTAGATGTTGATGAGGTAGGTAAAACCTCCGGATTTTGACCAAAAGCCAAACGCGCTGCGCCATAGAAAGCCTATTTAAGGGTTTGGTAGTAGGCGTGGGATTAGGGTGACAAACAAAGATAAGCATAGATGTCAGGCTAGAGCTTACCTTACCCGACGATGGCGGTGGAGCTTCAATAATCTGAGGACTAGGCGTCTTTACTGCCGTTTTTGGGTCCTCCACTTGGGTTCGTTCGATTTCCTCTTTGGAGGCAGCCGCTGCTGAAGATGTTGTGGTTGTGGTTGTTCCCGGCATCAGCGGAGTTGCCAATTCTAATTGTCGTTCGAGATCGGGTAACGTATTCGTGTGACTAATCGCATCTTCGACATTGGGCGCCAAAACAGCTTCGACAATCGTTCCATCATGTTCATCATCTTTATCAGCACTGGTAGTTGTCTCATGCTGACGCTTGACAGCAGGTAAGTTGTCAACATTGTGATCGTTACGTAGTTGCTCCAATTCCATGACGTCGTCCTCGATCTGTACAAGTGGAATAAAAAAGAAAAAGAATCAAGTATTTTTGTTTTGTATCAATCATAAGTTATTATATACATGAGAAAAACTGAGCTCGTTACGTTTCATCACAGTTCGCGCAGCTTCACTATGTGTTGGTTCTGAAAAGTTTAAAATATTTAAATGATTCAACAAAAAAGTTGACTTAAAATGTGAACTTACTGTATATATATGGCAGCAGGGCTGGATATGCATGAGACACGCCAAATAACTCCAAGCTGCAGGCGACTAAAATCAGTATTAGCATATGTCGCAGTATATACATCGCTGAGCTGAAATGGCAACAAAACAATCTATTAATTTGAAAGGGTTTTTACAAAAAAAATAATTCATCATCCCCCCTTAAATATGTATATATTACAATGCGATACATGTATTCTTCCAAACAAGGAAAGAAGGCACAGAATTCTCTCTAGACATTATGCAAATTGCTTTGCTAAAAATAAACTAACCAATCGATACAGTTAAAAGCTAAACAACAATAACTTAATCCTCATTCTCCTTCTTTGGTGGCAGCGACACTAACAACACGCTGAAAGCGAAACCAAGCACATACCATGAATCAACGTTAGCACAAAATGAAGAAGCGGCTGGCAATTTTGATGTAACTGTTGTTGTTTTTATTCTTGGGGAGGGAGATTAAGCTCTTCTGTGTGGCTATGACCCAAACTTTTAGGGTTGTTTTGTAACAAGTTTTCATATCTTAGCACCTACCAACTCCCCACACACAAAATTGTATCAGTTACTTAATTGTTCAATAAGCGAATTATCGATGCTTTTAAGACCAATTTTGTATGTTTCACTTCTATTACTGAGTGTTGCTAATAATTAAGTATTGTGTGCGTTTGGTTCACAGGATAGTTTCGTCCAAACAAAAAAAAGAATATATATGTATATTTTTTTTATAATTAAGGTTACATAACTTGTTCATTCACGATTACACTTGAAGCATCATCAAATAATAAAAATGTTTAATATAATTTACCTATTAACTTTAGTTTAAACCACCACAATTAAAATGAAAAGACGTCCTATCTGAACGAATCCCGAAAGAACTCTGCGGCATCCGTAATACAATGTAGATTGTTACCATAATAAATCTACAAAACAATCAATATAAGGCGCATGCGCTACAATGGGTCAACTGTGGTAGCATGTCGCAAGGTTTGTGTGTGTTGACTGCAACGTGTTTTAGAGAATTCAACTATTATGACTTAAACCTGAATTTTTCCAATTCACTACGATTTATTTGAACTTGTATGTCAATACATAACAGTAACTTTTTTAAAAAGTCTAATAATTAAAAATTAGCTACAACCGGGAAACGGCTCCACACGATTCTTGCGGAGCACAAACTGAATTTTGCGATTCATGTCCTCGTTGTATATTGCTTTGCACTTCTCGAAGTTGACCCGACGTCGCACCTGAAATAAGAAAAGGTTTACAATTTTTGTTCTTCAATACTTATTTATCTAAGCAAACCTGGTAAGGTTTCTCGTAGAATCGGGTACGCCGGTACTGATCAAAGATTTCTTCCTTGCCCAATATGCGGTTTAGTAGACGGCAGGCTTCTTCAACATTGCTGTTTTGCACAAGCACCGTACGTGCAAGAAATTTTGCATGTTTCATTATGAATTAAGTCCGTTTATATTTCGTAAATATTGTTAAGTAATGACATCCGTTTAATATTTAAAAAAGTATTAATAGTTTTTCGAATTTTCACTCACGTTGACTGTTTAAGCAACTAAGAAAGCCATTTAGTACGGAAAATCACCAACTTGCGCTGTGATGCCACTTGACGCAAAACGTCCACGTGTTGTTCGAAATTGGTGTATTTTTTGCCCTTGTTTTTTTCATAATATGTTTTGCTTGAAAAAATAATATTTTGCAGTGAATTTAGAAACTCAACACAGAAAATACGCAACGAAGTTTGAGAAGTGACAAATACCGAAGAACTTCGTAGCTTAGGAACAACAAGATAAAAAAAGTACAAAAAAGTGACTGAAACACATCTGTAGAGCAGTAGCGCGCTCAAATCATTATTTAAAATGTTAGTCACTTTTTGCCAGCATCGAAGTGTCTTACGTGCTGTAAGCAGGCTGCGCAATAAACACGTACATAACAAACCAAGCGTTGTCCAATGACCAGCGAGTTCTTTTCGCCAATGATAGGAACCATCTATATGAAATAAAAAATTGGGTGAGGCCACGCCCCCATATAGTAAAAATTTTAGGTGCGTATATGCCATTTATTCTCCAACAATGAGATTAATAAGATTGTATCATAAAATGGGCATGGCCACGCCCACTTATAGCCAAAATAGAAAAACGTTATATCTTTGGAACCAATTGATGTAGAAAAGTAAAATTTGGTGTGTATAATATTGAAAGGAAATTAAATTTGTTTTGTTTGAAAAAAGGGGGGGAAGTATGGGCAATGCCCTATTACAGCCATTACAAATTGAAGGTACACGGTATGTCGAAGTCGGGAAATCGCGACTGCAATCCCTTACAGATTTTATATTTTCTTTTGATGGAAAATTTAATATTTGGTTGGGAAGTAATAAAAAATCTAAACAGGAAATACACAGAAAAGTGACAAATTTGGAATTTTGAAAAATCGTTTACTGCCGACGAGTCAAGCGATTTTGTCGATAAAAAGGCCGAAAAGACATGGGGAACGTACAAAAAATAAACGAAACATTTCAGTTTGCCAAAAAACATATTGTTTTTGTGTTGACAGTACTGCCTCCTATAGCGTTGTCCCATTTTTCTTCAATTCAAAGCATTGATACACAATTTGAACATTTGCTTTGCTTATGTTACATTCACTGCACATATGACACTTATGTGGTGTTTGAGCTTGGCTTAACGCTAAATTGTCATATGTGGTGTGTATGGCTGTGTAACATAACATTTCTGGTAATAGGTTACGAGAAATGTTGAAATTTACAGGTTCGCTTGTTTCGCTGCAAACAATGTACATATATACATGTTTAAATAATTTTGATATAATTTCTTATATATTTATATATAAAATATATATTTTATATATTTTGGTAAGCATTAGACTTTTCGTTTATAAGCAAACAACAGCAGGCGAAAACTACCTGCGCATTGCTTTACTAACATTGTCAATGTTTGGCGTACGGCAGTTGGTCAATTTAATAAATTAATTAATTTTTTAGTTAATTTTCGTTCTTAATACCTTGCATTGATGCATTATGTTAATATTGCAACCGAGTTTTTTATGAGCCGGTTGTTCACTATATTTTTACAATACTCAATGGGATGTGTATGCCTGTGGGAATTTTAATCACATTCTTCTTCGGGTGCTGTATTTTCGCACCTATTTTCGACCCAAAATTAGGCGAGAACGTGTCCGTCCATTGTTGCAGCTGAGGCTAAAAACGACTGAATTTTACTGTCGATGACTTCCCCTGCCATCTCTTTAACCCTCTCAGGATTACTATGTCGAAAGACGTTGTAAAGGTGTCAAAAGGGAAAGGCAATTAGAGGATCGTCCTGGCTGTTGTGGTACCAACAGGATCCTTCTTCGAGAGATTCCAGAGGTTAAATAAAGGGCAATGAGCGCCAAAGAAGAGAAAGAAACAAAACCAGTAAGGAAGCTATTTCCGGCTTTGCTGAAACTTATATTATTATTAATTATTCTAATTGGAAAATCCTTTCTATCGTTTTCCCAACAAGAATCACATACGTTTTTGAAGAATTCTTAGTCTTAAAGAATTAAATGTAGTCTTACTCCACTACATTTTGTAGACTTGTATCTTTTTTGGTTATGCAGAAACCCCATTTTTAAGTTTTTCGCTACATGGGCGGTGCCACGCCATTGTGTCCGATTCCTTTAAAACTTTGTAATATAGTCAAGCATTTATAAAAACACGTTGTTGCAAAGTTTGGTTTGTTTATATTCAAGAACAAAAAAGTTGTACTAACAAGAACAGTATTTTTAACCGATCGTTTCTATGGGAGCTATATGCTATATTAGCCCGATCTTAACCATTTTTGCACTATAATTTCGCTTGTGTCAAAGAAGTTTTTATGCCAAATATTGAGTCGACAACTCCAAAAACACGCTATTTTTCAAACAAAAACCTCATTCATGACCGATAGTTCCTATGTGAGCTATATGTTATAGTAATCCGATCAATCTGATTTTGACATACAAACTGCCTGCAAGAATAAGAAAATTTTCTGCACTTACATTTTTTTTGCTAACTTTAAAACTCTGTGAGGAAATCGCATTCAAAAACTAGTTTTATTTCACAGCCGCACTTCTCAACTTCATCACTTCCTTTTTATACTTTTGCAAAAAGAGTATATTAGCTTTGTCATGAAGTTTACAACTCAGAGAAGAAGACATCTACGACTATACAAAGTATATATATTCTTGATCAGGATTACAAGACGAGTTGATATAGCCTATGTATGCAAACTCCTACCTCAGTTCTGAAGCTATCGACCTGAAAATTTGGGTAGACCTTTGTATTTTATTGCGATGATACATAAAACGATAAAGATAAAAAAAAAAAACAAAATTTCAATCGTTGTATGAAAGTTTCCAAGATAGAGCGCTAAAATTATACAAGTTTACGGTTTACTACTCCGTAGCCAGACTAAATGCCTGAAAGTTTTATTAAGATCGGACAACTGAAACTGGTACCTGCCATACAAAATGAAGAAGAGGAAGAGAAGTAAAGTTTAATCGTTGTATGGGAAACTTTTTTGTTTCTTAACTAATTGCCTTGAAACTTCATACTTATGTTGATAGTGTGGCTTAAAAACTATTTTGACATCAAAATGGGCGTGGCACCGCCCACATATGTATATATATATACGTGGACAAAAAGAAAGTGTCTCTCAGCTTAAATGGATCACGCATAGTTTTAAAATTTAAATCACTGTAACTTCTAAATGAACTAGTAAGGGCGGTATAGTTCAGTGTACTCAACCATATAATACCCTGCACATACCCTCACCTATTTAAATGGTGTTCCAAATATCACAAAAATCAGTCAAAAGTGAAGTATTTTCGAAAAATTCGAGTTTGTTGATC
>JBAMBP010003149.1:0-119442 GCA_037044515.1 Phortica magna | reverse complement strand
ACCTGAACGTCGATGCATAAAGACAATATCGTTACGTGGTCCATATAGTCCACTAGAAACTCAAATGTTTTCCATTTTGCGCGTCGGTACATGGAAATCCGTGGGCATCGAACGTGATTCGGTTAATGCTATATTGCTCGATAATAATCCTCAAGACTATCATGACCAATTAATTGTGGCTGCATCAGTGACCGAAAATCCGAGTGGTGATAAGCTTACAGCACGCGGAACTTCAATTATGCCGAATATACACGGCTTTGCAGCCCTCATGGTTTTGATCTTCTGTCCAAAAATGCAGTTAAAATGTAATGCGACATCTACAAAGTATGTGTCAATACTTGCTGGCCTTGGTTATGATCCAAAAACCAATCGTTCACTTTATGAGGAACATGATTTGATTTTAAACTTGGATGTTGAATTATCAAAAGATGACATAACTCATGTAAATAGTGTGCTATTATAAATTTAAATTGAGGCCATTTTAATGTGATTTAATGCAGGTTAACAGAATTCGTTATTTCATGGATTACATGTTTCACACCTCGACTAACGATGACGTCACATCTCTTCCGGTATCTGAACATCCAGTTTTTATCGGAAATATTAAGGATGCTCTAACATGGTAACAATCTGAGAAATGCTTTTAAATACGCTGTATATACATATATTATTTACATAATTATATTATATATAATTTTTATTTTTAGTCTGCTTAACAAAAATCGACAATTTGTTGAACCACATAACATCCTAGATGATTACAAATGGGATACAAGTCAAAACTTCGATCATCAAACCGTAGATGACGCCTTTGGCAATCGTTCACTCTTTAGGATGCACAGCACTCCGCGTTTGTCTGACGAAAATCGAACTCGTTTGTACATGTTAAAGGAGCACTGCAAGGAGTTGCATGGTTATCGTAATTTGTAAGTTTAAGCTTGCGTTGAAACTTACGAAATGTGACAAATTTTTTTCATTTGCAGTTACGGTACCTTGCAGCCAACTAATTGCCAATTGTGCAATCAACCAATCGATAACCTAAGTGAGCTACGTTTGCATTTACTCTCTCAAATGCATAGAGATCGCGAGCAGCAAATCGGCTTTCTGTGCGAAAATTAAATAAGACAGACATCTCAACCAAACCAAATCCAAAAAATCTCGTTGAATTTTTGACTATTATTTTTAATTTTTTTTTAAGGAACAAAAAAGGGCACACATGAATTTATACTTGCCAAAGCGCCAGAAAGCTTTTATTCGTTTAAGTTCCTAATACATCTAGAAGATGTCATTATTGTTAAGCCTATTTTAAACATTAAATTACAATTACACTTTTATAGCAATAAAACCGTTTTGTTGTTCAAATTGTTGGCAAACAAGTATATTTGGTTTTGGTATTTATAGATGATGGCATTACTTCATCTCGACTAGAATCCGTTTCAGTCATTTTCTTATCCACTTCCTCGCTAATTTCGTTGGGTAATTGGTGAGCGAATACAGTACGCGCTGACTGACGGCGGTCTACCCTAAGCGTTGATAGATAATTTAATTCGTCTTCATGATATGGAATACTAGCTTTATCAATCTCGTTCAAATCAGTCAAAAATGCTTTGCGTTTTAATCTGCTACGTATTGTTTTGTCTGTCTCCGTTGGAGTGACATTTGTTTTTTTATTAACAGTCTGCACATCTTCCAATAGCTGCGCTATGTTGTTAAACGCATTTTGCAAATCTTTAACTATTGACGTAGTAGGCAGTGCCTGTGCGTTTGCACCATCGGCACCTGACAATTGTCTCTTCATTTCATTGTAATGTTGTTCTAGTTCAGTTAGCGCTGGCAGTGTAGCTGCAACATTGTTAATAATCGGCAGATCATCTTTCAAACATGTTTTGGCATCCTTTTGACTACAAGTTGTTTGCGTGATTTTTGTTGGTGGTTTATCGTAGTCAATGAGATTTTCAATGCCAAGATGAAAATCGTGTGCTGTAAAGCTGAAGGCGCTGTCTTGAACTAATTTTCGGAAGATGTAACAAACATCTGCGGCAACTGACGAACTGGATTCATCCTTTTTAAACATATCGACCAAAGTATCTAACGCTTGCCAAGTGTCTGGAGAGACTTCAATAGTAACGAATTTTTCTGTGGGCTGTTTAAAGTAGATCGCGTACATCAGATAGATGCCACCAATTCGATAAGCATGCTCCATTTGTGTCTGATTTAACTTTATTGGTTGACCATTGATGCGTTTGCCGCAAGCAATACGTTTTGCAACGTGCAAGGCTGCGCTGGTTGTTTGGATTACTTCAATGTACGTGTTTTGCATGGACCAGATGTGCGAAAAAAGTAACTTACGCCATTGTTCGCTAAAACTTTGGAATCTAAAGTCACCACTTTTAACAAAACTCTGCAAAAGACTCATACAATCTTCGTAAACGAGTAGCTCCATGGTGGCGATAACAAAATCCGTTTTTCAAACAGCAATAGAAAATCAGCTGATCTTTCGTATTTGTCTCAGATGCAATTAAAAAAACCAGAAAAAGTAAGAACAATTGGTTAGAGCTGCCAACCTAACAACAAAACAAAAGCTTCGAAGAAAAAGAACAGTTTTGGAAAAAAGCTTTTGATGCTCGTAGTGGCGCCATTTCTATTTATTAGGGTTAAGTTTGAATTGCTCTTGTGCGGCGACTGGTTTGAGCAACTGGTTTTAATCTTAAAATTCTCATTTTTACAACTAATATAAAAGAAATTATTTGCGAATTCAACTAGGATCCAGGTGAACCTTTTTTTCAAAAAAAAAAAAAAAAAAGATTGCAATTTAAATGTCTATTTTAGTAACACGTAAATTTACACAATAATATAAACGGCACTTCAGATATTTTTAAACTCCACACAGCGTGTAATTCTGCATGCGATTCTGTTTGCTGCACAGGCCACATATTTGATTTTTATATACTCCGAATATCTCAAAATTCAAAATATTAAACATGTCGAACTGAATTGTGGCATGCATCTGGCTGCTCTCCACAATCAGTAAATTCTGCTCGTTAAGTTCCACGCTAAAATTTAAAAATTATTGAATACAAGTCGTAGTTTTTTTAAATTGATGTCTTTTACCGGAAATCGAATTCATACTCATCCTCTGGATACTGATACGCCTTCTGACGTACATCGTAAGGAGTTTGTGCTTGATTTAGATATATGAAGACTGGTTGTTCATCCGGTATGCTTGCGTTGCCGTTTCGAGACTTAAAATCGAAGTAGTTTTGACCAATATGCACACGCAGACCATAATTACTGCTTAGACCAAAATCTTTCGACGGCGTTAGGAAGACAGCCATTTTCGGTTGCGGCGAACAATCAGCGGCGAGCAACGTTAGGCAATTATGCTCTTCCGATACTTTATGGTATTCGGAGAGATTAATGAGATAGTCATCGAAACTGTTCATCATGCCATTGATTACGGAACATGAGCGTTTTAAACCAGAATCGTACGTTAGCTCATGTGAGGCATCGAATTTGGACTCGAGCTTGTGCAGAAACGGTATATGATAAATGCGCCAGTTGACACCATTCACATCCACTGTCAACCAAAAGTAATCATTGGGCGTGTGCATGGTTACATTGATCTCTTTATTCATATTAAGACTATCAACTTTCTTAGTGGACAGGGCAGATACGAAATGATCCAAGCGAGTCGACCAAAGATCAAACCAGTCAGGCATCTATGCTTGTATAAAGTGGTTGATTGATTACGATATTTGCGTTACAAAAAGCCAAACTTACGTCATTAAATTTCAAGTCCATATCATATTGTGTTATCGATGTGAAATTCTCGAAATTACTGCGCTTGCAATACTTTGACGTTGGTATGGGCGAGAATTTCAGCACCTCCTTCGGACAAAAATCTGTATCGGTTAGTGAGATCTTGTCGGATAGCAAGAAGGCTCGCGCATGCTCAGAAGGCTGAAATATGTTAAAATAATTCTGTATTATACTTTTTTTCCAAATATCAAAAGCTACACTTACGCCAGCACGGCCAGAGAAAATCACTGTGGAGGCACCTACCACCGGGCATTCACCAGCAGCTGCCTGGCCAAATATAATACTACCGTTAAGCGTATGAGGTCGTTTGGTGAAAACAAGCGGTTCGTAGGTAATATTTGTACAAGCCTTAAAATACATAAAAATTTAATTTATTAGGAAATAATTTAATTGCAGATTTAAATTAGTGCTTGTGACCTTATTGCTAGTTTAACGCACAATCCAACACATACATACTTCGAGACGTATGTATGTACAAATGTGCATGTAGAACCAAGTGCTCATTAGTGGCTAAGTTCAGTGTACGCAAAGTGCTTGTGTGTTAACCCAGCAACCCCACAGCACTGCCTGTGACTTCCTTATAAACATCGTTGCCAGCGCCGACGTAGTCATCGTCATTCTCGCTGCCGGTGGCATTAGCAGTGGCAACAACTACTACAACTACAACACGTGTCTATAATATGGAGCAAATGCAAATGCTAAGTAGCAAAGCTCGAGTTGTTGCGTGGGGTGACACACAGTGCTTAGACGGAATAGCAGCCTACACGGCGACATTGCTATGACGAATTATGGTTGGCCAAACACTGAACCGACGACTAACTGACTTTATTTTTAGTATGGCACGATTTATCCTACAGAGCAGGTGGGCAATCAAACAAAGCAAAACCAAAACATAATAAGGAGAAAAAAACAAAATTCGAGCTAAGAAAATCATTTCATAGTCCGCCAAGCAAACTAAACAAATTCATTCATTCTTGCTTGGCTAGCTGGCATACGTCCGACGTTGTTCTAGTTCTTAGGTAAATGTGAAACATAGTAAACACATCCGCTGCTGTCAGTTGACGAAATAGTTTGATCGATATTAGAATTCAGTATTTTCAGAAAGCAGTCAGTGCTCAACTGCGAGACACACAAAAGTTAATAAAAGTTCATGTAAATTCGGAATACATTCAAGACAAATTTAATTTTCGGCTCAGGAAGTTGCGCTAAAAAAAATTTTTTTTTGTTTTAAAGATACTTGTAATTTTTGTTGTTGGCTAGAATTTTGGCATACCAAAAAAAAAAAAATGACTTCAGTAAGTATTTTAAGATTGTTTGTCAGATATATATATTATTTTGATATTTCCAATTGCAGATCGAATCAAAACGTGTACAATATCGAAAATATCTGGAACGCGCGGGCGTCATTGACGCCTTGAGCAAAGCGCTGATCAAGCTATACGAGGAGCAGAATAAACCCGAGGATGCTATACGTTTTGTACGCAAATTCATGTGCGAATCATGTCCCGATGATGCGCAATATGATTTAATGAAAAATGATCTTGAAGAGGCTAAAGTGACCATTGTGCGTTTGGAACAGGAACTCGAGCGTTTGCGTGGACAAATGTAAGTTAATAAATTCAAAAACCTTCAGAATAATAAGTGTTTTTTTCTGTTTTTTTAGTAAAAAGTCGCCAGAGGAGTACATGGAACTCACTGAGGCCGGTTTCAAATCGCTCGAAGAGGATGAAGAGAATCAAAACTCGCTTTTGCGCAAATATCTTACACGCGAACTTTTGGATGAGTACCAGGGCGTCACTACGTCACCGCCAGTGGAAGCGTATCTATACGATTGCGCTATGTCTGGTTTTGAACATCACAATTCAAGCGTGGGCATTTATGCAGCGGATGCTGAGAGTTATGATGTCTTCAATAAACTCTTTGATCCGATTATACGCGACTATCATGGCCAATTGGAAACGGAGGGTGAGACACTGCAGAAGGATACTGATTGGGGCAATGTTGATGAAATCGAAAATTTGGATGCCGAACGAAAATATATACTATCGGCACGTATACGCATTGCACGTAATCTAGAGGGTTATCCGTTCTTCCCAAAATTGGGTGAAAAACAATTCATTGAAGTTGAGGAAAAGGTACGAGCCGCAACTGAGACTCTGGAGGGTGAACACGCTGGCACTTATATGACAATGGGCGATATTGATCCAGAGACACAACAGGAAATGGTTACACGACATATACTATTCCAACGTGGTGATGAGTTTTTGGCCACTGCCGGTTGTTACCGCTTTTGGCCAACTGGCCGTGGCGTGTACCACAATCCAGCTGAAACATTTTTGATTTGGATCAATGAGGAGGATCATTTACGGATTATTTCAATGGCACCTTGCGGTGATTTAGGTGATGTTTATGCACGCTTGGTCACTGGGTTGCAGGAGCTTGAGAAAACACTTTTATTTGCACGTCATCCAAACTATGGTAATCTTAGCGCTTGTCCAACAAATCTGGGCACAACATTACGCGCATCGGTGCATATACGTTTGCCGTTATTATCGAAGGATCAGGAACGTCTGACCGCTTTGGCCGATGAACTCAATTTACAGATACGCGGCACTGGTGGTGAACATACTGCCATTGAGGATGGCGTTATGGATATTTCGAATAGACGTCGTGTTGGTTTCACTGAATTCGAATTGGTTAAGGCCCTACAGGATGGCGTTGTTGCACTTATCAATGTCGAGGAAGAGCTCGAGGTGGCTGGCCAAGAGAATTAGTAACGAAATATTCTTAATCTCATACAGAAAAATCTGTTGTTTATGTTAAATATGTTATACTTTAAGTTACACAAACAATTTTCACGGATCTAATCATGCTGCTGCTGCTTATCATTAGGAAAACTTTTAATTACTTTATCGGTATAAGAACTCTTTTGGTTGACTTATTAAATATATATGTATGTTTATGTATATACATATACCGAATAAATATGCCCGTTCTAAGAAAATTCAAGCTTCTCAACTCACCTTCCAATCATGTTTGTCTGTTTGGGAGTTACGCTCGATTTTGCCCAAAACGTTGAACCAGTTTGTCTTAGTCGACGAAAGCACATCCAATGTTATATTCCATTTGTGTAGCACATTGTCATTTGTTTGCCCATCGCCAAGATGCAATAACGTAAATCCGATCTGTTGCCCCTTCAGATCAGTGGTGTTGAGGAAGTCATCATGGCAGATGGAGCCATCAATCTGTGCGTGTATAATTAGTGCATTTAACCGGTGTCAACAATAATAACAATAATAGTTTGGCTAACAAACCCTTGTAAAATTCTCATTGTGGACTAGCAGCGTAAAGTTTCGATCGTGACCAAGATGTATGGAGCTCAATTGCGCAAAGCCAAAAACATACATCAACAAACTGACCAACATGTTGCGCGAGAAGCCGCTAAATATTGAAAATAGTTGTTTTTTTTAAACTTTATTAAATATCGTATATATGTATGTATATAAGCTGGCCATACTTCTCAATAAACTCAGACTTGAGCATCATGCCACGATACTTGATCAATTCATTCAAATTCGTGTTAATGGTAACGCTTACACCAAAGTCGTCCGCATCGTAACGGAAGAGCTGAAACTGTTAAATAGTACCGATTAAGTTAATAGAATCACATTATATAAAATTTATATAGAATATAGAATAACAACACATACCACTTCATTGATACGTTCCGGGTACAAAGTCTCCTCGAATGGTTCACTTGCAGTTTTGGTTATCAGACCTTTCGTTGAGGTCACAGCACGTGACTTAAACGACAGGCCACTGGTTAGATTTGGTGGTAGCGTAAAGCTATAGCGTACACATTTGCCAGTCTTATTAAAGTTCATGCTAAAGGGCACATAGATGAGAAAACCCTGTTCACGATTAATCTCATGATCGAGATTCAAAAACGGATTGTAGCTCCGAGTGCGCACCAACGCATACGATGAGTAGCGACCATCGATCTCCAGTGCATACTTAATAATATCCACATCACGATGCTGCGTAATATTGCCGCGTAGCGATGTCAATACCGTTGTCTGCAGCAAGACGTCAGCCGAGGTGCCCAGTACAGTGGGCACAGCATATTTCGTCATGAAAGGCCATCGTACGGTCTGCATGTTGATGTGACTATCAGCAAGCAAAATCATGCTAATGCGTTTGACGACTTTGAATGGGGGTAATAGAATATTTTGTATTCTTTTTTTTTATAATTTAGCATACTCACTATTTTCGTATGTCAGTTGTTTAAACGTGCGTTTATCAAGATAATACAAGAGCACCGTTTTGCCCTCCATTTGTAGTATGAGTTCGAAATGCAACTCTTTTGACTCGATGACAGGTGCTTTCATCGTGCCTAATAAATTCTTAATGCTTTCAAATGTAAAAGGATCGCTCGCATTTTTCGGAAACTTATCGAAGATGGCGTCTGGCAGACCACGTGCTTTGATGTACAGCTGCATGAAAATAGTTTATATTAAAGCTAAAGGGTAAGGGCAATGAAGTGTAAAATACTCACAGCCAATTGACCTGTAAACTTGCCCAAGGCTTCTGTATCGAACTTCAAATAAGCCACAACAGGCAAATCAGACTTAGGATCGCCCACGAGAAATGCTTGTAGCATAGCGCCGATGCCAAATTTCGAATCACGATAGTCGAATACATAGTTGCCTGTGACCCAGTAGCGTGGCTCCGGCTTTTGCGGCAGATGACGGTGCATATAGGAGAGCAGTCGTCGTCTTAAATGAGGTACATTTGATTATATAAACTTTCTCATAAACAACAAAACAATCACTTACAGATGTTGATAACATGGATAAGTTGTCTCTGATATACTTGTTATTGTTGTGCGATAATAGTTGATCATATGCGGATCGGTTTCACTTTGAATGATGCGATGTATGCTTATCAATCGTGCTGCTGTTGGATTGGAAATAAGCAGCAAAGTAACAGCAGCCACACGAAGTTCCAGACTAGCATTGCGTGATTCAAAAATCGGCCAGTAAATCTCATAGATCTGTTCGCAAAACGGCATGATCAATGAGTAAAAGATATTTGTATTATATTGAATGTTACAACTTACGCGCTCTGCACGTTTGTCTGCTAGCGGTAGCGAGGTCCAAGCGGCTTGGAATTTGAGATCTTCATTCTCATTTTCATCGAGCAGTATCGGATCCAAATAATTTGCAACATTACCTAATTGCAAATTGCTTAAGCCTTGTAGGTATAGCATCTTATCTTCATAGAAACGAGCATCTATGTGGAGATGAAGGTAAACGATTAATGAAGCTGAGTTGCTTTTCCAAATTTAACAAATTAACTCACTCAAATACAAATTGAAATACTTTTGTACATATTCCTCAAAAACATCTTTATTAATACCCCCAGCAACAAAGACATTATAGACAAGCGTTGCAAAACTGAGTATAGCTGCCTTTAACACGTCGGGACGACCTTGACCTAAACAGAATTTTAATGAATCAACATTATATTAGTCTGAGAAAGTGAAATATGCAACTCACCAATATTCATAAAGACCTCACATTCTTTGACTAGATCATGTGACAACTCAAATATATGGAAAGGCATTGGTATGAGCAGTTCAATGGCGATTGGTGACTTTATAGGTTTCTCAATGACCAAGTAACGTGTTAGAAATACGGAAGCTTTTGTGCCAATACGCGGTATGATCTCATAAAAGAGATTACGTATTGTCTCCTGTCGGTATGATGTGCCAATATCAACTTCCGTATAAAGTTTCTTCAATGAATCATAATCCATTTCGGTTAGTAATTTTATTACATCCGATACGGCGGAGTCATAGGGTTCACTAAACTTGAAATCTGTGCTCTCCAAACCTTCAGCTAGGCTATCGAGCATGCTTGAAGCAATTTGTATGAGCGTTTCTTGCTGTTGTGGACTACGACCGCCAGTTGGATCGTTTAGCTCTAACGGTTCCAATTCTAAATTGGCAATCTCTGAGCACATGGATGAGTCGATATCGATGGGATTGTCAATTTCGGTTTCATTGAGAAAGTTTAGTAAAAGTCTGTAAACGGGAAACGGGAAGATTTTAATAAAAATAACAATAACTTAGACGTGACTATTTACTCTGATGTTATAAACTGTGACTCGCCAGTCGACTCGAAGGTGTGGATAAAGGTTGTGCCCTTCACGTGAGCCATGCTCAAAAAGTAACCCGTCTCCGGATGTGGCAACATGCCATAGATCGCTTCGTTGCCAATAATAACACTTTTCTGATAATCGAATTCACAAGTATTCGGTGGCACATTGCTGCGTGTCACATGCACAGCTTCCGAAAATGGGGTACAAGTTTTCAATTCCGGTGTTTTACGTATTGAAATGTAATTCGTTTTATTTGAAACAAAATATTCCGTCGAGCATTTGCCGTGTATGCCGGTCTATTAGTACAACATAACAGATGAAAAAACAAAAAAAAAAAGGGAGATAGTATATGTTTAGAATAACATGTTTAGTTCACCATTCCTTGAGCTCACCTCGTCAACAACAAAAGCGCCGCTGGACTTCATTTGAAATTGCAATGTCGATGCAATGGCACGTTTAAAATTTGTTGACCATGTTGGATCGCTTTCCTTGAAGATCAAGTGTGATATGGTACCTTCAGGTGTCAACACAATCTTGAAGGGCTTATACGGCGGAAACATTTCCTTGTTCTGTAGAAACTTTTCGCCGGAGTTATTTAAAGTCACATCATCAATGACGAGCTGGTAAGTTATGCAAGGAGGGATGCATACATATGATATATAGAAATTAATAAAGTAATAATAATTAAATTAACAATCCCAATTTATCGCCCTATAATTTTCTTCTTCCCTTTGCTCAACTTCTTCCAATTCGTCGACATACTCTCTCCCAACCCACTTAGCATAAACTCATTGACAATCACTCACGCCAAAAACAATCACAACTGATTACGATACGACATCCGTAGTCGCATCCAACATTGTCGTATCTCTCTTATGTCTCTGTCTTACGATTGCTTTTTCAATGAGTGTTGTAATCTCTTTGGGTCTCTGTCTTTTGTTTAATGAAAAAGTTCAAGCGAAGATCATTGTGCGCTGGGAAAGGTTAAATTGTTTTTAATTCATACGCGAATACTGGGGTTTTTTTTTTTTTTTGCACAAGAATTTATTGCATTGTAGTTGTCATTTAGCAACCAGCTGTGTCCGCCACAAGTTCGCTCTTTGGTCCATTACTTTGCCGTTTTCATTTTGACCTTCCCCTCTCACGTTTAGTTTTCTCACTTAACGTGATTTAATTTGATTGAATTGATAACGAAATCAATTGACAACAACGTATATTAAAGTTTGTCAATTTTTCACAATAAGTCATATTTTGCAATATTTTTATTAATTTTTTTACTATTTTATTTTTTTTCCACTATTTTCCAAAAAAAAAAACTTGATTACAAATCTGCGATCAGATCACTAGCGAGGTCTTCTAAAGTTCAATGCTTAGGATTTACATAAAAATCCCAGGAATCTCTTGTTGTCTATTTTCATTTCGTGTTTTTTATATGTTTTTTGTTTTGTTTACGTTATCATTAGTTTTTAAATAAAAATTGCCAAAGTGAAATATATTAATTTGGATTTGTTTCTTCATTTAGTTGAAATTATGTTTATGATCACTTGAGACGGAAATTGAATTGAGAAGACACGAACCTAAGATAACCTTCAGAAGATTTTAAGGTTTTGGTAAGATACATCACAGTGCACTGGCACTCAATAATTTTTGACATTGAAATTGAGTTATGTATTCTTTTTTTTATTTTACCAGAACCCTTCTAAATATCTCAACGTGTTTTTTTATTATAAGGGAATACTCACTGCTGCAGCCATTGTGTCTTCTTTTTGTCGCTGCAATGTCAATTTGCCACGCACAATCCAACCGGTTGTCGGCGGCGATGGATTACCCTCGTCAATGGGTGGCTTTGCGCCCACGAGTACATTACCAACATATTCGTAAAGCATTTGTTTATTGACGCCAATAATATTGAATGCATGACCGGCATCGAATATCAAAAATAGATCTGAGCATGCAAAAGACACAAAAAAAAATAACTAATTTTGATTCTTTGCTTTTTTGGTTTAATTTATGTATAATTCGACTTTAAACACAAGAAATTGTTGTGCCAATAAACTTTTCAGCATATGTACAATCGTACAGTAGATTATTGAGAAAAAATCACACATTATCAATTTGAATTCGTTGTTGGCATTCACATATATGTACATATGTACATACATACGTACATACATATAAGAACAGCTCTTCTCTATATTTTTGTATACATGTTTATTTATATAGACAATTCAATATAATATATAGAGACACGATTCGGAATCATTGGACTCCGTCGGTGCCATTTGGAAAGAGACACAAGCGGCTTCATTCTTCTTTTTTACTTTTATTACTTTGTTCTGAGTTTAAATCACTTATAGCGTTTTAATTTGAAATAAGTATTACGTCATTTTTTTTTCAATTAATAAATAGATTTTTATTATTTTTAAAAAAAAAAAAATTAATGGAATTTTCTACATACAAACGAGCACTGTGCACTTGAGACGTCGCATGGCGCTTGTGGCCTGGCCTGGTTGGTTTATATTAGACGCGTCAGGAACAACAACACTAAGCTATGAAAACGTTTTGAAAACTTTTTCAAAAACACGCACACACACACAGCCTTATGCTTCTAAAAACACAGCTTGTATTTATGCAAGGAAGATATTTTTTCAAGCTAATTTTTTGTTTTTTGATTTTTTTTTTTATAACTAAGTTTTGAAAGTTTTTTAAATAGTATTTATTCCTGATTATTTAAATAATGCACACGCGTTTTGCACGTCTTATTTGTTCGCCTGCCAAACTCGAACTGAGCTGAGTTCCAGAATTCGAGCAATCAGCAGCATCAAGCAAGCAACGCCAGCCTCAAGTGAATTGAACTGAGAATTTTTCTTATCGCGCCGGCACAAAAACTCTCACTGAATGGCGGTAAATGCTCTTAAATACTACAAAAACAACATTTGCTTCGCTCATATTGCATGTTGTGCACATCCAGAAATTCCCAGACATTAATTTACGCATATTCATTGAACAAAGTGACCGATGTTGAGATAATATTAATGATGACCATAGCCATAGCATTGCAGATAAACTCAGTTGTTGCACTGATGAAACAAAAGGGCGACATAGCATGTGTGCGCGTGTGTGTGTTTATGATGCTGAACGATGACAACGACGATGTCTACTGGTAACATATGTGTGTGTTTACAAACAAGCACTTTAAGAAAAAGAATATGTATGTATATGCAGGAGATGTTTGCCGTTGCACTTAAGTTGAGTGTTGTTGTGTTGTATGCCAATTGAAATGACACATAATTGTACAAAATTATACATTTTATTTTTACTTATACAAACATATACATATACATAGTAGTCGAATGATCCTCATATTTTCATCTTGTTATCTTTTCAACATACAACGTGAAAGTGTACTTAAAGTTGGGCTACCAACAAATAACCAAGATCACAAACAAAAAAATAATATACATACTAGTTATTATGATGATATAGTAATCCAAAAGTCTCATTTTGCTAGTCTCTACCAGAAACAAACAGTTTCAACTTAATGCTTGAATTAAAAATGTTATGTCTTATAGGAAAAGTTAAAAAACTAACGTGCACCGCCGTGCGCATGACCGGATTTAAAATTAGCGCCACTTGTATTCGCAGCGCCACCAGCACCACTGCCGCCACCTGGTTTACGCTTTAACGGCGCTAATGCATCATCAGCATTATTGGTTACACCATTTGCATTGTTTTCGGCATCTAAGTTTTTCAGTTGCTGTAACCACATTCCTGCATAGACACCACCGTCACGTTCAACTAGTTCTTCATGACGACCACGCTCAACGATGCTGCCCTCCTGCAGCACTAATATCTCGTCGGCATGTATAATGGTGGACAGGCGATGAGCAATAATGATTGTTGTACGATTGGAGCAAACACGTGATAATGCTGATTGTATATTACGCTCGGTGTGTGTGTCCAGCGCTGAGGTGGCCTCATCAAGTAACACAATTATCGGCGATTTCAGCAGTGTACGTGCAATGGCAACACGTTGCTTTTCCCCACCGCTCAGCCGGAGACCACGTTCACCAACTTTTGTTTCATAGCCATCGGGGAAGCTCTCTATACGTTCGTGTATGTCAGCGGCACGTGCTGCCTCGTAAACGGAATCGGCATTGGCGCCAATTTTACCATACTCAATATTGTAATAAATGGTATTGTTGAACAGCACCGTGTCCTGTGGCACAACACCTGTTGATTATAGATTATGAAAAATAATGTTAAATAATTGAATATACTGAATATGAAGAAATAAATCTGCAGGCGTGTCACTTACCAATGGCTTTGCGTAAACTCTGTTGCTGTACGAGTTTTATGTTTTGACCATCGATTAGTATAGCGCCTGTTTGTACATCATAGAAACGGAAAAGCAAACGCACAATTGTACTCTTGCCGGCGCCGGAGGGACCAACAATAGCCACCGTTTTACCCGATGGCACAGTGAAACTAACATTGCGCAAAACGAGCTTCTCGGGTGAATAGCCGAATGTGACATTTGTGAACTCAATTCCACCACCTGCCGTCAGAAGAGGGGCACTGCCAGGTGCATCTACAATCTCTTCCTCTTCTTTAAGCAAGTCGAACATATTCTCCATATCAACGAAATTCTTTTGTATAGCACGATAATAGGTGCCAAACCAATTGAGTGGCATATACAAATCCATGAGGTATGTGGAAAAGAGCACAAAATCACCAACAGTTAAACCTTTGTTATTTGCGACGAGAAAAACGCAGAGCAGTGAACCACAAAGCAGACCCAAACAAAGTATAATATTTTGTGCCGTATTGAGGATGTTGAGCGTTAACATTGAAAAGAATTCTTCTTTCTGGTATTTAAGTATAGCATCTTTGTATGCATTAACTTCATAGCCCTCAGCACCGTAATACTTTACGGTCTCAAAGTTCAGCAGCGAGTCAACGCTACGTGCGCGTTGTTCGTTGTCGGCGAGATTCATGCGACGTTGGAATTTTGTACGCCATTCCGTTATCATAATTGTGGAAGCTATAATTTAAATATCATCAAATAAATACTGTGTAAATATTAGTAAAAAAAAACTTACCAATATACAAAAACATGGTCAAAAACACAATCAAACCAAACCACCAATTGAAGGCATAAATGAAAAATATAACAGCAACTATCAAATCCAGAATAGTTGGTGTTATTGAGAAGACAATGTAATTCAATAAATTATTAATGGAGTCTGTGCCACGATCCATGACACGCAACACTTCTCCGGTCTTGCGTTGCAAATGCCAACGCAGTGAAAGCTGATGCAGGTGTCGGAAGAGATCAATTTCAATTTCCCGTGTTGTATATTGTTGCACGCGAATCCAGAGGAAAGTGCGTAGATTATTGAACAGACCCATAGAGCCAGTACCGCCACCTTGCAGAAAGGAAAGCGCCACATAGATTAACACGAAATCCCAGCGGAAGATAATGGGCTCAATTGTTAAACTGTCGACTGCAACAAAGTAATAGTAATAAAATCATTTCTAAAAAGGTTTGTTCTGGCAGCTTATCAACAAAAATGCCAAAGACGTAAGATTAATTGACCTACCCAATTTCTTGCGATAAATAGGCAAGAATAGTTTGATAACACGACCGATAGATAGCAACACAATGCAAACGAGCACGGCTATTTGCAGGGACAAATCCTTCTTAGGCCACATGTAAGGAAAGAGTCTGCGTAGTTTCTTGAATCCATTCCTAAAAGCTGAACCATTTTCAACATTTTGATCTGTGGATTCGTCGTTTAAACGCTGATGATGATAAGGCAACATAATGCCGGGCGCCTTTAGGCCAAGCACAAATATAAACAATAATGCCAAGTAACGCGTAATGAAGAGGCCCATTTCAATTTCATCTTTGTTGCTGTATAAGAAAAAGGCATTAACGGATATATCTTTTATTGGAATTATATTTATCATACGTTTTCATATGGAACCACCAATCTTCTTTGCGCAAATTGATGAATGCTAACGATTCATTGATAAACGCCAGCGTCCAAAATAGCAGCAACACTAAGCCATGGCCACGTGTAGGCACTGAAGGTAGCTGATAAAAGCGTTCCTTGACTATCAATAATATACATAAGGGATACGACACAACGATCAGCGTAGTGTTTAAAATCTGTAAGTTTCAAAATTATATATAGGGAAATAAGGAAAATATCTCAATACTTACCATATAGCCATAGATTGCGCTATCCACATATATGCGTGAATTAAGCATTAAGCGAATCAATGCCAATATTGGCAAAAAACAATGTAAAAACAATTGTAATGCAAACAAACGTGATTTGGATATTTGTGTTGGATCTGTAATACGTGTTGCATATTTGCGATACATAATTAATTGTATAGTGCCAAAGAGCAGTAGGAAGCCACTGCAGACCGACTGTCCCACTGTATCCATAAAGCAATGAGATACGCCATGGTTGACCCAGACATCCGAAAAGGTCACGTTAGGCGGGCAATACAACATTTTGTTTTTGCTAAAATAAAAAAAATTAGAATTGATTTAAATGACATGATTAATTTATAAGTTACAACGCAATTAATTAGTTTGTTGCTCTTATTGAAACAGTAAAAAAAAAAAACAAACACGTTATCGTATAATGATGACTAAAACGAAATATTTAATTGTATATGCATAGATATAAGCTTAATTATTAAATAAAGATAGGCGTTGCTGTGGCTCGTGAGCTAGTTTTGGTGTCCGTAAAATGTTTTTGAAGCAGTAGAAATTATCTAAGATGTATTTCACAATAAAATCCAAGTTGCACACGACCCAAGCCTTCCGAAAATTGTTAAACTACATGAAACTTCTACGTTTCCTAAGGTTCGCCACAACTTACGCACAAACAAAATCATAGTCAAAAGTGCAATTCATTGTGCGCTTTACAAAAAAGGCCAAATAAATGTAAATTATGCAATTCTAACTCACTTTCTTTTATATTTTTCGTGTGTTCAATAGGACCGTGCGTAGTGTGAAGTGCCGTGCAGCACCTGTCAAATTTTACACCGCACGCCCTGCACTCGATAATGTTTATTTTTTTCTTTGTTTAAAAATATTTTTTTAATGTTTGATAATGCTGAGGCCCGTTGCGTTGTTGTTGGCAGTTGCTTTTTATAATAATAACAAGGAATATCAGCTGTTTTGAACGGCTGCTTGATTTTCGTATAGAAGAGCTGCCAACCTGATCACACGTTTGAATTTAAGGGGGAACGCCACTGTGACAGCTGAAAAAATGTGTGTTTTTTGTGAATTTTTTGAATATAGCTTTTGTTAGCGGTCTGGCAACTCTCTTTAATTTACCCTTTTTCGTCACGTTGTGTGATTGTTTTGATAATTTGTTAATTTAATTTAAATGGTTTACCATGTTATGAAATTGCAGGTATTTTTCTGACTTCATAAATTTAATTTTCGATTTGAGAGTAATTATTTTATAAGTAATGATTGCATTTCTTGTGAGGTGAGTTGTCTTCTTAAGCAAAAGTAACGGTTATTGGCTGCGTGAAATTCTGCTTTAATTATATTAAAAGATAAATATTGGATTTTATGCTTTCAAATAAATATGTATTATATTTCTAGCTTTAAAAGCGACTGGTTTTTAATAATACTTTAAATTATTTTACAATTCGTACTTACAATTCACTTTATAATAAAATTTTACAATAAACAACTTATATTCTTTAAACAAATATTCAAAACTAGAGGAACGCTTAATAGTGAAGGTTCGGAACAGATTTATGAATTCATTGTTTTAGTTCTCACATCTTAGCTCAATTTTGTTAAACAAAATCTTAACAAGATCACTAAGTCGTTACACACATATATTTTTATCACTACATACACATATATACATATACAGGAGCATATTTTAATTAAAATTTCACTACTTAACAATTAGAATTACGGTCGTAAGAGCTTAATTGTTCAAACATTAACTTATTATCACATACACATACAAGTACAAGTTATGTGGTGAACAAACACACATCCTTACTTAAGCCTATGAAACTTTCGCTTAGCTACTACTTTCATTTATGAGGAGTATGCGTCGACGTTTGTCACTAGGAATTGATTTTGGCCAGTAGCGGCTGCGTAACGGCACTATTAGCGACGACAACGGCGCCAGCGCCGCCGCCACCGTTTCGTGCGTTTGGACATTCTTCAGCCAGTGTCATCATGCTATTCGATGAGGTCTTGCAAAGTAGTTGAGTGTAGTTCTTCACATTGTTCGCTTTGATCAGATTGTTGAAACTGTGATGATTGTCACTACTGGAAACTAATGTGGCAGCTGCCGTATTATGACGACTGAGCTTGTGCGTTGGACTGTGTGCGACTGAGTGCGTTTGGTTGGCCGCCAATACCACAGGACTGGAATTTGTATTTGGACAGTTGAGCGGCACTGTGGTCGTATTAGAGGTCGACTCTATTGGCGGTTCACCGGCAAATTTAATCCGATTACCACTACAGACGCTCACATTGTCTGTGCCACTGGTCACAAGCGTTGAGATCGTTGGTGATTGCTTCAAGCGTATACGTGTTGTCGGCTGTAATATACCGCTAAGATTTATGTTGGAATTGGATTGTATGTAGGAATGACGATTGTTATTGTTGTGATTGTTGTGAATGTTGTGACTCTTGAGTGCGCCCGATAATGGTAGACGAAAATTGGCCAATTCCCAGTTATCGTTACTGCGTTGTGATGACTCACGCAACGAACGACTACTGTAGATATCACACTGTTGCAATTTGTACTTGGTTTTGTCCAGAATGCCGCTACCGTTGCCAATGCCACCATAAGCGTCCATATAGTAATTGTATTCGTCAGTCTTGTAGTCCCCGCCGAAGCCGCCGTTTAGTTTCGGTGATGATGATGAGATTTTACGTTTCACACGCAATGTCGGCGAAGTCGTTTGTTGGTGTTGGTGTTGTTGCTGTTGTTGTCGTTGATCTTCGGCATCTATGCCCATGTCTACATTGCCATTATCACCGTTAGGCGTTGCAATACTCGGTATATTAATTTGTGGGAGACGCTTGTCCTGACCCAGGCCTGCCACCAATGCATTCAACGTCATCAGTTCTGAGTATTGTTTCTGGAGCGGTGCATACTGTCTTGGCTGCTTCAACGACGAGCGACGTGTCAGCATTAGCTTATGCGGCGACAAATGCTCATCAGCCTTGTGCATTTCACCCTCCAGCCAGTAAGTCAGCATTTCACCTTTACCCTTCATCGGCACATAGCCACGACGTGTCGTCACAAACGTACCAAATTCGTCGAGCGCCATCTTTGTCGTCTCACTAATGTGTATCTTCAAAGCTTCACCATTTGATTCCATACGCGAGGCTGTGTTCACCGTATCGCCGAAGAGACAGTAACGCGGCATCTTCAGCCCAACCACACCGGCCACGCAAGCGCCCGTATGCAAGCCGATGCGCAACTTCAGACGATCGTTGGGTCGATGATGTATGCAAAAGTTGTGCACAGCCTCGAGCAGCGCGAGTGCTAAGCGTGCAATTTCACGTGCATGCTGATTGCCGTTGCGTATGGGCAGGCCGGAGACGACCATGTACGCATCGCCGATTGTCTCCACTTTGTAGACATCGAAGTTCTCAACAATCGAATCGAAGCACGTGTAGAGATCATTGAGAAATTGTACCACCTGCATGGGCGTGCTTTCGGCTGAGATCGCTGTGAAGCCGACGATGTCACTGAAATAAATGGTCACCTGATCGAATGTCTCCGCAACCACCGGTCGACCAATTATCAACTGCGCGGCAACGCTTTGTGGCAACAGTTGGTACAATAGTTTTTCGCATTTCTTCTTCTCCTCATTGTAGTCCTGCGTGCGTTCCTCCACAAGTTCTTCGAGATTGTTGGCATACATTTCCATGCGTTTGAGCAGATTGTCAACAATGTTGCCCGTCTCGTTGTCCCTGTGAGGCACAAGATGCTTTCATGCAAACTATCATATTATTAAATGCACAAGAGGCTACTTACTTATTAATCTTTCTAATAATCGACTTCAATGTGGTAAAATCTAAACGCTCTGCCGGCTCCTCGGCCCAACAACGCGACATAATCGAGTTGATATCGTTGTGCATATCGTCGATTTCGGGTCGGAAAGGCGTCGGCGTCAAGTCCGGATAGCCTTTAACCAGTTCAATGATTTCTGCAAATAGGAAATCAGGTAAAGTTTTTAATGAAAATATACATAAACAATATCGCAACGAGTCGCACATAAATCTTGCATAAAGTGCACCACAACCTGTGTTATGACTTTTCGCATCCTGCATGTGCGCACACAACACTTCCGCTTGTTTACGAACTTGACAACAACACCAACACCAACGCAAACACCCACACCAACACCAACGCATAAAGTCACAAGGCTTAGCCATGTGTAACCATAAGTCCTGGGTTTAAAAGTGATTGAGACAAAAAAACGACTGTGTAATGTTTCATACAGTTTAGTGAACTTTTCACTTCCTACGAAATTTCCGTCTCAACGTTGAGCCATCAATGTGGCATTTTTAATGTGACAATAAATAGCAAATGGCTTCTGAAGATATTGAATATAGCTTGAGTTTGAGACTTGTGCGGCAAATGTGTTCAGCGTGGCATAGATAGATTTTGGCTTAATGACAAATAAACATAAATGAATCAGTAAAAAAAGAAATTTTCGTGACATAACAAAAGATTTGAAGCTTATAAAATTATTGAATAGTCTTCAGTACCCTCGTCAAGGCGTCAAACTGCTGCTATAGCCGCAGCCTAATGTCATTCGCCATTTAAAGTTTCATGCACACGAAATGTGGTCACGTCGTGCGTGCTTTTTTGCTTCGATCGATTGCAAGACGTGCCGTGCTTTTGCACCCATGCACATTTTCAAGAAAACTAAAAGCACACAATTAAATTTAAGCTACTCAAACTTTCTTCGGCAATATCATATTCTATTTTTTTTAATACATCACAAAAGTGTGAACAACTTACAAATTGATTGGATAAAAAAACCATAAAAAGAATGAAACAAAAACTCATGTGAAATAGGCAAGCGAAATAGTGCTAAAAAGCAATTGAATGAAAGAAAGTTGAACAAACTTTGAGGCAAAACTTTGCCATTGAAAACGCTTGTACGTCAAACGGCATCTCAGAATAACCAATTTATTGTTGGTACAAAGATGATGATGATGATGATGATAATGATGACGACGTCGAACGGAAAAAGAACAAAAGAAGCGAATGAAAGCAAGCTGGAGAGGAAAAAACCAGAAAAATTCTGTTCGAGCCGGATGCAAATAATTTGATGAACTTGTCAAAACATAAGTACTTCACAAGTTAAAGTGTCAGCAAAGAACAAGCAATGGCAGTGGCGGTAAAAATGGAAATGTTCAAAGCGTAAAGCTAAAAGCGACTCTGAGCTGATGAGATAATGTTGTGGCAGTGATTTGTGCGTTATAAGGTAGACAGATGATAAACTTTGAAAAAAAATGAAAATTAGCAAGAAGTTATCATGGCTGTACATTGAAAAAGTTGGCTAACAAATGAGGCAGCAAACTTGTGGAGAGGAGATCAAGGTCTATGAAGTAATGGGATTAAAGAAGTGAATGTTGAGAAGAAGTGACGGTTAGCATATATGAAGTTATGGTTACAAGATCTTATATAAATATTTGAAATAAACTACTACTGACTACTGAAGAAGAGTAGAGGCGAGAACCATTTTGAAAGGGCGATTTAATTTCGGTTAAAATGTCAAAGTTTAATTATTGGACAAAAAAAGACAGAGGCAGAAAGAAAGATAGAATGGGTAAGAATAAATGTCATGTGTTATAATTTCATAAAATGCAACTGAAGCATGTAAAGTTTCGTTGGCATACGAATCATATTTGCATACAATTCTACGTATACGTAATATTTGTGCTTGTCATTCTCAAATTATATTCTTATGACGGCAATTCACATTTATAGACAAAATAAACAATGATAAAAGCTGCTTCCTTACAACACATCACCTTTATAAGTGCTTCGCAGGCTATCTTTTGCTTTTTGTGGCCACACACAGCAATTCCTAAATGTTGCATTGAAAATTCTAACAAAATAGTTGCTTCACTTTTGGCAAAACATTTACATTCTGTCGACATCAACACTGTCGACGTGTCTTCGGCGAACGAGTTGAAAATTTCGTTGAATAATTTGTTCATACATGTGGCCAGAGATGGAGATAAAAAAATAGTATTGCATACCTTGTGGCGATTTTTCGTTCTTGCCGAGATAGAATGGTCCTTGTCGTGTAGTTATTTCATGCACGATTATTGCAAACGAGTAGACGTCGCCTTTTTGCGTGCCTTCCGGTGGACGATTGTATTCCATTTTCAGCAGTTCGGGCGCAGTCCATAGAAACTCTATGTGTGTATAAAATTATATGTGTGTGTGTGTGAGTGTGTGTGAATGCTTGTTGCAATGTGCAGTAGATGAGTAATACTTACGACTCCAATAGGCATGACTATTACAGTTCTCGACATCGCTCTCCTTGTCGTAACGCGCACCGCGACGCAACGTATGCAAACCGAAATCCGTGATTTTCAATACGAAACGTGAATCGACAACGCAATTTGATGATTTCAGATTGCCATGCGAACGTATATCAGAATTGTGCAAAAAGTGCATGCCGCGCACAATGTCATGCATCAGCGATAATTTGAACATCCAATCAAGTTGAAATTGCTCATTTTCGAGTATGTCCTGCAATGAGCCCTTGGGACAGTATTCGGTCAGCAAGAAACTTTTACGCGTATCCAAACAAGCGCCATAGAATTTCACCAAATGATCATGTTGTAAGTCTTTCATGCGTTTCAATTCCAACATCAGTTCACGTGTCAAATTTATCGATTCTTCATCGATGGTCTTAATGGCGACCTTACAGCCGCGATACATGCCCACGGGTATAAAAATCTGACGATCACCATTGATCGAACCCATGTCCTCAGACATGAGCGTCAGCTGTGAACTTTGCTTGACCAACGAATGAAAAGAGCCGCGCATATAACGCTCGGTGGCATCGCGAAAGACAACTTCATCAATCGAAATTTTCCAAGTCATCGAATTGATTTCCGCTTCCGATTTATAGTGACGATAGCCGAAGAAGAAGCAAACGGCCATGACTATGACAATCATGCCAAGCACAATTGAGAGTATCGCATAGCCGGGCAAAGCTGTAAGTTGAACATTAATGGAAACACAGCACTTTTATATAAAGAGTAGTCTTACAATTATCCGGACATAGCGCGCCGTCGTAGCCACACGTCGGCATATCCGGCGGCGCATCTTCACGGTCACCAGCCCAGTGTATGACCTTGTCCGGCTCATAGTCCAAGCGATTGTGCAGGAAATGTGCAACGATCTCAAAACGTCCCGTGTTCGGATTCATGTCAAGCAACGAATACGCTGAGATGCGATCGCCATTCGCGTCGATTGTCACATTGCCGGTGATGCCCGTGAAGCTGCGATTCCACATGCGGCGCACCATGTCCGTGCCGTTTATCGGTCGATCCAGCATTGTGGGGTCCTCACGGATGCTGTCATTCAGCGCATTTGCATAAAGCAAAACGCCATCGAAGAATGAAGTCACAAAGGCGGAAATCGGTTCGTTATCGCTGAACGTGTAATTGTATTTGGCGGCTGCAATCGCTTTGATCTGTGTTACCAGACAGAGAGGGGAGGGATGAGCAGAAATAGAAAAAAGCTATTAAAGTTGGATTGCTTTTTGTGTGTGACAGCGAATCAGAAGAAATAAATGTGGGAAAGCATTTTGCATGCAAGTAATGCCAGTGACAGTTGAGGAAAAGAGTGCAAAGCAAATGCATTGACAAAGAAATAAATCAAAGAACTTTTCCATAGCCTTAAACTATGTTTAGCAAACACCAAGTTGTGCCTCTTCTACTTTCACAAGCTACTGTCTTTCTCCCTGTCTCACTTGCTCCCTCGCTTTGTACTTTACATGTCTTGCACTCACATACTAATGTCTTTTGTCCTTTGTCATTTTAATTGCTTTCACTTTCGTGCAAATTCAATTAAGTTTGCGCGCGCACACTTAACGCACAAACACACTTGCAACTTCTTCTTCTTTACTTTTTGCTCTTTGTTTTTATTTTATTACATATTTTTTCGTATTTTATCGTCAGCCGCATGGAAAAGCATTGCTTTGGATTTGAATGGTTCCATTCTTCATACGTTTTACAGCTTCTACGACTGTTGTCGCCTCGCTTGTTGTTGTTGTGTTTGTTTTTGTTGTTAATGTGAATTTCTGTGTTTCAATTCAGTTGAGTTGAACTGAGTTCAGTTCAGCTCAGTTCAGTTCGCTACGGCTTAGTTCGCTTATTGAATGGCACACATCTGTTCTTGAAAGTTTCATGACATTTTATATAAGACGAATTTATTTATGGAGACTTTATTTGAATGTTGTAACGTGTGCGTTGCCGCTTGAATGAAACGTATAAATAAAGTTCGTTATTCGAGTATTGTATTGCATAAAGCATCTGATTGGATTTTATTCATTGGAATGGTCATGGGTTGACAACATTTGTGTTCTTCTCTTTTTTTGAGCAGAAGCTAAAGAATTCTTTATAGCGAAACATACAAAAGTGATAATTAATCAAATGTTTCTTTTATAAGAATTTAACTGTAAATAAAACGGTTCGTTTTAACTGAATTTGTCTGCATTTTGCTTAACTTCTACGCTTTATTACTTAATTCGAGTCTAACACTTTCTTTGACTGCTATTTTATTACTGTTATAAATATCAAGTCTTTATTTTAATTATTTCGATGTTATTCTTTGTTGTTATCACTTCGCACTATCATTCCTCGCACACTCTCGCTTTAACACTTGCACTTTAGTTATTTGCATTGTAAAACAGAAAATTACACACTTTCGTTGCTATAGCACATGTGTAAAAGCACAACAACAGCTACAGATACAACATACACACACACACACAGCCAGGTGTGCCGCTCTGACTTGCCGCCGTTAATGCAAGTATCAACAATAATATTTACAAGTCTTTGGTATGCTCATGGCGTTGCATAAAGTAAATCTCAATGCAGACAGTAATGATGGAGCGAGACAGACAGAGTGCAAGGGAGATAGATAAGAGAAATGCAAATGCAAATTGGGTTACGCAGTTAAGCAAAACCCAATGGAGCGACACAGAATGAATTGCAATAATGGCAACTGAGACGATTTTCATGCAAATTAGTTTGGTCATAATTCTCTTCTTCTTCTTTGCGCTTTCCATAGTTTTTTTTTTTATTTTTTGGTTTTTTATTTCAGAAGCTTATTGAGTTTGTTTTTTTCCCCAAGTTTTTCTCCATGCCACTTACATCATTGGAGACACGCGTGTAGGCATCATCGTTGGGCTGCTTCGGTGTTACGGTCAACATGGCCGTATACGCTTTGCGGGCACGTTCATTATTCATGGCCGTATCATTTTTATCATACCATGGCTGGGAAGTTAAGTACGGCACACTGCAAATAGAGACAAGCGATAAAGAATTATTGTTTTTTTCCCATTTTTTTCGTTTCTTTGTTTATTGACTCAATAATTCAATGTTCATTAATGAATATTCTATGCGCTATAAGCTTAAATAGTTTTACTTGTTTGCCTATCATACATAATATACATGCCGTTTGATTATTTAATGCTATCAAATGCAGTTTTCCTACTTACAATGATAATTATCATCAGATTATAATCTGCTTATATACTCATACATCATATATCATTTATTTATAAAATTTCAATTTTGCAAAGAAAGAAAAAAAAATGCAGACAACAAGAACAACAAACGTTTTATATTTGTATGCACATTGTCTCAGAGTTGGTGTCGAGTATGAGTACATATGTGCACATGTGTATCTGTATGTCATTCAAGTGTTATCAGTCAATATTTACGCTTGAATGTCAACGTTGTAATATGACAAGTGTGCATATAATTATTTCTATATATAGGAAATTCTTTTAGTTTCGCGTATGAAGCGTGTAATTTAAATAGCTAGAAATTTAAAATTTTCGTCTGCAGAAGTTATTTTTTTATTTCATGATTTTAGAGGATCCTCCGCTCTATAAATATGGTTTCAATTTAAGCTTTTATTATTTGAGCTTCCAAAAGACACAAACAATTTATTGTTGACTATAAAAATGTTATAAGAAGGAAATATCATGTCATATCATGTAGTACACTATATATGCTAGCTTACCGTTAAAGTTGGAGACAACGTTTGAATGGTAGACTGACGTATGTGGTGTATCGCAGAATGTATGATGTTATGTGAAATATTTATGTATTAACTTTTGTTTGTCTTCAGATGTAACCGAAACAAGTGTTCTACGAAAGCTGAGTTTTTTATTCAACAGTCAACAGTGAAAACAATCATAATGAACAACACCCAAGAGCGCTTTCCTGGAAGAGCTGGACATAAAAAATGCTGTGTGGGGAAATGAGATTTCCCTGTTTCATACTTCATACTTCATACTTATTTTTAAGAATCGCAAAAAAAATGAAAATGTTTATCAGCATCGATTTTTTCCATTAGATGACGCCTGGTGACTGCAACTATACATGCTTGTTTATAAAAATAGTTTCCAAATAATTAGATTAGAAGTTCATTTGGGTCAATCGCATGCGCTAAGCGCTCACAGCTCACAGCTCACTACTCAATGCTCAACACTCGACACTCATTCGATTCGATTCGAATCGATTCAATAACTCAATGTAATCTTATTTGCAGTACATGTGTTCATACATTCATATATGCGTTCAATGCGATTCTTGTTGTTGCGTTTTATTTATTATTTTATGTACACTTAGTGCACTTGAAATATAATTATGAATGGCGTGCATGAAGGAAGAAAGAGAAAACTTGGTGTAAATAAAATAATATTTTTCCGCATTGTTATATTAACAGATTATTGCTTTTGTTTTTTCTTTTCCTCTTCTTTTGCCGCTAATGGCCTGACCTATTAAAAGTATCCGAGAGGGAAAGAAACAAACTTATGAAATATATTTCACTAATGTTTAATAATCTACCATTTTTATGTCAAGCGCTACTTACAAAAGCGAAATTGTGTAGTAAAGCGGACAAGAGAAGTCAGAAGAAGAAAACAAGTGAGAAACGTCGCACAAAAGCGTACCATTAAACCCCTTCATTAGTGAGTTGCAAAAGGTAATGGGGCAGAAACAAAAAACAAGAAGAGAAATAACATCTGACAAAGCAGTTGACAATTAAGAGGCTTGGCACTGTTTGGTCATTTGTGGGCGTCATGAATTGGCAAATTGTCTATTTGACGTACACTTCTTTTGAAATCCACGAATCGTGCCTTCACGTCGCAATTACGCATTAAAGATACAAGATACAAGATACGAGATAAAAAGTACTTAAACTTTGTATGTACTCAACACCTCGGCGTCTATAATTACGTTTGTATGTGTGTGGCTTATAATTAAAAATATTGTTTTTACTATTGTTGTTGTTGTTTTTGTTTCCTATTTGTTATTGCAATGCAAAAAAAATGAGTTCCTTCAATGAGAATAAGCTGCGAGTTCATTTATGACGTTTATTTTTATACTCTTCACGAAGTGAAAAGTATTATAGTTTTGTCACGAAGTTTGTAACAGCCAGAAGGAGGCGTGGCCGACTATACAAAGTATATATATTCTTGATCAGGATGACAAGACGAGTTGATATAGCCATGTCCGTCTGTCCGTCTGTCCGTCTGTCTGTATGTATGCAAACTCCTCCCTCAGTTTTGAAGCTATCGACCTGAAACTTTGCACAGACCCTTGTATTTTATTACGATGACACATTGGTCGGAACCAGCGAGATCGGACCACTGGAACTGGTAGCCACCATACGAAAAGAAGAAGAAAAAAAAATTTCAATCGTTGTATGAAAAACTTTTTTGTTTTCCAAGATAGAGCGCTGAAATTATACCAGTGGTGAACAACCGTAGCCAGGCTAAATGCCTGAAAATTTCATTGAGATCGGAATACTGGAACTGGTACCTGCCATACAAAATGAAGAAGAGGAAGAGAAACAAAGTTTAAATCGTTGTATGGGAAACTTTTTTATTTCTGAAGATAAAGTGCTGAAATTTTAAAAGTAGTAAGTAAGTGTCACCAGATCAAATGCCTGCAAGTTTCATTGAGATCGGACTGCTGGAACTGGTACCTGCCATACAAAATGAAGAAGAGGAAGAGAAGCAAAGTTTAAATCGTTGTATGGGAAACTTTTTTGTTTCTGAAGTTAGGCTGCTGAAATTTCAAAATTAGTAATTCAGTGTCATCAGATCAAATGCCTGCAAGTTTCATTGAGATCGGACTACTGGAACTGGGACCTACCATACAAAATGAAGAAGAGGAAGAGAAACCAAATTTAAGTCGTTGTACGGAAAACTTTTTTGTTTCTTAACTAATCGACTTGAAACTTCATACTTTTGTTGATAATGTGGCTTAAAAGCTATTTTGATATCAAAATGGGCGTGGAACCTCCCACATATGACCAAAACCAAAAGTTCCTATATATCTGGCACTCAATGAGGTATAACAACGAAAACTGATCTGTAGGCTATGTGGACAAAAAGAAATAAGATTCCAAAAATAAAATGGGTGTACCACAAAAAGTGTCGTGAAGAGTATACATCTTCGGCAAGGCCGAAGATAACGTCCTTACTGGTTTTAAGTAGTTTTTGCTCATAACAAATCGACGTATTTAAAGGTATTTCCTTATTTATACATAATTGTTCTGGTTTTTATTTGGTATTTTTAAACGCTACTTAAGCCATTTTGAAGTGGTTGGCTTGCTGAGGATATGATACAAGTGGCAAGAGGTCTTTGATATTGTTGTCGATACATTAAAGTGATTGAAGTTGATTAACAGATGAGTGTACTAAAAATATCACATGGAAGACCAAATTTCAATGTGGTTGTTCTTACGACAACAATTATCTCGAATGATTTCATTAGTAGCGAACATTACTTGCAAAACCATATAAACTATTTTTAAGTCGATCGTGTGCTTAATTTTTTGGTTTGGCTTCCCGTTAATTCAATAAAAATTATTAATAACCTTGATGGATTATTTTGGCTTTACACATTTGAAAGCACAAATAAACAAATCGTGAAAAAAATTGTTTTAAAAATAGCAACTTTTGTGGTAATTTTTTTAAACAAGTGAAAGGCAAATTTGATTATTCCTTTTCTTGTTTAATGAAACATTCAAAGAAGAAAAAATAGAAATAAAAACTCACCGCGAAAATAATTCAATATTGATGAAAACATATTCGCCGCTATCGATCATATTCAACTCCTCGGCTGTCAGCATAATTTGACGTATTGACTGTGGATCTGCGCACATAATGACAACTGGAAGAAAGAAACAGAATATTGATGAATATTTAGTGCGCTGGCATTCATTTAATGCTCGGATAATAATTTATGGCACTGCCGCAAATAGTAATGGAGGCAAGAGACATAAATAAGTAGTTTGAACAATGGCTCAAGTTGGAAATTAATTTGTTTTTAATGGAGTGTTATTAAAAATGACAGCCCTCGAGAGCTTGAATTGAAAACGTTCGTTTTTGGAGCGCATGAAAAAAGTGGTGAACGTGAGTGAATTGAAAGAATGACTTGAAATGTATTGAGTATTGAATTTTTTGACGTCAGCAACGATTTGTTTTTCCTATTCGTTTTTCAAATGACTAGTTGATTTCTATGACGATAACAAGTTCTGTTTGATGCATTTCATTAGCCGTTTTATATTTTGATCTGGTTTGCACATATTGTTTTAGGTGGTGATTGAAACATTTTCTAAGCTAAATACAAATTGTATAAATTTATTCAAAGCCTTCGGTGAAACATTATTTTTTGTACGAACATAATTTTCACATGTTTATATAATTTTTTTCCTTTCAAAGTTAAATTTGTTTATTCAAATTGATTTGCTTCAACTTTGAAGAAAGTTTTATTGCTTTTTTTTAGATTTTCTTGTTCCTGAATGTTAATGTGCTCCAAAATTGGTTTGAGTATTCTTTTTTTACGTTTCAATTTGCCATATTTTCGAATAAATTTTGCTTTCGAACATAAGTTCGAATGAAAAAATTTTTGTACGTGAAATTGCAATATTAATGTTGTTGTTCATTCATTTTTTAAATTTTTTCTTATAGCTAATCTTAAAAAAAATTATTTAGCTACTTAAAAAACTTGTTAATCAATTAATGCTTATTGTTTTCCTTAAAATTTTATTTGCCTTCTGTTTGAAGTACAATTCAATATTAATAATACAACAATAATTTTACGTAAAAAATATCATTTAAATAATTATCGAGCTCAAAGGTTTTGTAAAAACTCTTCTTGGCCCTTAGTTCATTTACGCTTGACTAACTTTGAAGTCAAGTTTTAAAAACATTATTATTTTGAATCTATAATTATACAATAACATTTGAGCTGTCAATGAATCATTAAATGAGCTAATTAAGTGCTTGTCATAATAGAATCATCTCAATCTCAAGCATTGCCAGTCAACAGAGCCCAAAAGTCAGACATACGTTGAACTTGACATTGACGAGCATTTAAAATGCAAACAACGCTCCACTTGACTCGATGCAGTGCCGTGCGCCAATAATTAAAAAGAATTTCATGCAAGACAAGATCAAAATGATGACGTTTTCGCTAAAACAGCCCTTCAGATTGACAGCCTGACTGACGCTGTGGCGTAAATGCCAGCAAGACATTATATTTACCCAAAGTAAAAGCTGAAATTGTATCTGCTTATAGTACTCAATACACACACGCTTGAGGTATAACTTGAAACGTGATTGAAAATGCATAAAGCAAACCTGCCGGGAAGTAAACATCACTAGAAACAGTCTAAAGTATTTTATTTTTATCAATGATTGTCTTTCTATTTTTATGTTCACTTGTTTGTTACAAGCGAAATGTGCAATTGAATTTTACCGGTTTGTTTTGTTTTTGTTGAATTACACAAATATTTTTCGAATAACTTATTTGCATTTGAAATTAGCTCATTTTGCATTTATCGCTCGAAAGCTATTTTCTCTGACAGGTGTTTTAATTTTTTTGTTGTTGTCGCTTTTCGTACATGATTATTTTAAATATTCAAATAATAGTTTTACATTTGTTTTTTCAGCTGTTTACACATTCACTGTTTTAGCTCTCAGTTTGGTACAATGCTGCGTATGAGTGATAGAGCTTGTAGCAAATAGATTCATTATCTAAATTGTTTATGCTAAAATTAAAGTTATTATTTGATTATGTGTGTGTATTTTTGGCATATTTATTTATTGTTTGTTTTCACATGAGTTTAATGAATGAAATTTTCAATGAACTAAAAAACAATTTGGGTAATCATTTGCATAGATAATAGAACTGTTTACATTTGTTGCTATGTTGAGTAACAGTAATTTATTTGTAATTCCTAAACGATTAAGATTAATTAATAAAAATAATAGTTAGTTTTTAGCAATAAGCATTTGTAATTATCAAAAGTCATGTGGTATCTGCTTTGGATTTTATTACTCTTTTAATAAGCGATTGTAAATGTGATAAGTTAGCAGCTGACTTATTTATTGAGTAACTCATCTGGTTTCATAGATATCATAGATCATCAGCAAATTAGCAAGATAATAAAAGAAAAACTGGTTACATTGAGTAAATTAGCGTTAGTTTATTACATGCATCTGCTTCGTGATTGTAAACATTCAACTTATTAATTTATGAGATTAGCGATGACCTCAACAACAACACGACAGTTGCGCGATCTTATGTTCGCTACATAAGAAAGTTTCAATTCGAAAACATAAACGAGAATGTCTTTGGAACATCATCGATTTTTTTTTTATATTTTGCCAAATGAGAAATGTTCTCGCTGAGCTCACATGGCCAAATATGTCAGGTGCAGATATCACATCAAGGCTGAGCTTTAGTTCAAAGATCAAACAGTTCATTTAATAAAACAATTTACATGCACACATTAAACAATTAGCGTGCTAAAAATTAATTGAAATGTTCAACTAAGATTTTATTTAATTTGCTTTATTAAAAATAGCTAACGAACCCATTAAATCTCAATTAGCATGGCTATGCAAAATGCTTTGCGGCTTGTTCAGTCGTCGAATAAAAAATGCTACTTTTTTTGCGTTTAACAATTTTTAAATCATTTTTATTGTCTTGCATTGTGTTAATTGACAATTAATGAAATCGAATTGGGCTTTAATTCAATTAAACAATTTTTTTGGCAACAACCGAGTTAATGAAATCAAAAAGAAAGCGTTCAACTGCGCCGCTGCACTAATTGGACAGCATTGCTTGTCCTTGTTGTTGTTGCTGTCACTGTTTGTTGCCAAAATTGATTTCATATGACAGTTGATGATCAAATTTAATTAACTTTGATTTCCGTTTCACATAAATACCAATTTGTATTTGATGGCACATTAAATGATACAAAATCGTTCAAGTTATTATATTTATTTGTTTGCCATTTGCAAACAGTTGACGTGTATTTTTAATAATTTATGATGCACTTATTGTGTATTTCTCATATTGTTTAATGGTTTCTTCTATCAGAAATATTGCTCATACGCCGCATTGGATTGCACTTGAATTCGGGTTTGCTTTTGATTGACGTGAAATTAGCTCATAAATCTGCAATTCGTTTTGCAATTCGCTTTGCCTCTTTGCATGTCACTTCTACTTTTTATTTGAATTTTTGTTGCTATTTTTGTACAACACGTGCCGAGTTGTTGTTGGCTATTTATGTATTTGTGACTCAGTGTCAGTTGTCAATACAATTGTTGTTGTTGTTAAGTATATGAGTATGAATGCAATGCATTCATTTGGCTTGTATAAAAGTATCTGATAAACTACGTTGTGTGGTGTCTTATCTCATTTCAAATTGTTTCGTTTATTTTTAAAATTGCTGAGCAAGTTGACAGAGTTCAAAAGTATTATTATTACAAAAACCGATTGAATATTGACAGTATTAGTAGGTGTGTGTGTAAGTGAGTAAAAGATACAAAAGTAGTTGTAATTGTTATTTAAGTAAAAGACGCTTTTGCTTAACTACTGTCGTTTAATAATGGCGAGTATATTGAAGTGACTGCACTACCAGTCTTATGTGCTTATTGCAAATTTAATTACGCCATTCTTATCGCTTTGTTAAACAAACAAATGACGTAAATTTTTGTTTTCGTTAGCTTATTAAGTCATTAGTATAGAAAACAATAGCAGTTTGTACACTTACTTCTCGTCTGCATAGCGACATTCTTGAGCATGCGCGTGATGTCGGCCTTTGTCCAAGCGGCCGTATCGAAGCCCATCTGGTAGACGGACTGCTTTTCGATACTTTCATGTATCGCTGCCAAGCACAGGAAGCACACCGAATTGCCCTTCGTTTTGGCATTCTCATTCTGATAGATCAACGCTGTGCGCGTCCAATTGAAGCTATCGAGTATCGCACGCACAACATTACCGAGATTATTCACCTGTGCGCCCTTCAAGCGCGTCAGCGTTGAGTAGCTTTCCGATTTCTTATTGAACTCATTTGCATTGCCGCCCGTCGTGAGCACGGGCAGCTGCCACACGTCGGCATAGCGCGATATTGGCGCCAAGACATATTCACATGGCAGACCAAAGACCGCATTCACCTCGGGCCACTGCGTGCAGATCTCAAAGAAGCCGATCGGCCCATACTTCGATGAGCAGAAGGTGTCGCGCGAGATGAGCGTGATGTCGATGAGCGCGCCGGGGAAGCCCAGCTGCTGCACATGCGCAATGCCCAACTCGAGCACGGGCAGCACTTTCGGCATTATGCAATCGTTCTTGTTGTCCGACTCGACGTTCGGCAGCAAGGCGACGAAGACCAGCTGCCGCCGTCGGTAGTTGGCCGTGTACGCGTCGCGGGCCGCATAGAAGTGTTGCACGTGCTGGGTCCGATGAGATTTGTGTGATGTTTTTGTTTCGGGCGACTTGAAGGTAATGAAATTCGAATTGCCATGCACCGGCTGCACATTGGCCATGAGTAGAACGAGTGCGATTTGCAGACTGATGATGATGGCGCTGTGCATTATGCACGGCCGTTTAGTCATAGCCGCCACGTGTGCGGCGCCTTTTGCGTCGACTTGTGATTTTGTGGTACGGTTTTGTTTGTTGTAAGTTTATTTGTATTTATTTTATGTTTCACTTTATGTTTTTATATATATGAATCACTTTCTTGCACATTTTTCTTTTGTTTGATTTTGTATTAAAATTCGATTTTTTTATTTCGTTAAATTCTTTTTATCACAGCTTCATTTTAATGCATTTTGAAAAACTGTAAAAACACAATGTTTGCCTTAATTATTTGCATTCAAAACCTTTGAAGTATTTCAACCTTTTTGCACTTGCAAATAATTAACAACCAAAAAAAAATATAAAAACACAAAAAACTCCAGACAGGCAATAAAATATTATTTATATTTCACATGAAACAAACAATATGCTTTTAATTATTGCAACCAAATATTTTAACAAGACAATAAAATTAAACAAAGTCAAAAACCTTGCAGTCGAAAGTATATTTATTTATTGTGTACTTGCATCTCCCCTCTTGTTGTTGCTGTTCTGTTACTGACAAATATAATTTATTGAAATTTTATTTTAATTGCGCAGACAGACATTTTCTCTTTGATTCGTTACGGAACGAACACTTGTATGCAAACATTTATGCTTGTGGAGGAAAATTGAAATGAAAATACTATTTTCGTAAGTCTAATGGCAAAAATTTCAATAAAATCGCATAACTCAATCAAGCATGATGTATGGTTCTTGATTTATTTTAATAAGAATTTGTAATGGTACAATGTGCAGAGGAAGTGAAAGAATCGTTGGCTTGGAAGGCAAGTAAAAAGATACATGAGTGGGCGTGAGCGTTCTGCTTCTACTTTGCAAGAGCACAAGTTGTGTAAAAGCACTGGAGAAGATACTAAGGAGATTATATTAGAGAGAGAGAGTAAAACAAAAAAAGTAATAAAAAGGAAATGAATCTAAGATAGTGAAGCAAAAATGAAAAAAAAAAAAAAACCAAGAGAGTGGAAAATTGGTTAGAGAGGATTACAAAGTAAGTAAGAAAGGTGATATGATGAAGTTTAAGTGGGAGCGCTTAATAGAGTAAAGAAACAAAGCGATAAAATGCGTGGTGTGAAAGAGTGTAGAGATTCAGTCTCTTTTTCACATCGAAGAGGATGAAGGATTAATTGTAAAAATAACATTTATAGAAATGTTTGTAGTAACAAATGTTCAGAGTTTTTATCAAAACAAGTTGAATCAATAAAAAATAAGAAAAATCGATTAAAAATGTCAGTTGATATGCTCCCAAACTATAAATTAAGGTAATTATTCTATTTATAGCATTAGAAAGTCTCACAAATCAAAATTAAATATCAAATCAACAAACAACATCATAAAACCACATATGTTTCACGCGTGCCTTATAATTTCGCGCCTGACACCTTTGGAACAACATCACGACTATTTATAAGCCATGGAAACGCTCGACAAAAAGCTTAAATCATTAAAGAACCGTTAGAGATAATAAGCTTCAGCAAATATATAAATAACTCATGGCAAATAAATTAAATGAAAAATTTACAATTCAAATTTGAGAAACCATCAATAAACTATAACAAATTATTAAATCTAACGAAATGTTAACAAACGACAAAAGGTGTGTTATTTCTAGACGCGAACGTCGTTGGGTCTCATCTCGAACTCAACAGAAACTTTAATGCTCATACATAAATAATAAAAGAGTTGAGAAAAAAAAAAATGATAATAAATAAAAAAAGAAACCTGTTCTATGCTTTGAAAAATGAAATTAATTGAAACATTTAAAAAACGTGATAAAAAAGAGTTGCTAAAAATAAATATAATTGCCATTGATAACGTTGACCTTCAACTTCATTTACCTCTTGCTGCTTGAGGGATTTCCCTTTCCCCTAAAATAATGCCTATTTAATTAACACAATTTTCAGGTTGCACACAAAACATGAAAAAGATATTTAAAATAATATTCTGTATTCCATTGGGCATAATTCGTGAATTTTTATTTTTGTCTTGCCGGCTTTGTTTCTTTGGCTTGTACGTGTGAGTCCCCTCGTGGGTCGTCATGCTTTATTTTGTTTTGGCTTTGGTTAAAAAGTAGAAAACATTACATAAGCAATAATAGTTTTTATGTGTCCTGTAATAAAAGACTAAGAAGCATGTTCTAGGGCTAAATGTGATATTCCTTTATAAGACATAGTTAAAAACATTTACGACTGATCTTGTGTTAAGCGTTTTCCTTACAGCAAAGTGTTGATATCACAAGTCTCAGATGCAACTTAAACTGATTTAAATTGAAGCACCTGTGGCTTGTGTATATCAATATGCTGAGACAACTCATGAGCGTAGCATGCGCATTGAAATTGTGTTTCTTTTTTCTTTTTTTTAATTTTTTGTGTTATATGTAAAACAATTTGTGAAATCCCAAACTTGAATTCTAAAAATAACAAAACAACCTGAGACACAAAAAAAACTAGTGGCAACATAATAAATTAAAAATGAAAAAAAAATATCACTGAAAAGGGTAAATCAAAACAATGAAGTCCGAAAAAAATGTATAATAAAGCACTCATAATGGACTGTCTGGCAAAAAAGTAACAGCAAAAATCTGATGACGACGACGACTTATGTGCCAAATGGAATGAGTTCCAAAGCAAAGCAAAGCATTAAAAACCACAACAATAACAGAAAAAAAGAAACAATAAAATTGAAACAAAATAATTAATAAAAAAAAAGCATTTCAAAATGTTGATGCGATACGCTGAAGAGTTTACACGTGCCGTGGATTAAGACAACTCAGTTAAAGTCGCAGTCAACTCGGCTCAACTCAACTCAACTCACTCAGCACAGATCGAATCAAGTCAAGTCATAATTTTTGATTTGACTTACTTCAATTCCATGATGAACTGAACAATTGTTTAAGCGAATGACAGCAAAAAAACTCATCATCACTGCTCATTCATCAAGTCAAATCATAATTCAAGCGTTCAAGCGGCAACGTCATTGTAAAAATGATGATAATCGCTAAGCGTCATTAACGCGCTTATTTCAACTTGGCTGCCATGTCTTAGTTTAGGGGGCCATGTTGACCATTTGGTGATACAACAACGTGTCTACTTCGTGTTACATTCGTGATTTATTTGTCTCAATACCGTAAAGAACAGATGAACAGTTATTGATAGAATCTCAGTGCCTCTGCCACCAAAAAATCAAATTTTGATTAATGACTTTTTAATGTTTTCTTCCCTCGTTTGAGCAACAACTGTGTATAAATGTTGCCGACACTGTGTATCTGAATCTGTATCTGTATCTGAGTGTTAAACTGTTAGTTTGTTTAATTTTAGAGCGGCTGAATAATTTTGTCTAATTGACTGAGCAAACATTTGGGGCTTAAAAGCAACTCATTATAACATGTAAACTTATTAATTAAGACAATATTTGAAAAAAAAGAAAATATAATCAAAAAATGGTTTGAAATGTAAAAAATTGATTGGTTTGTTCTTTTTGTTGGCTCATCAAATAGTTAATTATTTGTTTGTGTCCAATTATGCAAATAAGCAAAACAAATGAGCCAAATCGTCTTATTGTTGTGTGATTGATTTGTGTGATTATGTTAGTTTATTCAGTGGCACGTATTCATGTACACGTTTGAAAAAAAACCATTGAAAATGAAATAATAAATAACCCTTCTTTTAAAGCTCACGGGTATTGAAATAAAAAATAAAAATAAAAACAAAAAACAACAATGAGTAATTCATGCATAATTTAATATACATAAATGCTTTTGTCTGTCTGTCTGTCAGCCTGTCTGTTTGTCTGTCTGTCTGCGGTTATATCGAATTGCGATTGCGGTAATTTTCATTTTGCTATTTTTAGCTTTTCATGTCGGCTGACTTGACATTTTGTTATTAAACTAATGTTGTCTTGTCTCGCTTTTGTTTTTATTTGTAAGTCTTGTTACATAAATTATAGTTTTGAAAACAAGTTTAAGCCGTTTTCAGCTTGGAAAGAATACGAAGAAGAAGCTAATAAAACGAACTTATTAATGGCTTTGCTTTATAGTTAAGTCAGATAATATATACTTATGTTAATGCTTGAAATTTTTGTGTTTTGTGCTCGCATTTGACTCAACTGTCTTAGTATTACGAAAGTTTAGAAGTGACTCGAACGTGTTGATTGAATATATTAAACAAGTTTGCTTTTAATGAATTGTTTTGTATAATTGTTTTTGAAGCAAAGTGTGATATTAATAGAACAACACGTGTGGCAATATAAATATCATTGAGGCATAGAACAAGACTAAACAAAAATTCAACAATAAACTCTTTTTACTATTTTATGTATTTGTAAGGCTCATATATTAAACATCGGTGCTAAAAATTTAATACATCTGATAATTTAAAAAGAACAGTAGATACAGTGAAGTCAATTTACGAACTCTCTCACCAATTTGGGTTCATTACGCTATCTAAATATTTGTGTATATATATTTTGGCATTGAAAAGTCTTAAAGTCCAGGGTCAAACATTTTTATCTAACTAATTTTTTATCAAAACAGTAGCAAAACAGCGACAAATTGAAAACATAAATCGTATGAATACTCAACTAGCTCATGTTCAACGCAGGTGTCAAGTGACATGAAGCCACTTATATAAATTGCCGTATGTTGTTACAGCAATGCTCGGCACTTAAATCAATTCGGCATAGAATGTTTGTGTTATGAAATGAATTTCGTTTGCTCTTCAACAAGTTGAGTTGTCATGGAAGTCATTTTGTAACCATTAAAATATATTTCACTGTGAGTTTTTCATCGCACATTCATAGCACATTTGCATTTATATTTATTTTGTTGCATTTTAAGTAGGCGGGCAACGGCAAACGACGAATCATCAACTGCATTCGTAATGAACGAGTAGTAATTATTATTGTTACAATATTCAAAATAAAACAAAAACTTCCTCCCCATCAGAAGAAAATTGAACCAACCAGACATTCATCGGCGTGTTATAAATCGATCGTTTGGAATGCGGTTAATGTTCATGTGGAATTGACAAAACAAACGCAGCAACATTTGCATTTGCTTTGCCGGCTTATGAAAATTTATGAATAAAAGTGGGCGTCTAATTGCATATTAGCTTTCATAATGATTACATTATTACTATTACCGCGTGCATTCATGATTAATATCTGTGTGTGAATTATGAGTCAATGACTGCACGTGTAGCGAATAAACGATATTTTGTACTTTGTAAATTCGTTTCTTAAATCTTTGTATAGAAGAGGAAAACAATAATAATAAATGTACAATTGTTGATAGTTTTATGACCTAAACAGAATCATTTTTTCTGTCAGCTTTTTTAATAATCGTTGACTACAAAATTTTTCTAAATATAGTTTCATTATACAAGATTTATTTACGAGAACCGTCAAATAAATAATTCATAATTTGTCACGAAAGCAATAAAAGACGTAAAAATATGCATTATTAAAAATATAAAAAATATCTTCCCTTTGTTGTACTAACAATTGGTCTGAACTGAATTGTTTCTTTAGAAAACAAAAGTTTCAAAATAAAATATATTTAAAGAAGATTATTTTGGTTTTATGTTGCCGAAAGCTTTTTCCCTATGGCAACTTGATGTAAAACAAATTCCAGAGGCAATTTGAATGAAGGAGGATTACATCAATTGGACGTGATATGCTGAGTAATCAATGAGCTGATTTAACAATATGCTGACCAACCAATGTAGGTCATATTATTAATATCTTAATAGAATATATGTGCTTTGCCAGCTTCGGAACGATTTCATCGATACACACATTCAAATATTCAATTAATCGCGTAACATTTCAATAAAAATATAACGCATTCTTTCACTAAAAATGTTGTTATTGCTTGCTTGCTTGCTTTGTTGTACTTTTTACATAGCGAATAAAAATATAACTTTGGCATTAAGTACATAGATAAATATGTTCTTGATCAGTTTAATAAGACGAGTCGATATGACCTTGTCGGTTGGTCCGATTCAAGCTCTTAATTGAAATGATCTTGAACATTTATAATTTCTTTAATGAACATTTTTCCATGTTTCGTAAAGAAAGACTGTAATATTTTTCATAGAATGAAATTTTCCAAAATTACATCTTCATTTAGATTGTACTTATATTTAAATAAGATATCATGTCATTGACATTTCAAAAAATTGTATGTTATTTATATTAAGTGAAGAGCATTAATTTTTCAACATTGCCGAAGCTTTGTTTGAATCTTGTTCTTGTTTTCGTTTTGTCTGCCTTAAACAACATTCGAAAAACGTTTGTATAAATAAACAAAATGCAAGTTTAATAAAATATTGATTGAGGTACGCGTAAAAATATAATAAAGAAAACAAAACCAAAATATCGATTTTGAAAAATAAATAATAATATTTTTTTTAAATTACATTTTAAGCGTGTAAATGAAAGTAATTGAAATTCGTATATAAAAAAAATTCACGAATTTTCTTTTTGTAATTGAATAAAATTAAAATAAAATTTTCAAGTTCAACTTGTTGTTGTTGTTTGTTAGTGTTGTGATGTTGTTTCGCGTCCCACACTGCCATGTGCATTGGTCTGCCTCATAGACATGTGTCAGACGCTCACTCATTGGCATCGTTTATACTTTGCGGTGTTTAAGATTTTCTGATGATTATTCTTTTCTATTTTGCTACGAATTTTGGGTTGCAAAGTTTATAAAACTCAAAATTGCCTAATTAAATAAGCGTGTTGATTGTAAATTTCATGGTTTTATTAGATACATTTGCCCTGAGTTGTAATTATTTGGCGCTTGAATAAAACACAAAAAATAGTCTGTGTGCAAAGAAAAATATGAGATCCAGTAGTCAACTTGTTTAGCATGTGTACTTTAATGATACCAGTCAAGTCGCACAACTTGTCACAAGTGTCTGAAATGTTTTATTTTTTTTCATTCTTATGACTTTTTCACTCACAACAAGTGCAAAACAAATACACACAAACATGTACTGAAAGGCGTCTGTTTATGTTTGTATAGCAACAAAAACAAAAAGGAAAATACATAAAAAAGCCGCTTCGAATTTTATTTTATTTTTGGTTGTTGTTTTTCTTACTTTTAGATTCAATTGGCTGAGCATATTAGAATTGTATGACAGTTCGTTGCAGTTGAGGTGGAGAAGCCTGACAAGATGAAAGCAGTGATTCAAGGAACAAGGAAAGTACGCCATTCTATACTTGTAGTTCAATTAAAGAAGAAATTAAATTTTGCACTTATAGATTTCATTAACTCTTTCCACCTTGTTTTAATACTCAAACTGACAGAGTTCTCAAAAGTCGACCATGTCTGTCAACAGCTCAAGTTGTTTTTCTCAACTTTTGGTTTTGTTTATTTGAAATACTTTATAATTATTTTTAGATAATTGTTTTCCAATAATTTTGGCGAACCATTAAGTCGTTTGGCACTTTTGTTTTTTGGCAGAGTTCGAATTCCTTTATTGAATTTCAACAATGACTTTGCTCAAAGTGTATCCCATTGAAAGTTTTTGAAGTATAAAATTCTTAGAATTAGCAATTTAGAATTTGGGGGGAATATTAAGCTGAGTGTTTTTTAACTGATTTGAGTATTAATGGTAAAAGTTTTGGTAATCAATTTAAGTTTTATTTGCTGCTTATTTGCGTAAGTGAAGTACGATTTGTCAGCTCACAGAGTGCTTTGAATACTTTGTAAAGCCGTTATTTGGAAGAGGCGAGAATCATTGAAAACTTTTGTTTATTCTTTTTTCAAACATTTCATTAAATGTGTAATGGTTGTTAAGTTTATGTATAAGTTATGTTTGTATCTGTCACATGAACTCGACTTTATTATAATAGTCTTTGTTCCGGTCTTAAGATTAGTACTGGTATTAAGAGCCACTTGTTACTGGAGTCTTAACACATTTAATTTCAACTGTTGACCCAAATCGTCAAATCGTCGGCCGTCAAACTCAAGTTGTTCTAAAGAAACATTTACTTAAAATACAAAAGGAACAAGATATCTTTTATTAGATTATGAGTCATTCCTGTTTGGTTGCTAAATACTTGTTTTCGGTTTCTGGAACCTGTTCCCAAACAATAAACAAAGCAGATTAATTCTCGAAAAAGAGAAATGCAAATGTTGACAAGCCTCTTGCTTCATATTGGCGCCAAATAGGGAGAATACACCAGAACAAATTAATAAATATTTAGTTTCAAAAATTCATGGCCAAACAAAAAAACCAAAAAAAAAAGAATAATAATAATATTGATTTTAATAATGAATTCAAACAAAGAAAACGGTAAACAGTGTGATAAATATAGCGCAAAACAAAGTGACCTGTCTAAGACAGTGGGGGGTGGGAAATAATAAAGTATTTTGTCTGTGATTTGGCGGTAACTGAAGAAGAAGAAATTATGTTGAAGATTAGATTTCAATAACAATGAGGATTAAGTTTTGATAAACACATTTTGGTAGCAGATTTCCGTCAAAATATCAACAAAGCGTGTCAAGTAAGGTTGGGTAGGGCGTGAGTAACGGTTTGAAAGCAAGAGAAGGTGTTACACAATACAATGCCGGCAAGGGTGAGTAAGCAAGAGTTGAAGTTGTAAGTTGATTAAATATGCGTGAATGGTTAACATGACAAAGCGTTCGATTGCTTTGTAATTATGAACATGTGCGTGTGATAAAAATGCGATTTATTGTATTGTGCCATGTGACTGACAGCTGACCAATAAATAAAAATGGTTTACAATTTTTCGCTTTGGAAAATGCGGCATTTCGATTTGGCTGATGAGTGCGCAAAGCAATCAGTCCATAGCAATAGACAAGATACAAGAGAATAGAACAAATATATTTAAAAAAATAAAATACAAGTAAAAACAAGTTGCACACAAGGCAGCGATAAAAATACATATATGTCAAGTCCACTTAAGCTTTTCGATTTTTCGTTAAAAGTTACTCTGCTCGAGATAAAATTTGTATTTTCGATTGTATATTTTCACTTTTTTCTCTGCCGCTGTCGTTGCTAATGAAAGACGATGACGCCTTTTGCTTTGCTTGGGGTTTTTTGTTGTTTTTGTTTTTGTTTTTTTTATAATTTATTTATTATTTGTTTTCTTGTTGTGTGCTTTTCGTTGTGTAGGAATGTTTTAATTATTTTTAAAACAAATTTTCAATGAGAAGAATTACTTTTGCTTTTCATGAAAATTGTACAATAAGTAAGCGGCAAGAAACACTTTCATTTTAATTTGTTTTTATGCGTTTTTGTAGCGCACTTGAATTTGTTTTGCTTTGCTTTTGTTTTGTTTTGACATGACAAATTAATTATTTTTCGTTGTTGTTTAATGAAATACAAACTTTTATCTTATCATTTATTTCTTCTTCTTTTTGTTTAAGTATGCTGCAATGCAACTGCGGCTTTTGCTGAGCAAACACTTATTTGTTTTTATTCGTTTTTTGCATTAACGCGTTGCATTGACTTGAATTAAACAAAACAGAAAAAATGCTTTAATTGTTTCTAAATTATTTACAAACTTTAAAGTTGTTGCTTTTTTTTTTTGTGAAAAAATATTTTTGAAATTTTATTTTATTTATTTATTCTCGAACGTCGCGAATCGTGCGCGCTTTTCGTTCGCGTTCTTTCGTTTCGTACTCGGTTGATCTGTTCGCCGCACACACACCCAGAACGAAGCACACTCGCTGAAGCCAGAACTCGAACTGAAAAAAGTCGAGGTGCACGGCGACTTTGTTGCTTTGCCGTAGTTTGCTTTTTTTTAATGTTTAGCCCAGCTGTATTGATTTGTATTTGAAGTCATTTTTCATTAATCAATTGCAAAATTTCCAAAAATTGATAATTAATTCACAGTATCAAATATTTGAATAACGGCTTATTTTGGCTTGAAACACAAGTGAACCAAAAGCGTCGTCTTTGGTGCAAAAGTGTCCACGCAGAGGTGAAGGGAAGAGAGGACAAAAATGACCCCCCTAGGTCGAAAACTACCTAGGATTGGAGGAACGGGAAAATCGCCCAGCGCACGCAGCGCGACATGCGACAAGTCAATTTTGTTCAAGCGTGTCATTCCGTGTCAGCGCGTCATGACACATTCCTCTCTGAGAGAGCAAAGTTGTTCGTGCGCTGCCAGACGCATCGACGACAGCAAAACCAGAGAGTGTTAATATGAATACTCTCTGAGTATTTGATCGGGATAATGATAACGCTGTGAAAGCTCTTGAGCTTTACTAAGCTTTTTTCTTATGATCTTAAATCAATACTTTTCCAAACCGTTAGGTTTGGCATTGATGGCGCATAGCGCTGAGCCATGCTTTGTAACCAACGACACGGGGCTCAACCCCGGCGTTGCCGCTGTCGGTCGTACGATCGACAATGGCAACTTGTCTCGATGGACTTCCATATAAAACGGGTCTTTTCAATGCAAGTCGGATCTTTTCAATAACTATCATATAGAGTGGAAAACAAACTCATTCCGTCAATTGAACTTCGTACAAATTTGTATTGATTTTTTGTTTATTTTTGGGAAAATATAATAGTCACTATTTTCCCTCAGGTTATTAAAGCTATGATAAATTCGCCTGAGGCTCTGTTTTAGGGCATCAAATAAATGAAGGCAATTTTTAATATCACAATGACATAATATAACATTTTCGTAACTGTGAGTTTTTGTTTGAAAAATGATTCGCAGGCATTGTCATGTCTTAATTTATTGTTCTGACACTTCCACCATTATACACAAGTAATTATAAATAACTTTATGACAACATTAAATATTATTTCACTTCATAACCATTTGAACTATTGTCGGCTGGCATGCCGACACAGACGCGACCATATTATTTTCATTTTCATTTCATAAAGTTTATTTATTAATACAAGCACGACTTGAATGGCATGCCTTCTCCATACACACACACACACATACACTCAGACACACACTTATACATGTGCTCATGTCAGCCATTGCACAAGCACATCGCTTATCCTTGAGCGAATCAGCACTGAACTTGAACTGAACGCAAATGCTGATATCTGCAACTGTATTCACATGTGCCTCTGTGTGTAGATGTGCAGGAGTCTGCTTGTGCAAGTGTCTGTCTGTCCGCCTGTGCTGCCAACTTTCAGCATCTCTTTATGCGTTTGCTACAAATTCAATTTGTATTGCTCTGGAAAAGACTCATTTGTTTATGTACAAGCACTGGCTTTCTTTTCGACCATGCTCATCGATCCTGTGTGCATATCCTGTCGTTGTACTCGTCTGCATAAAAAAGTAATGACAAATATTTGCACATTTTTATTTACTTTTATTTCAAGCCATGATTGTTGCTGTTCCTCAGCAAAGTGTATCTTTTTGTGTGTATCTTTGTCAGTCTTACTTTGGCAGACCCTTCATAAATCCGCTTTAATTTTGCTAGAATCGAATGACACATCATCGATGTGTGCAAGATTTAATACATGCAAAACTTTTTTAAAGCCCGCAAAAGTTGCCTTTCAGTGACAAACAAAAGTGAAACTAAATTCAAAACAGAAAAGTTTTGCAAAAAAAAAAGGAAATGAAATCGAAACTTTCGCATTGTTTTAAGCCAAATCGATGAAGACCAATTCGACGCTGAATTTGTCATGGCTCAACACATACAACGTTCAAACAATTGATTTTATACGCCGTGACTACACTCGATCAACCAATTCAGCAACGACATGATGTACTTTTGCACAATGAATGCCAACAAAACACAAGAAAACAAAAATGAACGAACCTCAAACACATGTTGAGGCTTGGCCATGATGGCGGACGTGCAATGAATGCTTCTCGTTGCACAGGATGTGTTCAAGCAAAATACATTAGACGACAGCGCCGGTGGATTTGTGTCCTTGCACAAATGCGCGCACACACACACACACACACGCTCACACGCAAACACGCACGCACAATCAGTCGACAACTGTCATTGACAACTATGTACGAGTAAAGCACACAAAATCGAAGCAATATGTCTCTTCAATCAGTATTATCTGTCAATAAGCTATAATAACATAAGTGCGGCAAACGACGTATACGAGAAGAAGAAGACACGTGCAGCGCACACAGCACAAGCAAAGGAAATAGAACAAAAATTGCGCCGCGAAGTATGCAACGTAAATGTTTAAAATGCTTCGATTTAATAAACGAAAATGTAAGGAGGAACTTTCGCAGAAGAGTTGTTGAAGCGAAAACGCGTTAATTTTGTATTGCAGTTTATATATGTATGTGTGTGTGTGAAGACGCAAAGTTTTTGTTGTGAATGCCAAGAAAAGCGCAAAAGCGCACCGTCAATGCGTAAGTAGAACGTTTACCAAATGAACTTCAAGTGTGGAGGAATGCTTGTTTGCGCGAAGAAGAAGCGCACATTTGTGCATATTTAACGCTTGAATCTGGCTTGCGTCTGTCTGGCGTTGAGTTGAAAAGGAGTTTTACACATGCGCGATTTTCGATGCGAATTTCCATGACTTTAACAGCTGCAAGTGACATCGCATGTTGTTGTTGTTGCATGCGACTTGATTGAGTATTGTAAACGCTTCTCTGAGTCGCTGACAGCAGTTTACTATTTTCTATTTTAAATCTGTATAAAGAACATATCATCTGGCAATGCATTTCTTTATTTTGTGTAACGAATCTGATTATACTGATTGACTACTTGTTGTATGCTGGCTTGGATTCATTATGAGCACTTTCATTATCACAATATTTGCGATCGTGGGTCATCGTCTGTGCTCATGTTCGGTTAAGGTTCTATAGCTTATCATGTCTTCGACTGCTAATCAAATGTAAAAGAGTATATTCTTTAGTCAAAAATAAAAGTTTCTTTGTTACAAAATGTTCTTAGCCAAACTTCAGTCATGTTTATTATCACACTTGGAACGAGACAAACTGCTAACTACATAATCTCTCAAAAAAGCACTTTAGTCACTCAAACATTTCAACAAAACGGTTAATTAAACATTTCGAGATTCTCTTTGCGTACTAAACCAGCGAATAAATATTTTAATTTCCACTTAGAAACGCCACAAACACGCACATTAACGCCACCAACAGCGGCAGGTGTGCACACCGGCATGCCTTGCCAACAACAACAACAACAACAACAACATGGGCTACCAAGCTGACAGACATTAAAAGTTTTCAACAATTTTATGTTGGGTTTTAAATGCGCGTCGCTCTGGCAAATGTCTCCATTAAATATGACAGCGGCTCATTTTCACAAGCGAAACTTGAAGGCAAAACTTTTTATGAACTTCTTTTTATTTGTTTTTTATATAAAAGTGGATATGCAAATGCCATCCTTGCAGGCAGGATGTGTTATGCATATGCATATGAGTGCCGTTAATTGAGGTTCAATATTCTTCTGCAAATTGAAAACGCTTTGAGTGTGAAGTACGACGACTGTTGTCCCTTTAGCCTCGATTGTTGTGTTTGTACAAGAGTTGTTGTAAGCCTGACAGAAGCACATGCACATGCACATGCAAGTGGCATGCGTGTGCCATGCTTGTTTGCTGGGAGCGTCATGGATTATAAGCACATTTGGTGCTTTTACGCATTTAGGCTGAAAATTCTTCTTTTAGTTGATTTGCGCAGCTTTGATGCGTTCGATGTTGTTGTTGTTGTCGTTGGTGCTGTCAGTGTTAGTGTTACCGCAAATCTGTGGCTTACATTGACTAGCAGCCAACAACAGCCACAGAGCAAATGCATGTCTTTGACGAGACGAGACGCGATGAGACGAGACGAGACATGCATGTGCAACACACAGACACATGACCACTGTGCACGTCCACAAATGCGAGGCTAATATGTGGCAAAAGCGCATGCATGCCCGCATGTGTGTGTGCGTGTGTGTGTGTGTTTGCCACAGATGCAAAGAAAAATGGTCTAAGTGGTTTCTCACTAAGTCACGTTCAACACGACGCGCTCAAAACATGATGGTTGACAAAGTGACTGAGTGACTGACTGACTGGCTGGCTGACTGGCTGAGCCATTTGTGCTGCTTGGCTGGCTGCCTCACAGCCGGCAATGTCTGTTTGCTGCTGTGCTGATTTATGTGTTTTTTTGGTTGATGTTTTGTTTTTCTTTCAATTTTTCGCTCATGAATTTTATTTATTGCTTCGTTTTTTCGTTGTTTTTTGTAATTTGGGCGCATTAACGTTGCGTTAATGACGTCGCCTGCAGCATTGTGCCTGTCATTGTCATTGCCAACAGAGGCGTTCGTCCCATAATGAATATTGTCTTAATGAGTTGCAGCAATTAATTTAATGCGCGTTTGTACGTTTGTAAGCACATGGCGCTTCTTATATTTGATCGCTGCCATCGGCGTACATATATAAATATATTTATTCACTGTGTAAATCAAATTTTTCATGCTCCGCGAAATGCGCTTCAGGTGCGTTTTGTTGCTTGCCTCAAGTGTATAAATTTTATACGATTTACATTGCATACTTTTGTGCGAGTAAATATTCGTTGCTGTTTACATACATGTGTTTGCGTATTGGCGTATAATTTTGGTCACAATGTTGTCAATATTAATGATTTTGTTGTTGTTGTAGTTGTAGTTGGTTGGGAATAATTGAAGTTGAGTCACGAATGCAACGCGCCGCAAATTATGCTGCGGCAAACATTTCAGTGACATAGTGCGGCTTTAATTGCCTTTGGTTGAGTGGGAATTAGCCATGCTTGTGAGCGCTGAGACTGTTAAGTGAAATGCGTTTAGTTTTGACATCATTTGGTATACTCGTATCTTGATTTCCTCGAAATTCGGCATTTATTCTGAACACATGTGAGAGAAGGTCATTTGAGGATGTATGATAACTTTAGAAAATATATTGAAATATTTCATTACTCCTTTTCTCTTTGTACTTATAACGATTGCAGTAATTAATATTAAAACAATATCGCATAAAAGCGATAATTGCAAGCAAGCAATATGTCATGAATCCGATATGGACTCAGATTAGTCATAATTAAGAATTAATTTGTTTTTTTCTTTCTTCTTCCACTTGAACATTCAGAGCATGAACACTCAAGGCACTTTTAGTTCGCTTTGTGTTCACTCAGATTAATTGCTTGTGATTAAAATTCTTTCATTCATTCATTTAGCATAAAAATGTAAATAAAAGAAGCGATAATTAAAATGCAATAGAATTGCAAATCAAACAACATTTGCAAATCCGCTTTACTCAACTCGTTTCACGCGCTACTTTCTAAATTCGCTTTGCCCATTGCCAAATAGCGGAAAGCGGGGCAAGCCTGCAAAAAGGGCCATTAAATTGAATTGTGCTAAAAAGCAGAAAACACCTGCAGCGATTTTTGCAGCTCAGCTGAGTTGAGTTTAGTTGAGTTGCGCTAAGCTGAGCGCGTCAACACAATGAAATATTTCCATTGCAGACGGTAAAAAGCGCCGGAAATTTGCGTTGCCTTTCATATTTGGCGAATGTTTCCTTTAAGCGCTTCTTTTTGTGCCAAGCTAAACTTGTTTGCTCACAGTCTTCGTTGACGCCTTTTTGCATGTTGCAAACGAATTATGTTCAAAGTAGTTGAAAGCAAATTTCTCAGCTCAATTTCCTGATTTGACTTCGTTTGTTGTTCGGCTTATAAAACCACCAAATTTACATAACTTTTTTATTGCATTTTGCTTGAAAAATAAAAGATAAATGTGTTACAATAAACAAAGCTGCGCCTTGATTTATGCTGTTGTTTTCTTTTTGTAATATTTTTACACTTTCCTACAAGTCATTAGACAGCAATTTACTAAAGTAATTGGTTGAAGTTCGTTTTTTTTACACATTTTTTTTTTTTTTTGATAAAATGTTGATAAACGGGCTAATTGAACTGTTTGTGCGCTATACAGAAAGTCCCCCGAAATAATTACGTCGTGTAATTGCTTAATTGAGCAGCTAAAGATGCGCCTAGAGCTTTAATGCTTGCAAAACTGCAGCAGTGCTTGTAAAGCAATGCCTCTAAAACAGTGAAAGTATAAATGCCTTTTGCTTAGTGCCTCTCAAACCGTTGTTGTGCCATTTGGATTTCCTGCGCTTGATGACCATTGAACATTTTATTTTTTCGTTGTTTTAATTAAAGGTAAATTGTTTTTGATGTTTCGACAAAAGCAAAAAAAGCAGAAAATAAATATTTTGCTACATTTTTCCAACTTCAAATAGAAATCTGTTTACAAATCAGTGCGTTTGTGAGAAATATTTATGTTTGTAAATGCAGAGCACTGTAAATAAATTTCCTATGAATAAATAAAGTTTCAGATAATCTCGACTAATTGTGGTTAAGTTGACAAGTGTCAACTGTTTACTTGAATTGCCTTGAAAAATGTCAACTGCAAATGCTTTTTACATTTCCACAGCAACATTTTCAAAAGAACAACAAGTCTGTTAATCAAGTGGTTGGATTTTATTATATTTTTTCTGCATAATTTCAACTTTTAGCCCACGTTGTTTGCTTAGCTGTCATAACTGTATGCAAACGTGCTCAGATAAGTTGGCAACAACCACAACCCTAACGAAAATTAATTAAGCTTCTTGAGAAAATGCAATCTTTCAAATGCTTGTGGCAAAAACTCAAGTGAAATTCATAAGAAGAAAATTGAAAAAGAAAATATTAAGAATTTCACTTAGTTTGCCTGACATTGAAGTCAACGTCAGTTACAACATTATCACAATCACCAAAGACATCGTTGTCTTGGCTATCTTTGTATTAAAATAGTTTTTCGCCTGAAGTCTGCAACTGTTTGGAGTTTCAAACTTGATTACTGTCACCATGAAATTTTGGTTTTCAGACTGCAAGTTGGGCTAATTTGATAAAGTCTTCAATTGCATTAAATGCCATGAAATGTTGAACTTTTGGAATTTTGTGGTTGGTACATGTTAACTGCAATGCCAAACAATGTTAAAAGCTTTAAATGGCTTTTCAATGGAAAAAGCCAACAGTAAATGCGAAACAAACGAAAAATGCAGACAACACCGCGTATGCGTAATTTTAATGTGTGCGCAAATTCATTCAATTAATTATTTCATTTAAAATGCAATTCATGTGTAAACAATTACAAAAAGGTTTTAATTCGATTTTTCGTTTCATGTTTGTTTTTTTTTTCCCCACTTTAATTTGATTTTGTTGTTGTGCGCTCCATGAGCTGAGTAGAGCTGAACTGCAAGTTTTTTCAGTTCTAACATTGCCACTGACAACTTCGACACATGTGGAAACATTTTTCTTGCTGCCATGAAGGCGAAAAATGCATGGAAACTGTTTTCCGCTGCAATGCCATATTGTCGACATTGTCGTTGTTGTCGTCCTTGTTGTCGTCATCATTGTTGGCTTTTAATGCTATTATTTCGCCTTTCGGCTTCAAACAATGATTGCGCAATAAAATTGTTCGAGAAAAGACGCCAAAAAAAATAATAATAATGTTTCCAACAACGTAAGCCATTTGACAGCTCAGCTCAGCTCAGCTCAATTGACATCAATATAAATTTAATCAAAATCCTGTAAAGTAACAAAACCGCATGTTTCACGTCTCAAAAAGTCGACGTTTAATTTGTTTTTTTTTTTTTTTTTTAATTTGTGACATATTTGTTTTCGCTCAACGAAAGTTGATTGGCATTTCGCGATAATAACAGCGACAAAAAATAAAGGAAACATGATGAGTCTGGTGAGCCTTAAATGCTAATAAAAGAGTGTTTTAACGATGTTTCTTATTTGACGACTTTGTGTTCAATGAAAAATCCTTGAGTCTCAAAGAACACAACATTACGGCACATTTTTCAGTTCAGTTCATAAAGTAAAAATGAGAGGAAATCATTTTGGTGATTGAAAATTTAAAAAAAGCTGTTAATGTTAAAAAACTCTCTTTCTTTTTACATAAGATACATACATATTCAAATTAAATAAATAATTTACTGAGAACTGCCAAAAAGTATGCTACAAATACTTAAATTTTCAATGAAAGCAAACGAAAAAAGTTCAACAAGAGTTGAAGTTAAGAGACATGTCAACATTTTTCTTTACACATGTACTTATGTCAACTTTGAAAAGTCCAACATTAAACAAATTATTATTTCATTCGTCAAAATGATTCAAGTAATCACTTTGATTGAACTTTTTACTTTCACTTTTGTAATAACAAAATATTTGCAAACAAGAAACAAAACAAAAACAAAACAAAAACAACAACAAAAACAAAAAGCAATAAAGTTGACGATAAAGTCAATTTTGTCGTTGCAAATGACTAAATGAATATGGAATGCCAAAAAAGGACATGAAATATGGAATTATGCACGTTGCATAATTTATAAAGACGTGCGCATGAAAGTATGCAACGCAAAATAGGACAAAAGAATAGCAAATAAATTGCTTAAAGAAGGATGAAGGAAGGAAGTAAGGCAAAAAAGATATTTTACCATATAATCGAATTTGTTCTTTGTATTTTCGTTGAGCATGTGCAAGCGTGTGTTTGTGTGTGGGGGTGTGCATGAGTGAGTATAGGTGTGTGTATAATTTGTGTCACTGATGTCATATAATTTGTTAGATAAGCTTTCGAATTTCACTGTGAAAATATGCGCACAAACTTATTAAATTCCATAAAAGCTTTAATTTGTAAGTTGATTCCATTGAAGGGCGCACGATGGTGAAAATATCAAATATAACACTCACGCAATACACGCACTCACACAGATACGCACACACTTGTCTACTGATTGCTGTGTAATTAACTGCACAATGACTTTTAATGAAGTTTCAGGACACATTAAATGAAAACTTGCCAGCCAAGTTGCCAACGCAAACAATATGACTGATGATGTTGAAGTGAGCGTGCTTTAATTGAGCATATACGACAATTTTAATGCACTACAATTTACAAATCAAAGTGCTTGTTAAGTTCCTCAAGATGTGAAGAGTATTTGCACTCTTCACGGTTTCATCACGTCTTTGGATATTGTTTTCGCACATACTTTCAAGGCGAGAAATATGCTACAATCTCAACAACAACATCAACTCTACTACAGAAGACAATTGTCAGCAATTCAAGTCTCTGAAGCAAGTTAGACTTCGCTCACATTTCCAACGGATCGCTTCAGTTGCAGAAGCAAGAACTTCGGATTTCAGCTTAGCGTAAGTTTTCGCCACTTCCGTTGCCGCTTGCATTGCACATCACTTCCAAGTATAAAGTTTAATGCAGAAAAATATAAAAAATAACAAAATGAAAAGCTGACAAAACATCGTTGATAGATGCGAGTTGAGTTGCGCGCAAATTGCAAATCTTTTAATTTCGCACAAACTTTACTTTTCTCATTGTTTGCTATACGCGCGACTATACCGTTAAACTTGTTACTGTTTGCATGCGTATGCGTGTATGCGTGTGTATGTGTTTGTGTGTGTGTGCGTTGCTGTTGCTTTATAAAATTTGATGCCTAGTTTGCCCGAAGCAACAACAAATTCGCATTTGTTGCATGATGGAATATTTTTGTTGGTGTTTTAAATGAAAACTGATTCAATCTTCTCTTTATAATTTTTTTTCGAATTTTTTCAGCTTTTCCATGCTTGCCAACTGAAAGTAACTCCATTAAAGTTGTGTTTTGTTTTGAGTGCATATTTTATAAAGTATGATTCTTTAAAATTTTATTAACATTCTGAAATGTGCACTTGCTTTTCCGAAAGTTCATCTTTCTTAACAATTTCAGGAAACTTCAATTTGTTAAATTGTTTGTTTTTGTTCTTTGCTCAGCGCGGTTTTTAAAGTGTTCTCGTTTGAAGTTTTCTCTTCGTAAAGGAAAACACTTTTAAGTGCAATCAATTAAAAAAACTTTGTGTACCAATGAACTTTTGCTTTGTATGAGTGTAAATAATAATATGGTGTTGTCAGATATGAAAGTTTTACAGAGCAGGCAAAGTTTAAAATAATATTAAATATTATTATAAGGGGGAACAAAAAGCGAGCTCTATCTCTCTTTTGGCCTAGCAAGAACACTACTTACATTTGTACAGGATATGGTCAGAAGCTTCAGGAGAAAGAAACTCGAAAAGAGACCTCTAGTAGTCAATACTACAAATTGTCTCAGGAAACAACACATGATCTTTTTTGCAGAGCCAAGTTTCTTAAGTCACAGTAAGCAAACCAATAATAACAAACCGTTCTAATGGAGTCTAAAGCTACTTGCAACACTCCCTAATATTGGAATGAAAATATTATGTATTTTCACAAAAGAAATTCAAAACTCTCACTTTAAAACCTACGAACTGAAGGCTGAGTCTGGAAAGTCTTATCAAATCTGCGAACTTAACGAAAAAAAGACTAAGAAATTGTTTACGGAAACGTTAAATAATTATTTTTATGTCACAAGTCTTCCGTGCTTGTCGTTCATTGTGCGACTTCATGTCGTTTTGCTAGACAACTCGATTTTGTTGATTCGTTTTTGCACTTTGGCATTTCGATGTGTCACCCAACAAATGTGAAAATTGCAAATGTTTTGCTTATTGCACAATTTTATTTTAAATAAAACAAACTCGATTTCCTTTTATTCTTTGTTTTTGTTTCTTTTTTAGTAGAAACATTTTATTTTTATAACTTTTTGTTTTGTGTTTATTAAGGCTTATCTTTGTGGGTGTCTCTGAGTATATGTTTGCATAGCTTGTGTAGTTGTAGTTGTAGTTGTTGTTGTTGTTGTATGTTCTTGTTAACCTCATTTTGTTGTTTACACTTTTTTGTTGCTTTTGTTTTTATTTAAACGAAATGCATTTCGTTGTTATTGTTTGCCCACGTGTTTTCGGTGTTTGCTTTTGTTGTTGAGTTTGCTGTTGTTGTGGATGCGCTTCGTGTTCTTGTTCTGCTGTGCTTCTCTGCCTAAGTGCTTCTGTGTGTGTCTTGTGTGTGTGTGTGTCTGGTTTTTAATGCGCCATCAACATTACCATGCATGATTGTATGTGTGCGTGTGTGGTGCACATTTCGGCACCGTTGCTTTGCCAAATGTAAGCAAAGCATTTTTGTTTTTTTCCTTTCGAGCATTTTAAAGACACTTTTTTGAATTTTTTTCATATCCTTTGTTATTTATAATTTTTAAAGTCAAAGTCTGCACAGTTTCATGTGCAAGGATTATCGCTGGCGGCATGTGCTTTGTGTTGTTTAATTTTAAAATGCAATTTTTCAAGACAAGTCGTAAATAACAAAGGCTTATGGCACATTTTAGCTGGAATTCATAACTTTTTGTTTGTTCATTTATTTTTATTTTATTTTTAATTTTCCATATTTATTTAACACTTGTTTGAGTTTCACTGTTGCCTTAAATCATCGCTGCAGCCTCATGCGTTTTTTTAAGCACGACTGTAGTGGCATGTCCTGCGCTACTTGCTTGTTTATGTGCTTGTTGTTGTCTTGCTTTGCCGACAGCTTCAGTCTGCTCTTCTTAACTCACTTAGCTGTATTTTTATTGCATGCTTTACACACCCACCCAAGCTGCCCTCCTTCACCTTCTTCTTCTTCTCTTAAAGCCAACATTTTCTACTCATTGAGTTTGTCGCATAAACGCAATGCGAACGCATTCAAGTGCGCACAAAACTATGCAATAAAATTACAAAAGCAAAGCAATTTATTACTTGGTGCGCTTGTTTGTGGCTTTCGTTATGCGCTTTCTTCAAACGCTTTGTCTTTAGTAGAGGAGTTCTTATTTTAAATGTTCTTTTATATTTTTTCACTCTGAATTTATTAATAATTTAAGAGTTTAAGTGCGCGAATGAATTTCACTAAGCAAAAAACAATAAAACTCATTGCTTTTTCTGTCTAACAACTTGTGTATGAAAGTCAACAAAGCGTGGCGGATACTTGAAGCTTTAATATTATTTCTTTGCCTTGTTTGTGTTATCTTAAGACATTTTCAATTTTTGTTGTTGTCTCTTTTGAATATAATAAGCCGAGTTGGGTTGTACTTCTTAGCTGATTGATGTCGGCTCGTTTCGCTACAAAGACTTGACAACTTTTTGCAATTTGCTTAAAGGTATACTTGAATTTACTTGTTACCCCCATTAGGGCAGGCCTTTTGTTGTAAACAATGTATTCATAGCTGATTGAAAGCATAAATTCTACAATGAAACTCTTCTTCTGCTGCTTCGGTTGTTAAGCTAACTCACAAAGACGGGTCCAAAATCAATAACAATAAGAATACGAAGCCAGAGCCGGAGCCGAAGCCGAGGCAGATGCCAAAATGACGCAAATGTTATTTAAGTATCTTCGATTGGCTTTGTCTAGCTCCGGCAGCAATTTAAGTCTACAAGTGCTTTTCAAAAGCATTTGTTTAAAACAAAGTGAATAAAAGATAATGAAAGAGTCTTAGTTGGGCGAGGTGAGGCACACAAAAGGTAAAACGTTTTGTAATTGTAACAAATTGGCTGAAATGCTTACTCCGGACCTCGGTGAAAATTTGCAATTGAAATTCATTTGAAATGTCAGGTGTGTCAACTTAAAGGTTAAAATGCCATGCTCAAAACATTATGGCAGCGTTAAGTGCGTGTGTGTGCGAAATATGAGAACGATGCCATCAACTGACAACACGTATCACGTAAACGTACAGTTTGTCACACACAAACTCACACACATACACACATGGACGAATAACCACACGGCATTGAACGTGCTTCATGCATTTCACCACAACTCAAAATGCCGAAAATCGCACACTTAACATTTATCAGTATGTTTCATAGGAAAATCTGTAATCAAATTATTCATACGACATGTTGGGCGCATCAGTTTTCAAATTGGTTTAAATGCAGGCGACTTCAAAATGCTCACTCGTTAGTCAATCAATGTTAATCAATGGTTTTGCATGATGTTTTAAAAGTCAAATAAAAATTTATAAAAAATAGTTTAAAATAAAAACCGAAACTAATTTGCATTTGCCATCAGACAAACCTATTTTGTTTGGCCATTTTGCTTAGTGCAAATTACACATTTGAAGGCTACGCCTTTTGCCATGTGTCTTGCTTGACAGCAACAAACATGTTTCAATAAAATTGAAAAACAAAGCATAAAATACAACACGAAAAGTAAAATAATATAAAAAATAATTCAAACAAAAATGCAATTTCAATGCAAATTTCTTGTTTATTTCTTTTTTGTGTATTTTTTGCTGTGCTTTTTTGGTTATTTTATTTGTGCGTTTTTATGTGCTTAAAAGTGTTTGTTTTGTGCACATTTTCGTTGCTGTGGCGGCATGATTTTATGTGCGAAAGTGTTGACTTTTACAACGGAAAATATTAAAACAAAAATAAAGATTTTGTTGGATAAATTATATGCAAGTCGAGTTGATTTTGATAATCCATATGCCTTTATTCTTTTTTTTTGGCAGTAAAGTCATAATGCTTCATTGTTGTTGTGGTTGTTGTTGCTTTTAAAGCATGTGTATTCTGTATGCTTGATTTACATTTTGTCGGTTTTTGGCTTGGCAGCATAATGCTCAACTTATCTGCTACCGCATGTGGGTGTCGGACTCAGGAGCGGTTGTTGTTGTTGTTGCAGTGCGTATGAAAAGTTTGTCGAAGATTAACTTTATTTGTGTTTATTGTTTTTGGCATAAATATCGTTGATTATCTTTTAATACAAATAATTTCTCAAGTCGAGGCGCACTCGACACCGCCTTCACCAAATTCGCTACTGTGCTGCCTGTGTGTGTGATGACAATGACGCGCCGTCGATAATGCATGCAATTTGAACGCGTGCCAAAACACAAAATAAATAAATAAAATGTAAGAAAACAAAAACAGAAATAAGATACTGTCTGCGACAAACAGAAAGCGACACCGACAACAAGCGGCCGTGTCGGGCTGTCAGACTGTCAGACTGCCAGACCGGTCGCATCTGTAGTGAATTTCGTTTATTTTTCAACGTCGGTTTTGCGCTCTCGCCATTTGGCGCGCTTAAACAGGGAAACTTAAAGAAAAAGGATTGCAGGCCAACCAACAAACGAAAGAAAGGCGCACTTGACTGCCTGTGGCGGCTTTATTTATTGTCTTTGCCACACCAAACTGCACGCAGTCGAGCGTTACTTGACTTGAAGCGTTACGAGTAAAAACACTTGAAATCATTTTTTGTCCTTCTTGTTTTGTGACTTCTTGCGTACTTCAATCAGTAAATAACATTTCATGTGCCTTAAGTTGGTCATGAAGTTTGTTGTAAAGCATAAAAGATCATTAACTGCGCTGACTAAAAGTTTCAGATACATAATTCGATGTCTGAAATGGAGCTCTTAACTTAATGATCTACTGACTGGAAATTATCTCATTAGCGCCTTAGTCAAGGGTTTCTTAACATAATTTCGGAAATTCAAGAAGATCTGTCATGAAATTTGTTTTCGATTGGAAAACTTAAGAGAAAAATTCCATCCTTGAAACCTTTTCAAGATTCTTTATAACGGCACCGAGTCAAAAGTCAAAACAGCACTTAAGCCATTTGAAATTCCAACAACAAATGTTGAAGCGTATTTATGGTTCGTTGCTGACGAATATTTTAATTTTTTGCTTAACTTCTTTGTTGATTGCCTTTCATTCTTACGTTCTGCTTTATTACCAAATATCTGTGAACATTTTAAAAACTTAAGCCAAAAGAAATGCCCATGTTCTTTACTGTTGTACAACCAAAGTTGTTTACTTAGCGATTCTTTTGAGTTATTTATGAGTTTATTGGCGTTTGTCCTTCAGAAACACTTCGAAACTGAGGCAATCTCCATTTCTTTGCACTTTTGAAATTGTTGTTAGTAAACCTTCTGCAATGAGCAACACAAAAGTGCGCAAGACTTTTCTATACAACTGAACAAAGTCGCAAAAATACGACTTAAGAAAAATCTTTTCTTATATCATTTCTTCAATTCGGTTCGCTTCATTGCACAAGACGTTCAAAAGCACAGCAACCGACTTGCGGCGGCATGTCGCAGACATAAATTTCAATAACTTTGAATAGTTTTTTCTTTTATTGCTTCATTCTTAACTCTTTTCAGCTAAAATTCTACTGCGTGATTGCGTGTTGTTTGGGCAAGTTGCTCGCCTTCTTCATTTAGTTATCAGCATAGTTGCTTTTTGCATATTTGCCGTTTAATGCAATTTTGTAAAGAATTGCTTTTACATTTTTTCATTATTTTCATTGTGAAAATACGCGGAATTTTGTGCTAAGCGAGCAAGGCATTTGTTCTTTGACATATTTTCTTCTTTTTCTTAATTTATTTAACATATTTTCATTCGTTTTGCGTGCACACAACTCTCGCGGTCTTGGTAGACATGTAACATGTAAATAAGCTCAAGCGACGAATGCCAACGACGCCTTTTTGTAATTAAGCGCCTGCGGTTTTAACATAATACTGTAAGATATGCTAAGCCTTTGTTAACGCTCTTGGCGTTTGTTCAAGTTGAAATTCAATTTGTTAAGTGATTTACGTTCGTTGCATGTCGAAAGAGGCTTTCTTGTTAATATTTACATATGTTTGAGAAATGTGTAACGTGAATTTTGTAGATTAATTGTTGTACAAACAAAGAGGATTTTTACCACTTACGCAAAGCAATATTTAAAAATTCTTAGCGACATGGACTTATTGCAAGGCGCTAATTGGACTTACCTCCCTCTTCTGGCCACTCTATCGGGCACTGTTAATAGAGACATTCTGTTAAACGGCAAAGCTGCGACTGGCATACATTTCTATTAATTTTTCTATTAAAACAGTCTCAACATTTTTTAATAGAGTAGCCATGAAGAGGAGAATAGAGTAGAACAGGAGCAAAATATTCTATTTAATCTTATCTTCACTAGCCTAGCAAAAGAAAATAAAAATCAATGCAATAACAACTTTAAAATGTATGAATATTGGTTTAAAGCAAACTCAGCCTGTGTGTATGCTATAAATTTTTGCTACTTCTGATTTCCGTTTGATTGAGTCCAAACATTCAAAATACACACGTGTTAATTTTAAACGTTTGAAGTTTTTCTTTATTTTTTCTGCAATTTGCTTACTTCTTCTTCTTCTCTATCAAATTGTGTCAATACGAAGTCAAGTCATGTGTACAAACTCGCCTTGAGTTATTGACGACCAAGCTCTGCCCTGCTCTGCTCTGCTCTGTCGGTTTCCTTGCTTTCATTTTATACGTTTTCTTTTACACCAACACACCTGCGCTTATTCTCATAGCATATCCAAGCAATTTGTTTTTTATCACTTTTTCATAGCCTTTTATTTTTAAGTGATTCACGTTTTGCGTAAATATTTATATTTTGATTTGTCAAACGATTTCACTTTCATATTCCGTTTTCTCGATCGAATGCAGTTCACACTGTTGTTGCCTAAGTGTTAGAAAGAGAGCGAGAGGTGCTTGGTTTATGTTTATGCAGTCACTGTGTGTTACTGTGTGTTACTGTTTGAGTGTCTTAAATATTTGCTTTAATTGCTTTATTTGAGGGCATCATTATTTGGTGCGTTTAACTTTTGAGCTGAAAGAGACACATTTAAATGCATTGGCTGTCCTATCGCTCAGCCTAAGTGGCAATATAAAAACGTCTAAGCATAATATGTATGTGTATGTATGCATAAGTAACACGATATTTTCTTAAGTAGCTCATAATACTTTACGTAGCAGTTAAGTGCCAAAAAATTGTCAAGCCAAAACATGAAGCAGAAGAACAGACACAATTGCTCGTTTTTTCTTCCCAAACACTTCTTCACACACACACATATATACACATGCGTACACTTAAAGTTACAGTCTGACTTTTATGACTGCACGTAGCGCACATAAGTATGCTATATAAAATTATGTGTCGTATGCGTAATATTTCTTTTGTATAACATGCGTCTGTTTAAGTGATGCTGATGTCGTGACACTGAATCGTTCAACATGTAAAGACATCTGTCTGACTATGCAAAAACTTCAATTCAATGTGTTGGCCTCTGTGTATGTGTGTGCATGTGTTTATATGTTAATGTTTATGTTTGCGTGTTTCAATGTTTGCTGCGAAACATGCTTGCGACAAATAAGAGGACAATTGTTAACATGCACAATGCTGTTCCTGCCATGGTATGTCAGCGTCTTTATTAATACTGTGAAGCCTTAACTAGCTTATGCTGTCGGACGCACACATTTGTTTATTACACATATGAACATAAGCATACGCACACACGCACACACACATATAAGGACGCATATGGACAAACGTCTTCGATGCGGGCGACAGAAAGTCACTTCATCAGTCGAGCTGTAAAGAATTGCTTTGAGATAAACCTTATTATATTACGCTTATACGCTTTGCACAAATGCAACAAGTTCCCGTCTGCGTGCGCTTCGCTCATATTGGCATGATAAACAGTCAAAGGTTTCCTCGCACTTTATGTTAGTTTTATTGCCTTTGAGCTAAAGGGATGTGTGTAAAAGGATATGAAATTGATATGAAAAGGTTAAAAGATCAGCTGGCTTCATAATAATAACGTTAGGTTATGTTTGAGTGCCTATGAAAGTATTCTGTTATTGAATTTTTTGACAAATGTTGTCTGAAAAAAGGGTTGCTTTTAGTGAAATTTAGCTTATCGAAAATGGCTTGAAGCAAAACAGGGTTGGAAGTACTTTTTATATTAATTGAACCTTTGTTTATTCTAAAGCAACGGCAATATTTTTTTTTAACTGACTCAAACTCATTTCTTCAATATATACACAGTTGAGTTACTGAATTAAAACTAATTTTGAATATCTTATAAGCTTGGAACTTTTTTTATCACTTTAAAATTTGTACTTTCATTTTTTTAAGTTTTTTGTTCTATTTTTTATTTATTCTTTTTATTTCACACAAATATTTAAAATGCAAGACTTTCTTCTTCTTTACGTTTCAGATACAAAACCCCAATACGAATTCTAATTGTATAAAGTAGTTGTGCAAATAAACAACTTGGCCGCAAGAAATTCTGGCTCGGTTTAATTGATTATATTGTAGAACAAAACATTTCACAAATGAAATGCTTTCTATGTTTTGTGGTATAAGGATTACAATGCCTTGCATTGCCTTGATTTTGAAATCATGCAGAGAAGGAGAACATTAACGGCAATGAAATGGCAGTAAGCAAAGTTAAGTGGTAAACTTTGTGAACTTTTAAGGTAATGTAACATTTTACTAATTAAACGACAGTCAACAAGGGCTAGTGAATAAAGTTTTCAACTCTTCACTAATGCCAAACTTTTCGGTACAACACATGTTGTATACTTAATATTTATTCATTACACTACGACTGAGTGCCTCGTTTGCAGTCTGGCGTTGCATGCATTGGTAATCAGAAAATTAGTGAAATTGACAAATAACTTTTTCATGTTTCGAGTGAGATTAGTTGCGCCCGAGGGACGTGTATCACATTTCTTTGCATTGTCACTTGACTACAATGCAAATTTAGTGACTGTCTTGTCTGTAAATATGTTCACTAGCGGGTTGTTTATGGTCGTGGGTTGCGAAAGACAAACGACAATAGACAGCCTTCGTCGTTCAATAGACGACGTACTTACACACTACCAAAGGCTTAACATTTTAATATAACATTTTTACGGCACTACATGCTTTATGGTTACTTAAGCGGTCGTTTGCTTGCACTGTGTGCTTTGTGGCTTCTGTTTGTCAAAGTATCCGTTGTATTTGCATTCACTTTGCTGTGTGAAAATAAAACTTTAACGATCAGTTGTTTACATGAAGACTTTCGGCAAATAGAACTTTTAATGGGCATTGCTTAGTTGAGGTCTTTGTGGAATGGTTTGAAAACAATTTTTAATATCAACGAAGAAATTGAAATTTAATGCAAAAGATTTACAATAAAAAAAACCGACTGCACAAAAGTATGCTTTCAAATACTTGTCAGTGAAGTACAGCATACTTTCAAGCAGCGAAATTCCAAAACTATGCTTTGTAATCTGTGGGATGAATTAATTTTGCGTCGATTCAAAGCTGAAATTATTTAAAAACGAAAAAATAATTTTTGTTGCACAACTAAACGCTCGAATTACACAGTGGCTATTGTTTTTACTTACAGCAACACTTGTCACTAACAAAAAGTTGGAACAGTTTATAAATAATTGTTTTCGTTTACTTTTTCCTTGCTGCCTATTAAAATGAAATTAAATATTTTGGTCGTTAGCGCATTATTTACTACCGTCGATATGCTCAGTTAACCATGAAACTGCGCCTTCAAGCCAAAAACCTTACACAACTCAGTGACTTTTCCACTTCTGTAAAAACACCAAAGAAAAATAAAAATGGCATACGCAAGCAAATGCAATTTAATTTCAATGTTAACGTTGACTTGGCGTAATTTTTCGGCAAACGCTCAAGCGTTTTAACTTTGAAAACCTTTTTGAAATTTGTTTGATTTGTTTGTACAAATAATTTAAGACTCATTTGATTGGGAAAAAGTTGTGCTTGCTTCAATTTATAATTTAATCACAAAAGAATCACTTTTCTTGGAATCTTTTTTTATTCATAAGAATCTTCCTGTGGGACTTGTAAAATTTGTTTTTTTTTCAAAAAACTTTTCTCGTTTAATTGTTGCTGAGCAAATGTTTTTCAAACGCCACGGAAATATTAAATATTCGTTAACTTTGCTTTCATTTTGTTGTTCTTTTGATTTTGTTTGTTTACTTGTTTTTGTTGCACAGATTTGTGTCATGAAAATTTTAAAAAGGCCACAGCTGTGTCTTTGTGGAAAAATCAAACACGTTTCTGGGTTGGCGTTTGACTTCTGTCTCGACATTAGACGACATTTTATGCATAATAATTATACTCGAAGACGCGCAAGTAACAAGTGCTGTATATGAGTTATGCAAATGAAGGTTTAAGACGCGCAATACGATCTCTTGTTGACTTTTATTTACATTTCAATTTCAACTCAATTGAATTTGACGCATTTTAATCAAAAATTATTTACACAATTTCACTCGCACTTTCACTTCTCATGTGTTTTGGGCATAACCGCAAAAGGCAAAATTGCCTAAATGATGAACGTCGCGTTTATTTGCTGTCACAATCCGCGTTTGTCGTTAGCACTTGGCGCTTTATCACCGGCGAATGTCACTACTGATTTGAGTCAAGTCAAAGACTAAAGCGTCGACTTCGAGTGCTGCATGCAAAGTGCCAAAGTGCATGGCATTTACTACAAAGCGTTTTCGAACATGTAAAGTTGTCACTGTGTTGGTGTTGCGTGTCTGTGTGGGCACTTTGGTAGCCGGCTTTTCTACAACTTGTCGCTGTATTCGTGCTCAGCTGATTTGACATGATGTTGTCATGTTCGAAACATCAAAGCTTTCGAATGCACGTGGCGCGTACGAAGCTTTTCGCTTATCGTTTGTTTATCCTTCATTATTAAGTAAACTAAATAAAGAGTTGCAGTAACACAAACCAAATGATATTTAAGTAAATTTGTGTAGAATAATAAATAATTAATTTCAGTTACTAAAAACATAGAAAACATAAAATGTTTTTCTTTTTGTTTTCGAACTCCAGACATTTTTGAATATAAGAAGACATTCCACAAGTTGTTCATTTTGTTCAATTGTACTTCATTAATCATACGCACAGTTGTGCTTCAAAAAGCTTTGATTGTTTTTTGTAAAGGCCGCAAATGGTTGCTGTTTTAGGTATTACTGAAAGCTTTAAATACAAGAAAGTAAGCTCCAGCTGAAAAAGTCTTCAACAATTACATTGAAACTGCAGCAGTTGTGGAAATGTTGAGCCAATGCATTTGCTCAACACAGCACTGTTAATGTTCAATGCAAATCTCTGCTCTAAACATTAACAGCAATGTTAATTATTGTTACAGCAGTGTTACACTGTGTTGCCTTTGTTTAACCTACTGTAATACATAACATTCCATTCATGTTAATCAAAATGAAATAAATTGACACAAAGCCGCTGGTTTTATTATCTAAATTGGTACTCACTTGAATGTTTATTGCCAATTTCGCGTTTCATTTCGTCCGTGCGATTTATCAATTTCGGATCGAGCGGATATTGTGCAAAAGTCATATTCTCCTTGCGCATTTGTTTGCCCAATGATTTCATCATGAGGAAACACGTATGCATGCCCGCCACACTCTTTTGACCATCACGTTCATAGTAGAAAATCGAATGCGACCAGTTGTGTCTGTTTGCGTTGGGGGGATTAAAAAAGGGTTTTCTTACTTAAGTCTACAAGATTAAATTAAGTGCATGATGCTCATTTGCAGCTTACCGTTTCATCACATTGATAGTCAATTCAGATAATGTCTCAAAGCTCAACATGCCGGTGCGCAACAGCATATAAAATTCATCGTTGCAAGTTGTTTTCTTCTGTTCGAAATCGTACGTGGAGCCCCCAACCGAAATCAATGGCGTGCCTTGACTGTTAAAGTACTTAGTAATCCGACTGACGGCAGCTGCAAATAATGTTTTGTAGAGTTAAAATTTGCTGACAAGTTCAAAGTGGCAACAACTTTTGTATTACTTACCAAGCGAATAATCACACACGGGTCCGAAAATGACATGCGCACAGTTTTTCGTAATGCCATCCATCGCCTTAATCATTGCCAACGATGCGTCACATTTCTCATTGCGTGCCAACCACTCGAAATCAATGTGCGGCGGTATTAAGGCATGTGCACGGATTTCTTGCTCCGCCACTTTCAATATGGGCATCACACGTGACAGTGAGGCCACATACATGTCATCATCGGGCAGCAAAACAAGCGCGCGTATCGTACAATTCTTAACGCCATCGTTGTCGTCGTCACCTTGTCCAACACTACAAATCGCCTCGCAGGCACGGCTCTCCTCATCGCGACAGTGTGCGCGGCCTGCTGGCAAATGAGCAAGCAGTAACAAATAACAGTAATAACAGAGCAGCAATGTGGCAATGTTTGTGCTCTCTTTCGCACACACATCATGCTTGCTTAGCTTTGAATTGTTAATAATGATATTGTTGTTGTTCTTCTTCTTCTGCTTATTGTTTGCATAACCGCAATTCCAATTTGAATGGCAATCGTTGCCTTGTACATTGCCAGTGATGCCCTTCTTCTCTGTCTGCGTCGTGCCTTTGCCAATGTTACGTTTGTGCTCTTTGGCGCTGTTCTTCTTCTTACTCTTACCAATGCCTTCATATGATTTCATCACTTGCGGCTTGTCTTGCTGCCTGCTCGACTTTGTCGTTGCCGTCGCCGTCGTCTTTGCTCCTCTCTCCACTAGGCTGCATGCATTTGTATAATCCAATGCATTTGCATTCAATATCTTCATTTGCATAGTCGTCAGCGTCTTTAATTTTCTGGCGTCTGCTGTTTTTTTTCTTTGGTTTGTTGTTTTTGTTTTTGTGTTTTGCGTATAATGTTTTTTTATTCAGCTTTCTATTTAATCAGTTTTCTTTACTTATTTGTTTCTTTTGCTTGAATTTACTTAAAACTTTTTGTTGTTTGTTCATAGTTGTTGTTGTTGTCCGGTTGCATTCTTCGGAAATTGCAACACTGAAAATTGAAAAAAATATTTATTGAAAGTTTTATTTTTCAGAACCATTAAATATAATGACGCGCATATTTAAGCGCAAATTGCGCGAAAATTGTGTTATATCCTGTGGTTATTTTCGTTTAAATATTTTATTGCATATGAAAATCGCTGCGAATTATTCGGCCATTAATTCAGTGTCTGCTGATAATTAATGTCCTCGTGTGTGAAGTGGCCACGGCGTGTGTTAATGATGTGGTTTATGGTTGAAGGGATTTTATTTAAAAAAAATCGCTAGCAGAGGTTATGAAAAGATTGTGTAAGAGAGATGGTGCGGGGAAATGGTTTTGTAATTTTGTTCATCTCGCTCTCAGTAGTCTTGGAAATGTGTTAATTAAGCTTTACTGAACGCTGTCGATTGACTTTTTGTTTCGTTTTATTTACAACGTAAATCTCCGCTTTTCCAAGAACGTTTCATTGCACATTGACCATGTCCTCGCTGTAAACAAAACCACAAACAATTCTTTTCTGTCGTGTGCTTAATTAGCTGAGCAAAGCACGAAGCACGAAGCACATGCACGCTGGCTTATACTCGTTTCAATTGCCTTGAAATCAAATCATTTGTTAAGCCTAACAGCTGTTAAAGAAGACAAAATGAATATGTATCTATGGCAGCAGCCGTTCTGCATTGGATTTCATGCAATTGAGAACGCAAAAACCGAAATCTGTTCAAATTACATGTAATTAAAGTCGAACGAAATGAGCTTTCATTAGTTGCTTTCATACACTTAAACAAAACAAGTGTTCATTACAATTTACCAAAATCACATATTAATTAAATGATCGTCTAATTAATGTTGCTGGCAAAGTTGTTAAACATGCGCCGAACAGCGAGCGAAATCATTTAAATGCTGGCGCCCGCGGGTATGCAATGAATTTGTGCACACTTTGTTAGCGTGGCGTTAATGGCTCGAAGGCATTTTTATGCAACGAATTTTTGTTTTTTCACTGTCATTGGCATTATTATCATTGAATTGAGGTTTTTGTTGCTGTTTGCAATCATGTACGTTTTTGTTTTAAGCTAAAATTTGTATTCAGTGGCAGCTGTGCCACAACAAAATGCATATTCATTCATATTGTGCATTGTTTTTGTGTTTGTTTTGTGGCTTTCAGACAATGACCATAAACAAATTTGATGTTTGGGTGTATGTGTTTTCTGGCTATTGTCATCTGCTTAGTTGGCAATCAGCCAAACCAAAATATCAGGAAAATCAAATCAAAATGAAAATTGCATATAAGTTTATGGAAATAATATGTGAGATTCATCATGTGCCTACCAACGTTTCATTTATACAAAGCAAAGTCGGATAGTGTACTACATCACATAGTCTAGCAAAGTAGCAAGGTCGCAAACTGGTGCAATCGCTTCAAAATCGAAGCGTGCTACTCATGTCAATATCAAAGTAGACAAGTTGCTTTCAATTACAAGTAGAAGTAGAACTTAAGGAGCTTCTAATTTAAGAAAATCAAATCACGCACGGTGTTGTAAGAGATACTTTTGCTGAGAGGTTTGTTTGTCTTGAACTCATGCAATTTGTACCATGAGTATGCATTTTGGTCATTTAACTGACTCACATATAATAAGCACACTTATCTTGACTGACTTTGATTGCACAATTCAAATTTCCTTGACTTCTCTTTCAGACTTTTTTTTCAACGCAATTTATATCTCCTTCTTATTAAGGCAGCTTTCACTAAAGCCATGAATGCATAAAAGCACGCAAGAAAATCAATTAATTTGTTTATTGACAATATAAAATGGTTTTTTTCTTATAAAGTCGTGAAAGAAGTTCATTAATTAACATAAGCGACTTCATCATGAGCAATAATTTCTTTTAGTTAATTTCCATAAACTTGAGAATATTTAACTTTTTTGTTTAAAGCTTATCAGAGTGCACTACACTTGGCTTAAGTGAAACTTCACCCAAGTTTTCTTCTTCATTATCAAAGCAACTTTATTTCTTTCAATGAAGAATCCAGCTAACTTTGTTCGAACAAAATTGAGACAAAGAGTCTTGACTTTGCAACAAAACACGATTTTTTCGACTTAACATATAAAACTACCACTTGTTAATTTGTCCAATTCTTGTGTTACGGAAAAACTCTTTGACAAAGCAAAAAAAAAAAACCTTAAAAATAAAAATGATTAAGTTATCAAAGCGAGTGACTTAAATGGAAATCCAAAACGTCCGCCAAAAGTTGAGTTGAATTAAAAATAAAACAAAAAAAATGCATTAAAAATGAATAAATAACAAAGCGAAGAACAAGCAAAGCAAATCCAGACAGAGGAGCATTAATAACCAATCAATATAGATAAAAATCGAGTTCGAAAAGAAACACGGCACGGTGAAATAATAAAGAAAAATCTACTTTGCTTCGGCCTTGCGGTAGTCTGATACTCTTCCCGCAATAATTTTAAAATTTACATTGCTCCAAAAGCTAAGGTTCTCATATGAGGACTATAAATATATTTGAGATGGCTCAATGGGTCGTTTCTTTCAATAGATAAAAATTGAGTGATTACAAAGGAGTTATTCACGATTGTAAGATGATTTCATTAAAATTTTTGACTTTTTAAAATGGTCTTGATACGAAACAGTGAGTCAAGAATGCCTGTGAGAGATCGTTGTTATAAACACGATGGAAAGAAACACGGATGAAAGCTCTTGTCATCTCTTTTGCAATATCTGCCACAAGTCTGTCAATAACTAAGTTCATAACTTTTTTGTTTCGGCATGAAGTGTATAGCTGAAGTATGATAAATGAAAATATAAAATTTATGGCGCCATTGTTCAACGAAAACCAGAACCTCAACGAAAATAAAAAAGTATGCAAATCGCTTTGGATTATGATAAGATTTAAAAGTAATTTCGTGCTAAATTTGTCTCGCTTTTTGAATAATGTTGAAAGCGATTCGGCAAACGTGTGCGACACAGAACTGTTTGTCTTTGGCTTGGCGTCTCTTTTTCTATTCTTGCCTTCGATACATTCAATCTTATCAAATGCGTGTCATTTGCAAATAAAAATAAACAAATGTGGCCTAAAAATAGTAAACAAACAAAGCGTTTTGTAAGTGTTTTACATTGATAAGAATTTCAAATTGTAATTTGCCAATGAGTTCTTGCCTTTGATTTACAATGACAACATTTTACTCACAATATCTCAAAGAGCGCACTCGAAGTTAACACTTGTTTTAGCGCCTAATGCGCTTTCTGCTTGACTCTGAGCTTGGCGCAGGCCAATGACGACATGAGCGCTTATGTCGCTACTTCAAATTGATACCGAATTCTATTTTGGTCTTTCTATTTTGCTACGCACTTCGGTCTTAGTTACGATAAGAAGTAAGATTTCAGTGTATTTATTTTTGCCTTGCAATGTCACTGTTCGAACATGATTGATTAGTTTGTCGTCTGCGCTTGATTAAAGCAAAACAAACATTTTGCACTCGAAACTCATGACTCGCGTCTCTGATTCGACTCGATTCGTTTCGTTTTGTTCTAATTCGATTTGACTTATTCGATTCTTCTCAATTTGACTGTCATTCATGCAAGTGGTCGTTGGCTATGAGTATTTAATGCGTATTTGCTGAATTAGTTTAGTTTTATATTTTGTTTGTTGCTATAATTTAATCAGTCATCGGGCATGCCTAAAGTAGACTGACGAGTGATGATTATTATTATGTATTTTCCACGTTAATTTGTTAAAGTTGGGGGATTTTTTTCAAACATTTCATTTATAAATGTCCGTTTCGAATGCAAATACAATAATTATTTATTTTTGTTTTGATTGATCCGTTTTTGTGGCATTAAATATTCATCAATTGTTAAAAGCATAATTAACTTTACTGTTGACTTTTCAATTTTGTTTAAATTTAAATTTTATAAAAATAAGTTTTGTGATCGCAAATAATTAATTTTCTATTTGAACTTGTTTTAAAATACAAAAACGGTTATCTAAAAATAAGTCCGTTTTATTTGTTCAATGATTTCAAATAATGTTTATTTATCAGTCATATTTAGTTCGTTGAACTTCGTTTATTGTCGTTTCAGTTCGTTTGATATCGTTTGATTTTTATACACGTTTGCCACTTGAAAAATGGTGTAGCACCAAAACTACATATTTCATAAATAGGACATTGGGTGCTTGAAGAGTAACAAGGCTACTATCATATTAATGAATGAATTTCGGAATGGTGTACAATGTCATGGATGAATTGATGAATGGTTCACAAATTTTAATTGAGATTTCAGTTAATTTTAAAGCCATTTTCAATGAAGTTGTATTAAAGCTTCAATCAAGTTTCAGTCCAGCTTCAATTAAGTATCAACTAATCAATTTATAATAATAATTTTGCTATGCTTCTATCAAGTGTCAATCAAGTTTGAATCAAACTTTGAGCATGCTCATGAAGTCTTAGAAGACATACTCCACCTTTCATAATTTACATAAATCTTGCAGTTTTGAAACTTCTACGCTTGGCCTTCAACACTAAATCATGAAGAAATTGTTTTCTATAGTGACAATGGCGGTCCATAAATTTTTGTCATTGTCTTCTTGGATTTTTGTTTTTTTACACATTCTCACTATTTTATTTTTAAGTTTCTCAAGTCGTTGAAGCACATTACCTTCTATATATCTAACCTTCAGGTCAATGTGCTGCTGCCGCAACTTGCGAGAATTTATTGCCTCTGCTATCATCGACTCGCATGCCCGACACGTAAACTAATATTGCAAAAGAAGAACAAAAAATAAGTGAAAACATGAGCACGGCTTTTGCCTTTTAGGGGCACGTACGTTCTACAACACAATAGATACACTTGCCATATGTGTGTGTGGAAATTGAGATATTTATGCAGATAAACTTGCGGTTTTTTTCCATCATTTTATTTCCTTTTATCGTCTGCAATTTTCAAGCAATCTTTTCTCTTTGTGGTTAACGACACAAAGTGATGAATGCGTAGTTGTCGAGAAATTTCCACTTCTATTTTTATTTGATGAAATTTTGAAGCTTCTTGAAATAAAATTGCAGAAAGAGCATGTATTTTTCAATAGGAAATAATCGCTTTTTGATTGAACATTTTGCACTTAAAGTATTGCATATTAAGTATACACCAAGCTTACCGCACTTTAATTGAAGTCATAAAAAACTTTGCGCTATCGAACAATTGTTGCGTCTGATTTGTGTTTAATTTAATTCTTTTTAATGCAAAATCAATGGCAAACATTATATTTCATGCCATGCTTTTATCTCCACGCAAACCACACATGAATTAATTTCCAAAGTATTTTATTGCACTTTTAGCAAGTCATAAATTTCACAACAATCGAACAAGTCTCATTTCATTCGCTTTTTTGAATTGTTTTGTATTTGTTGATTTGTGACGAATTTTTTATTGTTGAAAAAGTAAATAAATTTTTTCTGCGAATTTATTTTGTGTTGATTCATTGACGTACAACAAAATGCATAAACTTGAGCACGTTCTGCGAAAATATGGGTATTTTTCAATTATTTATTTATTGTTTTCCGATTTCCATTGATTGTCTATACGGCCAGCTCATCCTTTGTAGTTGTAGAATTACAATGATTGATAAAATAATAACAATAAATAAATAAATGACTAAAATCAACACTTGAATGGCATGAATATTATTTTTAGCTGGAAATATTTATTTGCACAACAACTTCAGATTTCATTACATTTGTTGTGGTTGTTGTGCATTTATTTCATGTTTAAATTGCGCGTAATTCGCTCAATGAAAAGACAATAATAGAATTAAGGCAAAAAATGTTATTATTAACACTTGATTAATATTAATTGTTGTCGTTGTTATTTGTGGTTTTTGCAGACTTGTTTGACTTGTATTGATTTCAAGTGTATTTTTTGTGCAAACTTTTCAACGCTACGAATAATTCAATGCAGTCACGACCTTCGCCTGTAAAAATTGTTTAATCTTATCTCGGCGCATGTCCCATGATTCTGTTCGCTTATTGAAAATAGAAAACAAAAAAAAACATACTCGAAACTAGTCAAGTCGATAGTTTTTGTGCACTTAGTCACATTTGCCAAGTACTTCAACATGACAAACAAGCAAACAACAAAATTCAAGACAAACTTTGCGAAAGTATTTTGCAAACCTTCATGAATATTATGAGAAAAAAAATAATGATCAAATATTCCTTTGCTTGTTTCAATAATTTGCCAAAAGTAAAGAAAAACTTGAGAATTGATGGCATTATGTAATGATTGATTACTTCTGCAGTAGCAAAATAATTCTGAAGATAAAATATTACTTATTTTTGCTAATTGACAAATTGCTAATTATAATAATGCAGTCAACATATTTTATAGTTGTCTTAGAGATTTAACAAGCTTTAAAAAGGTTCTCAAAGTAATAAAACTTCATAATGCTTCTGCAAAATGAGAAGGTGTGCAACATCCGGAAGCTTATGTTTCGGTCCCCATGATATATAAACTTGGTCAACGTTGAGAGTAAAGCTGGAACTATAGAAACCCGCGAGAGATTGAAACTTTGTGATTATGACATTTTGCAAGGAAGAAGAAATAATTTGTTTGTTGTTTCCATGTTAATGCCAGAAAATTGTATAAAGAAATACTTTTAAACCACTTTTATGCCACAAATTATTGCCGAAAGCACAAACAGACAACAAAGTTGTGAAAATTGCATAAGTTGCGCATCCGTGAAAAGTGTAAAAAACAGGAAGAACTTTCAACTTTGAGCTCAAGTTTGTTGTCTCCGTTTTTGGTTTCGCTGCGTATCTGCACGTCATGTCAGTTAGTCCATTTATCTCTCCATCCATCCTTCAGTCAGTCAGTCAGTTAGTCTGATAGTCAGTGCAGTGACATTGTCTTTTGGGAATTCGGGCCTGAGTTTCAATTGAAGCAGCACCGGCAGACAATTTCACGCTTCACATGGTTGTAGACTTATAAAACTAATAAAATCGAGTTGCGTTGCCAAACTGCCATGACGTTCAATTTGCACAGCGCATTGATTAATAACACCAGTAGTTGTAGTCATTTTATCTACGAAACGTTATGTTTACGTTTATTCGCCATTGCCATTTTATCTCAACGGTATAAATATAGAAAATACTGATACTGGACCTTATCAATGTTGCGTATTTAATATGCCAATGCCCTACACGTGCTTGGCATGCATCAAATCAATAGCAAGAAAAGTTTCTCTTGCCTTTCAAATAAATCTCATTTTGCCTGAAATGAATTTGATTTTTTTAAGCATTCAGTAATCTTATGTCACACAAAACCACACTTTACGTGCGGCAAATCAGCGTTATAATATATTGTTTGCGTTCAAGTGATGAAATGTCATATGTATCGTGTGCTTGCATGTAACATGGGAGAATGTTGGTTTGCAACGTTGTAAAGGTGAGTGCAGTGGCAAGAGTGTTTGATTAACTATTACTTTTTCTCCGCGCTCCAAACTATCGAAGATTATAAAGTTTTACGGCACAACATTTTGCCATTAACGAAAATCGAACATGAAATTCATAAATAAATCGAAAATTAGCATGTGCCTGTAGGGCATTACAGCTTCATTAAAACGGACGATAACATGATGTTGCTGCTGTTGTTGCTGTTTTAGTGACTGTAGTTCAGGCCATGTCAAGTTGTTTGGCGAAGCGTGTTAAACAAACGCAGAGCGTAAAATCAAAGCTTAAATGATATTGATTGGAATTTGTTGACAAGCATGTCAGTCATTTGTATCTAATGTTGAAGCTTTTTTCATACACGCGTCTTATCGCAAAGCATGAGTTGTGGGGAAACCCGCTTATCAGTCACAACGCCATATTGCATATAACACAAGCTGTGTGGGTGAAGGCGTCCACAAGATATACAAAAATGAAAACAAACAAAAAAAACAAAAACAATATTAAATCGAACGAACACAAAAAACAATATTCATGTGAAAATTCATCACGAGTTGTACAAAAAATATAAAAACAAGAAAAAAATGAATATTTTGCGTAAGCAATCAACAGCTGTCAGATTATTTATACGCACTGTGTGACTTCATTTGACAGTTTTTGTGTTCTTTCGCTTTTTTTTATTAGTATTTTTGTTATTTTTGGCGCCATTTATTTTCGATAGCAGACAGCAACAAGTGCTCGAACAGCTTGGCTCCAAAATGTCACATATTTGCGGCATTATAGAACATGATACGACAGCAACTTCGCCTGAGGCAGACAAAAACAAATTTTTTGCTCGTCTCAGCAATTTTTGCTTGCTGCATTTTGCTGTCAACCCTGAAGTCTTTGACTTTATATGCAAATTTTCCGCTGAATTTCATGCTAATGCATCTTTTTTTGTTGTTAAAACATTGTGACTTTCCACAAAAAAATAAACCGAGAAAACTTTTTATAACGATGGCAAACAAAAACTTTCTGCATTTTTTTGTTTCACTAGTCAAATTTGAATTTTAAATGTACAAAAAAATGAATTAAAAAAAAATTTCAATTGTTTAAAAATAAGTTTTAACATTTTACAAATTTTTTTGTCGTTTTAACTTCATTGCTGCGAGTGAAATTCAACGTAATGCAATTTATTATTGCACTCAACGCCATTTTTGCCAACCACAAGAAAGAAAATGCGCGAAATGTGTAATTCAAACAATTTTCATTGTACGTTTTGTTTTTGCAACTCATAAAAATGTCATATTGTTAACGGTCATGTAGGAACAAGAATAGAAACGCACGCATTGTAAGTTTCTTTAAGCGTCACACGTTACGTATGAGTTATTTTTATTTCGTGTTATGATCTCAGCTTGAAGTTTGCTTTAAGATTAAATTGGAATTCCCTTGTTTGTTTTCAAAGTCGTCCTTGGCCAATGAGGTGCTTTGATAACAAACGGAGGAAAGATCTTAAGCATGAACAATAGCGTTTGACTGCAATAGACTGAAGTGGTTTGTAAGCAATAAAGTGTCCCAATAATGATGTCAACGAAAGAATGAAAGAATAAAAATGCAAAGTTTATGCAAATCCATTTCGATATTATTAGCGGATGTTTCAAGACAGCGAGGTCAATAAGTCTTATATCAATGCTACTTCAGGACTCGTGATACATGAGATGCCAGTCAAGAATTCACAATTATCATTAATTTTTAAAGGTATTTTGTTATAATTTTTGTCGTGTGTCACCATGACTTGCATTCTTTCGAAACTTTCATGCATCAGAAGCAATTATTCATTCCAAGCAACGACAACGACATGTGCTAACAAACCATACATCAACGTCTGTTCATTTGCATTAATTGCCCTTAATAAATTGAAATGTGACGCACACAAGAATTCGTAATTTTCTTTAAGGAAGACATTCAATCGACTTGAAATATTTCCATGTGTCGAAATATTTAAGCGCAGTTTCGCAGCCTTGCAAAGTGTTTCAATATTTGCATAGAATTTTAGCGAAGCAGGAAATATTTTATTATTCTTACATTTGTTTGCTCTGTGTAACTTTACAAATTGATTAATAATCCTTTGAGAAGACTTGCTCTTTAATATGTATGTTCAGGCAGACCTTAAGTGTCTGCGCCTTTGTACTTACGCCGGTGCGCTTATTTGCTTAGAGGGCGCAACTTTTGGTGAATTGATGATTAAAATTGTAATTAATTTTACATTAGTATTGATAAGTTGTGATCACTTTGTTCAAGACTATAAATTATGACGAGTGTTGCGTTCAACAGAAGAAGCTCACGTGGAATTGCATAAGCGAAAACCGACAATTTCAGTTATGTTCACGTTAGTTGCCCTTTGGGTGTCATTAGAGGTTGGAAATTGGCTTAACGACATGCAAATGTTTTATGTTTTGCATATCGGCGTGAAACTAATTCAGTAAATTTGCACAGATACTTGAAATCTTCAGACAATTTTATGCAACTCCCAAGCCAATTTGTGTCAACGAAAGGGGTTCTACGAAAGGAAAAATGTACGTCGTTGCTTATTTTGTAAACTATTAACTTTAACTGACATGAATCACGCGCAGCTCAGGCAATAAGTTCGCAGTCAATGGGAATGCAATGCAGTGTCAGTGGGTATAAAATGAGCTAAATGGATTTCCATTTATTGCATGCACAGCGGGAGAGTCACATTTGTACGCTGTCGCTTATTTAAAGTAATTCAAGAGCGGTGAAGCGTGAAAAATTGTGCGGGACAGACAAGCAATGCGCCAAATGGCTTGCCTGGCTTTAAATGTGAAATGCTGCCAATGAGCTCAACTGATATTGTAGCTGATTAATATGGAATTTCATAATTCTTTTTAATGAGTAATTTTGTCTTGCAATTGCACACAAGTGAAAAAACCATTGCCTACTTCGTTGCGTGATAATATCTTCATACAGTTCAGGCCAATGCTGCGCTGACTGGTAGATATTTTTCATGATCGATGGATGGAGAAATCAACTCCCTAGTCTCATATGTGACGTACTCATGTCAAAAATTGTTGACGAACATGATGTCATCTGTCTTACTAAAGCACGCTTTATGGCTCTGGAAATTCTTTCTTCACACAAAACATATAACTTCTTTTCTAGTACTCTTTTTTGAACACACCAAAATCATGTGACTTTTTAAATTCCCATGTTGTTTTATATTCGCAAAAGCAACAACAACGAACAGTAACTTTTACTCAAACTAAACAAGTAAAAAACATGTTTTGTTTTTTTTTTAACTTTTAGTTGTGAAATTTTTAAGGCTTTCGACGTTCTCGTATGAACATTATTCAAATTATGTAAACATTTTTGAAATGATTTATGCAAATGCCTTCTGCGAATACGCTTCGTTGACTTACGAGCCTTTAGCCACAGACCGTATAGCTTTGCGTTGCATTGCCTCGTTGCTTATACGTAATGCGCGTGTTAACATGAAACCCAATGACCACGCCCCTTCTCTGGTTCGCTGCCAGCCTGAGTTGACCCTTTTTGTTGTTTTTATCTTTTTTTAGCTTTGTTTCAATATTGCACAAATGCAAGAGGCATTATCCTCCAACCGGATATTGCTTATAGGTAGTGGCACTTGCAGCGTTCTCTTCATGTGAGTTTAGTCATTAGTTTTCTTTTAATTTGTAGATCAAATAATAATAAAAATAATAAATGATAATAACGAAAAGTCACTTTCAATTTGCACTTCAATTACATTGCCAACCTTGTACCGGAAGTGCAGCTATCCCGGAAGTGAAGTGTTACCCTCAAGAGAAATGTAAAAAATTGTTGACAGTCGAAAAATTCGTTTCGTATTACATTTTTGAACAATGGTTTTCAGTGCCACGCCCACAACAACCGTCTGTCGGCTCAGTTGGCCACTGACAACTCGGCTTGAAATTGCAACTTTCGCAAATTTGCATAAAAGCAAAATCTCTTATGCACACAAATACGAATAGGCTTAAAAATTGTTTATTCAATGAGGTCACACAAAGCAAAAAGCTCAGAAGATATAAAATTTAGCTAAAGATGCTCAAATGAGGGTCAAAACAGCCATTTTACTCACCTCACTTTCTCCGTGCCACTTTTGTTCGTATTTTCCTGCTTCTGTTTTTTGGTTTACACTTCTCTTTTCCACGGTTGTTGTTTATTATGTTGTCTTTGCGGTGATTTTATCTTTGTTTTCTGACAAGTTTTAAATGTTCTCTGATTTGTTTTATTATTGTTTCCCTTTTTGTTAGTAACTCGGGTAATAACTTAATTGTTTCTGTCACAATTTTTAGTATTTATTTTTCTTTACAAGAAATTATACCATGCGTGTATGTTTGCTTATCAATTTTAACATTTACAGAATTAATTAATTTTAATCTGTATTTTTATTTATTATTTTTTCTCTATAAAGCATGAAGGTAAAACAATTTTTTTATTAATAGAAAATAATGACAAAAACCATTGTATAATATCGAAATATATTTTAACTTTATAATTAAATAATATTTAAATTAATGCAGATAATAATCATTTCTTTTAATCGTTTAAATTAAAATTAATTTAACTGGGAACTCTGTTTTTTCTGCTCACAATTCCGAATGCATTTTTGGCACTTCTGTTTTATGCAATTGACTTAAAGTTTAAAACGTTTGGTAGATAACGTTTTATTTAAACAATGAATTTTTTTTTTATTTTTTTTTTTTTAATTTACTTAATTTTATTCATTTTATATAACACACAATTTGTATTATTGTTTTATCTTTATTTACTTTTTCCACACAGTTTTGTTCACGATTTTTTAGCCTTTGTCAACTTTTTCGTATAGAAATTTCTTTCAAAGCAAATTAATTTCAGCATGAATCTAATTATTCGCCGTCGATATTCAATTAAAATGCTTAATGCCGTTACATGCTTTGAAGTGAAAGAAGCGCAAATGTAATTTATTGCGCCAACGCTGAAATATGCACAAAATGCTTTAGAATTTTACGAAATCTGCTCGTCAATGCGACAATCGTTTCACACTGTTTGTTTGTCCCATTTTCGGTCAATAAATTAACTGATAGCCACAAAAAGAAAAAAAAAACAAAATAATTACATTTGATATCAATTGAAAAGAAAAAACATGATTTAGATTTTAATATTTGTTGCCGCCGTCGGCGAACCCTTGAAAAGTTTGCTCTACTTTGCGTTCAAAGTACGCGCGCTACCAACTTCAGAACGCGAACTGCGCGACGCGATTTTCTGTTCAGTTGCAGAAGACTGTTTCTATTATATATTTCGTTGGTTTTTGTTGTTATTTCTTGTGTCTTTATTACGGAAACATTTCGAATCTGATTGGAAAGCTTCGTTTTGACTGCGCCTCGTTAACGGTTTCAACAACACTTCAACAACGCTGCCAGCCGACGCTGATAAGATAAAAAAGTCAACGGAAAAGTGCAAGAAATGTTAATGTTATGTTATCATTAACATTGGTCAGTTGCTTACAGCTGAAAGCACTTCACAGCTGCTGTTAGATAACAGTGTTAATGTTAAAGCACAGTGGCAATGCTAAAGCAACGCTGTTGGCTGCAGTCCACTGTTAACGACTTTTATTTCACGTAATTGACGTCCTGAGAACAGTGGCAGAACAAAAAGGGTGGCACAGTTCAAGCCGTAGCCAGCTTGTCAAAGGGGGACCTCAAGTTTGTCTTTTTTGATAAATTAGACCTAATTCAATTATTGGATGTACAAAGTTGTGATGTAGGGGTACTGCAAGACCTCCCTGACTCACCAAGTACGCAAAAGCTTATTTTAGTTACAAGGATAAAAGGAAAACAAGCAAAAATGTGGTACAAATAACATGTCTGTGCACATTAACTGTAATTGCTAATGGCTTCGTTTCTTAAATCCTTGCATTTAAATTGCTGTCTATTATATACATATGAACATAATTGACATCATCTTTGCTATGCATTCATTTTGGTCATTTCGCACGTTCGTCGACTCACATTTGTTGGTCTTGCATTCGCATTGTGTAAACAATTGCTTGCCATTTGGAATCTGCACACAGTCGCTCGTTCAACGCACTCGGACTATTCAATTCCATTCAATTGAATTCAATTGCAACTGACAATGACATTTATACGCTTGAAGCACAAAACCAGCACGTATTTTTAACTGATATTGTATGCTTTGTTGGTAGAAGATTGTTTCGAGCAAGTGAAAATAGCATTGAGTAAAAAACACAAACAAAATACTTCCTCACACTTGTCGTTTAGAGAAATGATGGAGATTTTCTTTATATATTGTATTTAGTTTTGTTATTTTTTTTTTGAGACTTGCTTATGAAGAATTTGTAATTGAATTCCAAGAAAAGACACTCAGCTATTTTGAGACGCAAAAAGAAAAGAAAGTTCATGGAGTAGTCTAAGAAATTACTCTATAAATACTATCGGAATTAATTTTATATAATATGATTATTAAAAAATGATCCTTAATGCCTTCTTGCTTTTGTTTCAATAATTTCAATAGTTCATTTGATCTCAATGTTTTATTTCGTAGTTAAGTTTTTTTTAGCAATTAAGCAAGTTAAATTAGCATAACTCTTAAAGTTATTCTGTATAAACTTAACTTTCCAAATCAATTTGATTACAACTTTCTAAACAAACGAAAACTTTTCAAGCACGGCGCTCAGGAATTGCAGCAATGAACAGAAACTTGTTGAACCAAAGAAGAAAACTATTAGTGTTAACCCCGCTTTCCAACCCAGCCTTCCGTACTCCCTTATGTACTTTCATGTTGCCAACCAATGTACGGAAAAATGTCACGTTTTACGTAAAATGTTTGTTATAACATGCATCCACCCAAACACACACAAACCCACCCAAACAAACTCACACTTCCTCAAATACACTTTGTAGCTTGTATGTCTCAGCGCCTTGACACATTTATTGTAAATAAAATTCTATTCCAAAAAAATGAATAAAATAATATAAAAATGCATGTAAGAAAATTCAATTTGTTTTGTTAAGAAGCAGAGAAACCATCAGCAACGTGCGCGTATGAGTTATATTTTAACTCAAGTAAAAAAAACAGTTGTGCATTTTTTTACGGAAGCGGAAATGTCAGTGGCAGTAAAATTCAGGAAAGATATTTACAAATATGTCTGACAGGATGCAAAAGAAAAAAAGTAAACCCCATTTTTTAAATGCGTTGGTTGCCAAAATGGCGAACCGGAAATTCACATTTCATGAAACTCGCAACCGGAAATGTTGTTTGACATGAGTTTCCGTTTTCTGTTTTCCGCTTTTTACATGTATCATAAGTTTTGGTTTGTTTTATAATATTATTTATTTTTATTCAGTTTGGTTTTCTTTGTTTTTGTTTTGCTTTGCAAGATTTTGCTTACTAATACATATTTATGTATTTATATTTCATATATCTTTTATTTATTAAGTTTCGCCCTCTCTGCTCTTTTTTTTTTGTTGGTTTTTATATTAAAATTTTTTAAATTTATTCATCTTATTTATTTGTTTTATAAGCATTTTATTATTATTACAAATATTTATTTAATTTAATATTTTTTATTGTTATTTTCTGCATAATTTTCCACTTGACTTGCAATTTTTTTTGCTTCATTTTTATTATTACATATATAATTTTACTTTTATTCTAGACACAATTTTACAAAACTATTTTAAAAAAACCTTTAAAATAAACATTTTTATTGAGAAATGCATTTTTGTGTTTTTCTTTTTTTTTTTTAAATATTTTTGTTGTGCTTTTAAAATTATTAAATATTTTATGTGATTTAATGCGTACATAAAGCTATAAATTTAAGACAAATGCGCAGGAAAAATTAAGGGTATTTTTTCTAGATTTTCTTGTTTTCAAAGTTCATAATTTCAAAGCTCTTCACTAATAAATTTCCCTACAAAAATGTAACTGTTTTTTTTTTTGTTGTGCATATGTATCTCTCTCTCTTTTTTGCTAATTTCGTTTAATGATTTTGTGTAACAATTTCGATGCCCAGTGAAATTTTATTATGCGTTGCCGGCGGCGATTTCATCAAGTGTCTTGAAGATAACATCATAGATCATGTCCACGAGCTTGGACCACGCGGCCGCTTGCGTCTCATTAAGATTGCAGGCAGCAGTGAGCACCTCAAGTATGACGCCCTTGAGTTGCTAAAAAGAGATTGAAAATAAAAAAAGGGTTATTTAAATTGTCTGAGATTTTAAGACTCTGTGCACAAACATTATAAGACTCCTTGGAAATGTCCCGCGGCACATGTGAAATGGCTATTTGTTTCCAAATCTCTTCGAGCTTGTTGCCGGCCCAGTCGTGTCCGAGCGCCTGCACGCTGTCATCGAAGACGCGTATTATGCGACTGGCGTGCGCACGAAAACGCGGGTTTCCCTGGCGAGATAAGCGATACAATTGTATGAATTCAGTTCACAATGCGCAATGACTTACCTCTAATTGCTCAATGGGCACATCTTTGAATGAAAACTTCTCCAGATTGGACGGATAGAGTGTAAAGAACTTCACCAATATGGCAGCGCCGGAGTCTGTTGGTGTTGCCAGTGGTATCTCCCAGGTTTTCTTGATCTGATACACTTCATCGCTGTTCATTTTTAAATTGCTATTTTATGCGCTTTATCAACTATTTTATTTTTCGGGGTTCTCTTTATAATTGCTTATTGTATCTGTTAAAACAAAGTGGCGAAGTGAAAGATTAATATGAAATTAGATTTGCTTATTTGTTGTATGTAAATTTTGCTTTTTATTTATTTTGTTCAATCATTTCGGTCATTTAGTCAGTTAGCTTAATTAAAATCAGCGCATATCGCACAACCATACAATTGAGATTGACATTTTTACAATGCAACTGTCAAGTGTGTCTGTGTGTGTTTCCTTGCTTGTGTGTATGACAGTCAGCACACACATAATGCACAACAGTTGTCAAGCGCAGCCATAAATAAGTGATCTCTATAAACAATGCGCCGCAATAAACAACAACAAAAGTCAAGCGGCACACATTCTTTTTTTTATTATTATTTATTTATTTATTTGCTTTTGTGTTGTTTTTGACCAGCACGTGTTACAAGTCAATGGCTCGGCCTGGAGCTTGGGCCTGCAAGACTATGCATGTGCATGAGTGTGAGTGAGAAAAAACTGTTTCTGCCATATGGCGACGGCCTAAGCGCTTAACGACGCTTGGCTAATGCTTGCTCTCTCACGCACACACACACACACACAGAAGTATGCATGCTCACAGTGTAAATCGTTTATCGTTTGTGATTAATCTTTGGGTCAGTTCAATTGTTTCTGTTTCATTTCGTTTGTGGCTTTCTCGCTGCTCGTGAGTGCGTGTGTGTGTGTGTGTGTGTTTCGATTGTGCATGATTTGTTGTTGCTGATGTGGAAATTATTGCACAGCATCATGGAACACGGAAATGACAACAGCGGGTGCGCTTGTCTTTTGATTGCCAGTTGGACAGACATGGCCATGCGATGAAAAATATATAAATTAACGTATAAGAAATATTAGAAAAGTTTAAGTAGTTATTGTTTTAAACATTTTCAAGACGAATAAGACACATTTTTGTTGCAAGTTCACAACTAACAATCAACAAATGCTTTAAAATGTTAGTCAACTACAGAAGTTCGTTAAAACTTTATTGGTCTCATAAGCATAAACGTACGGCGTATGAATAATTAATAGCAATTGCCGTCATAAAGCAATTTTAAACTTGTTCAAATGCAAGTTTGAGATTAAACGCTAAAACCACACGCAAAAACAACTTGAACTAAAAAGCCAAAAAAAAATCATATAAAACAACAAGCAAAGTTTATGAAAAATTCTCAAACTGAAAACCACATGAAGAGTCAAAGAGAGAGAGACGGAAAGCGACAGTTCATGTGGGGTAAGTGTCAGCTTACACACAGGCACCAACACATAGACAAAAACAAATAGTTACAGTTAAAATAAACAAATAAAATAAGAATAACAGATACGCGGACAGGGGGTCAGACAGATAGGCAGACAGACAGACAGCTAGTAAAATGAACTCAAGTGCAATCGCAGCAGGTGGCTTGCAGCTAGTAAGAGTAGATGCTCGACTGTGTGTGTGTGAGACTATGTGTGAGAGGGAGAGACATGTAGGTGTGGGGTTAGATGGAATTTTGTATGTGTGTGTGTGTGTATATTTGTGCATATTTGCAATGGCATGTAACCTTGTAGCCTCTGTATGCGCGCAACAAGAAGAAAAACAAAAACAAAACACAAACAAAATAAAAACAAATGAAATAAAAATAATACGATAGCTACAAGCAGCACAATATTATCCTTCACATGCAGAGAAAAGTGAACAGACAGACATGGTGAGTGGTTGGGCGGTTGGTCAAATGAACGAACGAACGAACGGATAAGAAGTCAGCATGTCAGTTTAGTTGGCTTATTTTATTTGTGGCTTTTCAGTGAGCGGCATTGAGCATAATACATTTTGCAACTGTACAAGTGTGTTTTGAGTGACAGGCCAGCAGCAGACAGGCTAATAGAGCTGCTAAGCTCACACCCACCTGAACGCAAATGCTTAAACATTCTGACAGACACACGCGTACTTACTCACTCACTCATGCTCGTACAAACTGTCGCTCAGTCATTCAACTCCCATGCACTCCCTCTGTTATACTGTACACACATACACGCACGCATTGCATACACAGACTCGCTAGCTTACTCTCTCTCACTCTCAACTGCAGCTACCTGCTCGTCTGTCTATTACAATAATAAAAAAAACACACACCGCACTTGCTGCATTGTTGTTATTGCCGTAGGCATCGTTAACCTTTCTCTCTTTTTTACTTAGCACTTGTACCTCTCACTTCGTCATTATATGCTTTGTTGTTGGTTGCTTGGTTGGTATGCTTTTGCACATGAAATCATTTCTTCTGCCTTTTGTGCTCACTTCGGTTGATGTCTTTAACTTCTAACCAACGAAACCTTTTTTGCACTTAGGCTTGCCTTTCTTTTCCTGCTCTCTGCCCTCTGCCGCTTGCCGTTGCAATATGACAGCAGCACAAATCAAGCGTAAGGAAAAGTACGTTGAGCGCGTAATTAAATTACGGCAATATGATGGACGGATTCAGCTTAGGTAGCCAAACGGTTGGATAGACGGACAAGCGTGTTTTTTGCTAAGTGGCTTTCTGATTGTATGAGTCGCTAACTTTGAGTTGGTATCTGTTTCACACACACAGACACTTATTCAACCACGCTGAGTGTTTGTGGTGTATGTGTGTATGAGTGTGCTGATGATGGGAATGACTTTGTGGCGTTTAAGTGGCACCACTTCATCTCTCACCTGTGCAGCGCGCACATATATGTACATTATATGCATGTATGTGTATGTGTGACAACTTTTAAATTGTTGTTTAATTTTCATTATTTTTTTGACATTAAATCTTTAATGCTATGCGGAAAAATCCTTTCTTAATGCTGAAATAAAGATGAATACTTTGAAAAACGACTGATTTATTTTTTATTCGAGCACAAATTCAAGCACAAATTCAAGCGCAAAATTGTGGCAAAGTTAAACAGCCATAAAATATGCATTAGCCGCTACCTTCAGGCTTAATCCTGGCACGTTCAACACACACACAAACGTGTAACACTCACAGCACGCTTATAGCTGCATGTGTCTATGTGTATTAATACAGATATACAAACAATCAGACATACATTTGAAATAACCTTTTTTTTTTACTATTTTTCTTTTTTTTGTATTTTTTTTTTCTTTTTTTTATTTGGTTTCCTTTTCAAGTATTTTATGGCACAATCGCACAGTCGTTCATCATAGACGACAGCGACGTTGACAGCGATGACTACGACGACACTTGTACGCAAGGACACCGCAGAAATCCATAAATTTAAAGCATACTTTTGTGCGTTTTACGTTTAATGTTACGAATTTTTAAGCCTTCAGTTTGAAACTGTCGAAACGCGCGTATAAACTGTTGCGCTTTGTTACCGCAAATCTTTGCAAACTTTTTACGCAATTTTTGGCACAGACACTTTTACAATAATTTGCCATAGAACATTTTAAAATGCATGCTGTTATGTCTTTTTTGCATATTGAAATATGTTTGCATTGAGATATGTATTAAACACTTCCTTTTACACTTTTGTTAATAAAAATGTATATTGTATCTTTCTACTACGCGTCGCTGTTGCGCCAAGTTACGCCGACACTTTTACTCTGAGTTGCCGCACGCGTCGCATTCATGCGGTTGTTGATTCGGTTCTGAAACAAAACGAAACGAAATCGTGACACGCCACAAGCATAAGCAAAGTCTCTGAAAACTTCAAAGCTTCACAGCTTAATGAAAATGTGCTGCCCCATGTGCCTTCAAATGGCATGAACACTTACGTAAACTTTATATTGCAAAAGCATAGCATTGAACTATTGCACGTGATGTGCTTGCAGTTCACAATAGATTCGATTTATATGCTAATAAGAGCCGCTATAACATAAGACAATTAACTGCTGATATTATTGTTATTATTATTTACGCACGGTGTGGCATGAAACATGAGTTTGTTATTGATTTATGTGCCATGCAAGCGCAGGTAACTTAATGCACAAAAACATATGCAGCACAAATTTCTTTCTCATGCATTTGTATTGAGTGATAATGATAGCCGGCATTGTTCATTGTCTTATTATTGTTGTTGCAAGTTTTGGCGCGCACATCACTCATACGTTCATGTGTTGAGTGAATGGATAGTGTTGAAAATTGTCCTGACTACGATATTGGTTCAAAGAACATTTTCGTTACAAAATGTGTCTCTATTTCATTGTCAATTGCTATAAATTAAAACATGCATATTCATTAGACACCTGTAGACAAATGTATATGCATATACACATCTGCCAGTTCCCAGCAAATAGCTGAGCAAAGTAAATCAAGCTGATTATGCGCTCAACTTGAGCGAAAAGTTTTATTCGCAACGCGTAATTGAAGCATGTTATAAGCCTTGAGCTATTTAATCTTACAAGTATATATCACTTACTAAGGATTTTAAGACTTTGGCAAAAGTTATTGTAAACATTTTAGGAGTTTAATAAATCTTTACTTTTAAATGAATTTAAATATTCAATTATTAAATGTAAAAATGCTGATAAGTTTTTTATGCAAACATTCAAGCATTAATAAATACACTGCACTGCACAAAGCGTTATCAGTTGTTAATGCCAAACAAATGTTTCATAGAAGTAGCAAGCGATAATTTTAAGTTTTCTTATCGCTTGTTTTCATGTTTTTAACGATTATAATTTTTTTAAACATATTAAATATATATTTTACTGCTTGACAATTCACTTTTGCGTCGATTTAAATAATTACTTGAAGACTCACACTATTTGAGCTTTATTGTTGTTTGTTTGTTGACTTATTGACGCTTCAATGGCAAAACTTAAACTGAAATATTTCCGTTGTCAGCGCGCTTATTTAAAGACTTCAAGCAAAACGCATCGAACGTCGACGCTTCGTCACTGTCCATATCAACTCACAGCCAATGATCATTATATGCATCATTATCGTTTGCAATATTTATTAATTATCATTGACGTGTCTGCCAAATTCGTAGCGTTTTAATCGCCTTTATAATGTTTGTTGTTTTTTTTTCTTCATTTTAAGAGCGAACGCGCCTTTTGCGTGTTGTATGTGTGCCCAAAGCTAAAGGCTCCAACAGTCGAGAAGTCATTTGCCCATTAATTCGTACATTAATAATGGATTAAGAATACCACATAAACACATCAACTTTGTTATTGTTTCAAAGGCAGCGAATTTTCAATTTCCTTTGACGCTAGCATTTTCTATTTATTTTATTTTTTGTGAATTTTCATTTGTAATTTGAGATCTTTTTATTAAAATACACATAAGGTATATTTATCCTTAAAGAAGATAAAATCTGGGTTTTGTTTAATAACCATTCTATATTCGAGACCCTTATCACCTTCAACAGAATTTCAACACAGTTCATCAATTTAACACAAGTTTTTTTTATTCTCGACTGTTGTATTTAATATTTGACTTGTCATTGTTGACAAATCTTTAATTGAATTTAGCATCTCTTTGTTAATCCATAGGAGAGTGGAATAGAAAAATCGAGAGAGAATGTTTAGAAAGCAAATTATGATTGGTTGAGATGTGTTAATGTGTGAAATCTTTATATTACATCAGATCTCAATATTGTTTCAAATTATGAGGTAATTGCCTGAGGTATTAGGCTTTAATAATGTTAAACCTTGAATTCAACTCTGAACCTGAATCCAACAAATATTCAACTAACAAATTGTAAGAAGAAACAAATTGTAAATGTTGCCACGGACTTGTTGAGGAGGTCCGTATTATATTTTGTTCAAAATGCCTTCTCGTATTACAAAAATAATAGTAGAAAAGGGAATTTCCGTGGGTTCAAAGCAATAAAATCTCACTTAACAACAATTCAATTTTGTATTATATTATGACGACTATTTGATTTTAATTATCACAGCGTACTTCTCTTCTTCTTTGAAGCCTATTAAAAGAAGAAGAAAAGCTTGAATTGCCTAGAAACGAAACAATATGACGTCATGATTGAAATTTCGCGTGTCTTTCTGCTTGTTGCAAATGTCAGCTCACTGGACAATGAACTGAACTGGAGACTCGATGATGAAATTGTTCACTAATTAACACGTTTTACAAGCTTTGCAGTTGTTTCAACAAATAAGAAAAAAATGCAGTTTAGAAATGCGTCTGTTTTGCTGCATCAAAGAAAACCAATTGCCGATCAGCCAAGAATGTAATCAATATAAATTTTCAAATTTTTCAAAAAGCGCAAATGTTAATTTATGCCATACAAATCGTTTTTAGACAAACAAATACAAAAATATTAATTGTGCAATTATCGGCAATGGAAAACACAAGCGGTTTATTTGACAAACAGGTGCACCAAGGAAAAGGTGTGCGAGAAGAAGCAAACAAGTGAAGGAGGTCGCATATTTGGCATATTAATGAGCAAATAACAATAAACAATTACTTACCATATGTTCTTATTATAAATATAAACGGAGTCACACAAAAAAGCGCAAAAAAACTATTATTAATAAAATATCACAAGCAAATGGAAGCGTGGAGAGAAATGCAAATGAACAACGTAAAAGCACCGACAAAAACGTGTGCAATCCGAAATTGGGAACTACTGGCTTGCAGAGAAGCCAAAAGCAGCGGTTTGTGATATAAAATGATAAAACGATAAACAAAAAACAACAGCAGAAGCAAAAGCAAAGCCGCCAAAACTAAAGTAAAGATAAAACAAAAACAACACTAACAAAACAAACGTTGTCTCTCCCAAGAGGCGCGAACGCACATGTGCACATTTCAATAACATTGAGTTGTTGTTATTGTGTATGTCAGCGACAACTACTTAATCCAACTGTGAGCGCGACTGAGAGCAGACATATTCAGCTGTTTGGGATAAACCAGCTGAGCACAACGCACGATCGCAGATGAGCACAAATGTGGAGGCTGCGTTTGATAAAGCGAGAAAGACAGTGCGTGTGAGAGCGGGTCTAACTGTCAATCTGACAGTTGTAATTTGGATAAACAACAACAAAGCAAAAGTCGCCGAAAAACAGCTGCGTAGATAAAAAATAACAAATATTTTTTTTTTAATTACAAAATTAACAAAATGACGACACCGCAATCGGGCACAAATATTAACTCGATTATCGATAGTGAAAAATGCCAAAAAATAAAACGTTTTGTGATTATTGGCTTGTTGGGTACAATTGGCGTATTGGGTTGGCATTTCTATGGTAAGTTGGCTGTTTATTTTTACTACGTTGATGTAATTCAATTGTATTTTGATATCAACAGAATACTTTCATGCTAAACCGTTGCCAAAGGCGCCCGATGATGTATTAACGCTTTCGCAACATCTTTACGCCGAGGAGGAGCAACACAATCCGTACATTTTTAAGGTGAATGTGCAGGGGAAGACGCGGGCGGGCGCACACGATGATCGCGCACCAAAGCCGTAAGTGTTGTGGCAATTAACAAACTAAAGCTTTTTCGCTAGATAGTAATTATTATTCATAGACTTTTTGAGTTACACAACGATTTACTTGCCATGGATGCCAAATCGACGACGTCACTTATGCGTCGTTTGTTTGATAATTATGAGCTGGATGTAGCCGTGGCCGAACAGATCACAGCGGAGGAACAGCAAGAGGAGCATGAGTTTTTGCGTGCTATCATGAATACACGTATTATGAAGCTCACGATGCGTTTTCTTGCTTCAAAGAGTAAGTTGATCTCATATTTTCAATGTTGGACATTTAATTTTATTTTCAAACCCATACAGATCTTGTCGCCACAGACTACGATGCACAAATGGAGTTACTAAAGGAGATCTGGTTTACGCCGTATTCACGTGGTACAGGCATTGTCGGCAGTTCGGGTTTCGAGCATGTTTTTCTCGCTGAGCTGCGCGATCAACGAGTCTTGGGTCTACACAATTGGATCTATTTTGCAGAGCAAGAAGTGCAGGGTCATGTTGACTACAAGGGTTGGATCGATCGCATTGATTTAGCAAAGGTTCATTGCTCTAACTTTTCGATACGCTCAAAGTAATTTACTTAATTGTTCTTTAAATTTTCAGGATGGTGAGCTTTACCTTGCGGGACGCGCTTCCTTCTACAACATCATGAAACCCTACACTGCTTTATTAATTGGCACATCACCGGAACTTGAAATGAGTTTATACACAGTTTGTTTTCTGACAAACAAAGAGCAAGAACCTTGCCCCGTGCAGTTGGGCAAGTCGCGTTTAAATATTGTAACGCATGTTTGGAATTGGCATGGCAAGCGTTTGATTGCAGCGGCCTATGCCGCAACTGACAAGGAATGATTGATGTTGTCTATCGGTCTGTTTTGTTTAGCGGACGTATAACGTATAGCGACAATAACCTCATCAACTTGCCGACCTCTTGGTCTACCTCAAGTAAGCGTGCCCATAAATAAGTTAGAATAAATAATAAAATTAAGTTGTAATGGTCAACAGTGCAATAAACAATGTGATTGTTATATAAGTATGTCTGTAAAGTGATGTCTTCGTTAAGTAAGTCCTTTTTTGCATGTTAAACTCCAAACAAAAATTAAGTCATTATTTGGCTAACAATTTCTGGCATGAAGTCAAATTTTACAAAACATTCTGTCACTTGACATTAGTCCTATTTGACTTATAGTCATTTTGCATTTCGAACTTGTCACTTTTTGTTGTTGTTGCCTTCATTCTAATTGTTTGTTTACTCCTTACTCATGCTGCGTGTACTCTTGTTGAAGTTGTTGTAATTATTATTATTATTTCATTGGTGTACATACAAAGTTTAGTTGGGTGTAATTAGTTTTGACGCTTGGCGCACTTCGCGTGTTTTTTGCACATTTATGCTTGATGGTTTTATCGATCGATCGATCGATGTAATGCCTGTCTTGGCGTGCTATTTGTATTAAAGTTAAATTTGGTTTTGTGTTAACTTAAAAGATACTGGCTGGCCGGATTTACAATAATGTATAGACTTGGGTTGAATCTGATTTGATGTGTTGATTTTTGTAAATATGGCTTATTTCTCTTCAACTCTTCAACTCCAACCCTAGCTTATCAAGATTAGAAACACATTTCAGAGTAACTTCATACTTCGTTAACAAAATATGAACACATTGCTTCATTCTATTATAATGTATATTATTTAAATGACTTTATTGAATAGTTTAAAAAATGTACAAAGAACTTTTCAATTTGTGCACTAACTACTTCCACACCAAGCGAAGTCAAAATGATCACCGCGTGACATCAACAGTTACGTTATCATTATCATCAGCACGCCGCACAGTTATGATGGTTGTCGGCGCCGGTGAGACACTCATTGCAGCATCTTCCAATGTCGAATCATTATCATCATTGTTCGCACCAGCAACATGCAACTCACCGTCAATCTCAATGCAAAATGTTGCCTCATTTATGCCAACCGACTCATTATCATCATCGTCATCCCCATCATCATCTTCATTGCCATTGATCTTCGCCACTAAGCCATGATCAGTTTCAGCGAAATCTTCCGTGCACGTATCAGAATCGCAAGAACGTATTAAACTAGGACTACTTATGCTAAACTCCAGCTCAAACGGATCAATCATACGGTAGTCATCCGCCGTGTTGGGACAACTACTTCTTGCTGCCGGCAGACGCGGCAGACTGTTGTGGCAGAGCGGATTTTCCGCCGCCGACATTTCCACCTGCAGTTGTTGACCCCAAAGCGCCACTGCTCGGGCGCGATTGTGCTCGGCTCGTTGCTGCTGAGCTTGGGTTGAGGCCGACTGCGGTCGGCGCTGTAGTTGTGGCTGATGGTGGCGATACAACTGATGATGATGATTGTGGTTGATATGATGACGTTGTCGTTGGTGGGGCAGTTGTTGTCGGTGGTGGCGATCGTAAATCGGCGACACCGCCCCCGCCGCCATTACCTCCGCCGGCGCTACTGGTTGACTCGCCATTGGCTGCGGTGGCTGCAGGCGTGGCGTCATACTGGTATCCAGTTTGTCCGTAGTCGCTGGCACCATAGTCGTATTCATAAGGTTGTTCCGATTGCTGTTGTTGTTGTTGCTCATATTGCTGTGGATCGTAGGCGCTTGTGTCATAGGCGCTTGGATCATATTGCTGCTGATCATCGTAGCCCCCATAGGCACTGTAGTCGGTATTGTAGTCAGCGAGTCCGGCATTGTCGCCTGCGTTTGTATTGCCGGCGGACTCTGTGGCTCCGTAGTCCTTGCCAAGCTCACTGGCAGACTGTTGTTGTTGCTGCTGTTGCTGTTCCTTCTCGCCCACCCCAATGTTGTCCTTGAGATTTTCGTCATCGTTATCGTTGAGTCCATAATTGTAGTTGCTGCTGCTGCCGCCGCCGGTGTTGGTGATTGGCTTGTAGCTGTCATTGTTGTCGACACCGTCGCCCAGGCCGCTGATTTTGGCGGTATTGCTTCCAATTGGTTCGTAAGCTGTTGTAGGTCCTCCTCCGCTGGCAGCTGTTGTTGCCTTTGGAGTTGCCGTTGTGGTGAGTGCATCGCCGGCGTTGCTTTTGCCGAGCAGGTCATCATAGCTGTAGGGGTTGCTTGTCGTTGGCTTGGAGTAGTCGTCTGTGTTGTTGAGTGTGGAACGTATGGGATCGGTTGTGCCAAATGTGGACGGCTTGTAGTCGAAAGCGGCTATCGTGTTGAATGGAATGAACCCGAGTTTATTCGAGTGAAATAATCCAATTAAAGATTGATAATGATTGTTTTTTAAATATGTGTGAGGTTCGATCTTGTTCAAAGAGTGTTAATAGGTTTATGTTTTTGTGTTGCTACCCTCCTAGTACTGTTAAAATTTCTATTTTACACCTATAGGTGTTGTTTCATGCGTGTATTTATGGATGTCTTCTGGTATCAGTGTTGTTGGTGTTCATCTGAATTTCATTAACAGTTTAACTTAAATCAAATCATTTACCTTTGCCCGTGGATAAACTACTATAGTCATTTTGGGTACTGTCTAATTTACCCATTTGTTCATTATTTAACATGCGATTTGATAAATATTCTAGATTCGATTGTAAAGATGATATTTCCTCTCTACAAATCATGCATGCGATTTTGACACAAATGTATTTACAATTGGAAATGAAAGAAAGGAAAGAAAGAGAGAGAGGAGAAAAGAGGGAAAGTTTCGATTAGTAAGCTTACTTGTATACATTACCTTTGCTATAATCGGTGCACTTTTTGACTTGGCCGGAAAATGCTCTTCCGCCGTGGATCGAATACGCTCGAGTTCGTGCTCAGAACTCAACTCTGCGCTGGATGAGCGCTGATGCAATTGTGCCGAAAGTGTCTTATACTTGGCCCAGATCTGTTTCAGACGCGCCATTAACTTTTCATTTGTTTCGCGTAATTGTTGCTTATCTTCTCTGTTTTTATGTCATGGGTTTGGGGAAAGTAAGTAAGATCAGTATTAGTTAAAGTTCGACAGAAATTGTTAAAATAGTTGAGAGTTTGAAAGTTATTCAGATAAGCTAAGACTTCTAGAAAGATTCCTAAGAAGAGCATTTTCCGTTTGTTTCTTTTTTAATTTTTTGAGCTACTTTTTTTGTTTTGGTGTTCAACTGATTGAATTGTGGGCTAATCAAATATTAACATTTTATTTTTGGTTTTGTTTTTCTGCGTTTTAAAATTTCGTTGCCGTCTCAATGGAGTCTTCTTCGAGCGCCTCCGCCATTGTTTCTTCATCAATGTCATCCTCCAGTTTGACAAAAGTCGCATTTGCCAGAGCCTCTGCTGATGCTTCTTCATTATACTCCCGCTCTTCCTCCGACGGCTCCTTGACGAACGTTTCATTGAGCGCGTTTGCAACTTCATCCAACTCTTTGACAAAAGTCTCATTTAGTTCAACGGACGACGCTTTAATTGCCTTCGCTGCTGCTCGTGTCGTTTTACCGCTACTCGTCTTCTGCTTTGGCACTAAGCGCACATTTACATCGACCTTGACGGGTGGGCGTGGCCGTAACGTCTTATGACAACTGTTGCGTTCTTTGTGCAGCAGTTGTTCAAAGTAATGTTTCGGCTTGAGCGTTGCAGTCAAGGCGGCGGCACGTTTGCTGCGACAACTCTTTGGCAATTCGTCCTTGGCCGTTATTGTCGGCGGCGACGGCAGCAGCGCTGCAGTTTGCGGCTCACACGTAGCTGCGCAGTCAGTGTGCATTGTCAAAAGTTCCGTTTGACATGTGCTCTGGCAGGCGGCATTCGCTTGGCCACTCGTCGTGCTTGTCATGCTGCCCGCAGTGGTGGGCGTTGTGCCTGAACAAGCGCTGAACGTTTGATTCAAAACCAGATGCTGTTGCAGCCATGGCAACGGCTCCGTTTTGCATTGTAGCGCCGGACAGGTCGCCTCAAATCGGTTGCCCACCTTCGGCACATGGCAGTGATGGACCTGATTAGTGCTCGTATGTTCAATGTGGGGTCGTTCGTATGTTAAATCGCACGCTTTTGTTTTTGTTGTTCTATTATAGAAATCATAATTTGTGTTTGTATCTACTTTGCTCGTGTATTGACGCGTGTTCTTTGTTGCTTTTGTTTGTTCTTGTTTTGATTTTTGCTCTTTTTGCTTCTGTTGTTGTTCTTGTTTTTGCTGCTGCATATGTGTTTTCTCTCTTGCTCTTTTGCTCGTGTGTTGTGGTTGTTGTAAAGTGTGTTTGTAGTGCGATTCTAAGGTGAGTTCATGCGCATGGCAATGCAATTCTGCGCTTGTATGGGTTTGTGTGTAGGGTGTTGTTGCATGACAACATTGTTGTTGTTGTTGCTGCTGCTGCTGCTGCTGCGGGTTCTCTTCACTGGCAACCGTTGCAGTTGTACAACAACAACAACATGCGCTTTTATCATTTTCACTATGCGAATTGTTCTTGTTATTGTTGATTTTACTCGCGCTCGTCTGACTTGGATTACTTAGGCTGTATCGATTGCGCTGATACAAATGCTCATAATGATTTAATAATTTCTGTGACCTTTGACAAGGACATTTTGCTGTTGCTGTTGGTGTTGTTGTTGTTCCCAGTTTCGTATATGTTTCCTTCACTAGTTTGACTTCATCAACGCCGCTCTGCGTATACGTGCTCAATTCCGGCAGTGGTGGTATTTTGGCCAGCTCCATCTCCAGGCACTCATTGCTCTTGATAATGTTCTTCAGTATCTCATCGCCACTGTCCACCGAGATATCAACAGATTTAGGCAGCTGCAGCGGCTCATCAGCTAACGGTTTCCCGTCAATTGGCAAAATGCACGCGTTTGCATTTTCGTTTACTTCGATTTCCGTTTGCTTCATTCTTGTTTTGTTTGGCGGTTTCTGGTTCGCCGTCATTTGTGTCTCCGACTTCTCGACTTCTTTTAATTGCTCCGGAAATTTGTGCAAATTCGTTTTGTCTTGTTGTTCTTTTGGGTTTTTATTTATTCATTTTTGGCAGCACAAATAGAATTTTGAAGAAGTACAGCTTTGTTAATCCTTTGAGCTTGTTTGTTTTTTTGTTTTATACTTGCATACAGTTTTTGTGTTGTTGTAAGTAGTTTTAAGTTGTTGTTGTTGTTTTGATTAAACTTAAAAACATGTCACGTGCGCCAAATCGTAAAAAAAACAAAAGTCGTTGATTTTTGCATTTCTGGGTGAGCTGATTGATTTGGTTGTTGTTGTTGTGGATTTTTTGTTATTTTCCATTTTTTTTTTGCTTAGTTGCATTCTATATAATTTTTATACCGACTAAAGTGTTCTTAGTGCGCTGACAATCAAATAAGTCAAGTTTAATAAAGCAAAGTTGGTAATGAATAATTTGTATTAACGCCTAAAATAAAAGATTTATAAACCATATGAAGATGAATTGTTGTTGAGTAGATACTGGTCAGAATAATAAATGGAATGGCGTTCACAGAAGGCTGTCCAATTTTTTTTACAAGCAACAAATTGCTATGAAAATTATTTTTATTTGTCTTTGCTAAGTTGCGCCAAAGACTCAGGCGACAACTCTGTTAATTAGCCTTGACCGAAACCTTGGATCGCGTAAGGTGTGTGAACGAGAAGAAAGATGGTTCGACTGGCCAGCTGATCGTAACAGCGGCGGGTTGTTCAAATACTTTTTTACAGTTACAATCGTTTGAAGTCGCAATAAAAACGTGACAATAAAGTGACGATTTTGCAAAGAAAAAATATTAAAGTGAAGTTCTCACAAAATTTTTTAGGAAAACAAGATCGATTAAAGATGTCAGAAGGTACGGAAATGCAGCGGGAATTAATTGATCGTGGCAACGAGGCGGAGCAGTTGTATGACGACGTTGGAAAGAGAACTAATGATTGGCGCGGGTTGTATAGGCAGCTAAAAATACTGTATAAGGCATTACGGCACGATAACCAGCGGCTGGAGAGGCGGTATGTCGATTTGTTGGAGCGATTTGTGGATGTCCAAAAGAAGTACAACGAATTGAATGCGACAAGTCAAAAACAAGCGGAGGGTAACTCGAGTGCTGCCGTGGGGCAGCAAGAGAAGGTTGAGCGGTCCAACCGTGATGCGACATCGGGACGAAAGGAAAAGCGTCATGAAACTAGCGGTGGGGACTACAATGTGACAGGTCAGAAGCGATCGGTAGAGAAGACGGGCGTTTGCGAGGCGGCGGGGAAACCAGTTGGGCGTGGTGGCTACCAGCGGTTGGATAATCAGCCGAAGAGACTGCGACGTAGGATTGAACAAATGTTGCGATATCACGAGCATGGCACGGAGCGGGACTATGTCGAGATAGACAGAGGCCAGGAGTTTGTTGTGGAAATATCCATAAGTGGTCAAGTCACTGTGTGGAAGCGCCAATCTTGCTAAGGGCTCCAATAATGTTGTTTAAGGGGTTATTTGAATTTGTTTTTGTTTTTCTATTTGGTCGAGAAGTTTACATTGTTTTTTTCATTAATTTTTAAACAATAAAATTATACTTTTTCTTTGCTTTACTCGACTTGACTAGTTTGATTCTATACCGCTTAACAAGTTGCTTTAAATTAAAAAAAAAAATGTATTAAAAATCGTTAATAATTACTTGTGCTTGAGCGTTGTATCCTCGAGTCTATGCGTTAAGGTTTTACACTCGCTCGTTAGTTTATCCATGAGTTGCTTCTGGTTTTGTATCATTTCTTCGAGTTCATTTACCGTTTCCGCTACAAAAAGTAGACAGACAAAAGTTAAAAAAAAGCAACAAATTTTCAGTTATTTAAAAGTTCTGTTAAAACGATTGTTCTTAAGTTACTTGAACTTTTGTTCGATTGCATAAATGTGAGACAGACTCAGTAATAATGCATTACAACTCATGGATAAACTATTGACTTGAATTTAGTACACGATAACTTTTTACAGTTTGTTTCAATACATTTTTTTGTTTTTATCAAATTTGTCGAGCAAAATTTTTTGGTATAAAAAAAGAGAACAACACGCACAGTAACAAAATCAATAGCTTACCCAGAGTATAGCTGAGCATGGTTTTGATGTGTGGAGGGGGGGCAGAATATGTGAAATGTGTGTGAAGTGTTAATTGGCTTAAGAGTGGGGTGAGCGGTGATAACTGTAAGTGTGAATAAGTCGTTGAATTTGTGCTGCAACTAAATAAGTGACTGAAGGTGAATTTTTATGCATTGCTTTGTTTAATGTGAATTTTGTTAAATGTGCGAAAGAAATAAAGTTGGCAGTGCACAATGTTAGAAAGTGTGAAAATTATTGTAGAAATGCCTTAATTGCTTACCATGTTTATCCTGCATTTCGGATATACGTTTATCCAAATCTTTCTTTGTCGGGCGTATTTCGTTCTTGAGCTCGCCATAGGCAAGCTGTAAGGCGAAGAATGTAAAAATTGAATAAAATCTTTTTTTTTTGTAAGTAGACGGACTGACCTCTTTTTCGAGATTTGAGATTTCATCGTTCAAACGCAACACTTCCCGCTTGGAATGCAACAAATCGGCATCGCCGCGATCCAAGCGCTGACGCAACGAGTTGATTTCCGCATTCAAACGCGCCGCCTCCGTCTTCGACTCACGCGCCGCACGATCCAATTGCAGACGCAGCGAGTTGAGCTCTTGCTCCAATGATTGCTTTTCGGCATTGGCTTGTGCCATGTCCGCCAGAAACGTGCTCCGATTCGAACGCAGTTCCATTTTAAGCTCCTCAATCTGTGCATTACGATTGGCCACATCACGCTTCATATCGCTCTCATAGCGCTTCTGACGCTCCAAATCCAACTGCAACTTAGCCACCTGCTCCCACTGGCTGCTCAAGTCGCCGCCCAGTTGGTCGACCTGTGTGTTGTAGCGCCTCTCGGCATTCGCACGCTCATCGGCCAGTCGCCGGGCCATCTCATGTTGCAGCTCACGCACGCGCTCGTGTTGACGATCGAGTTCGTCGCGCAAATGCTTCACCTCCAGCTCGGCCTGTGAGCGTTCCATTTGCACCAGCTCATTGATGTAACGCTTCGAGGAGCTATTATTGCTATACTGCTCGGACTTGGCCGAGTCGAGCAGCTTCTGCAGATGACGCACCGTTTCCTCCAGCGCCATTTTATCCTTCTGCAAATGCTCGATTTGCTTGCGATGCGTCTCACAATTGACGCCGCCCAAGGGCACCAATGCACCGTGCAGCGGCTCGGCATGCGCCAACTTGCGGTTTAGCTCTTCGTTCTCGGTGCGTACACGCTTCAAATCAATATTCGCCTGCATCAATTCCGCCTCCAATTCGCTGATGCGCGCCTCATAGACAATGTTCGGCGCGTTGGCGCCATATCGCGGCGATTTGACCATTGGCTCCTTCTTGCGTGGCGTGCCCGGCGCAGTGGTTTTCTTGCTCGTGCCATATTGCAGTTGTTGTTCATCGCTATCCGATGAAGGACTTATATTCGCTTTGTGCTTTTCAACATGTCCACTGCCGCCAGCACCGCCGGCGCTCAACTCATTGCGCGCATTCTCGGTCAGTTGTTCATTCTCATTGATGACGTCCTTCACTTTGCCCAACAGATTGGTCAACTCGCTGCGACAATACTTCGACTCCTTCTCCAGCTGTTCTATGTAATCCTCCTGCTTCTCAATGAAGTTGAAAATCTCCACCGGCGCGTGCACGCTCTCCGTGGCGGGCAGCGCTGTGCGATAGTCGATTTGCGGCGTCGACGGCGCCGTCGCTGCAATGCTCGGTTGATAGAGCGCCGGCGTCGTCAGATTCTCCTTGGATGTTGAATAGCCGTAGCACTTTTTGGGTCGATAACCGCCGCCCAAGCGTGCCTTCTGACTGGGCGTCAAGTACTTGGAGATATCCGACAGTATTGGCCGATCGATGACCTGACGAATTTTCGAATTTATCTTAACTTTTATTCTTCTTTCACTCTTTCTTTTGAATCACCAGGGATTTTGAGGCGTAACTTACCGACATATTATCCGAAAAATTATCGCCAGAGTCCTCATTGTAACTGCGCAAATACGCGCTGCCGCCCCCACCGCCAATGGCTTTGGGCGCGGCATATGAGTTGTCGGCCAACATCATTTTCAGACGGCCAACTGCCTCATTGTAAGCGTAATTTGTGTAATCCATCGTTTTGCTCTTCTTGCTGATGCCCTTCGAGGACTTCATCGAGAAGTTTCTAAAGCGTTTTAAAAGTTTTAAATATATGTTTTTTCTTTATTGTAAATTTTGATCACATTTTATTGGTTTTTCTGTAATTTCTATAAATATTGCCGTTCCCACTTGGCTTCTGCATTGTGCACACTGAACTGAACTGAACTGAACTGAAAGGAACTGAATTCGTTTGCATTTGGGGTTGAACAAGTGCCAAAACATTGAACTTTTCAAAAGGATTGCATTTTTGTGTTGTCCCTGACAGTTGTCCTGACAACGAAACTTGACCAAAATACAAAGAGAATAAAAATTCAATTATTTATGTTTGCATTCGAAAGCGTCATGCTTGGCTGAATGCATTTCGGCTTTGGGTGTTGTTTTTGGTGGTTAGTTGAATTTTATATCATTTTTGGTAGGTGGTTGTTTTTGTTGAGTAGCCAAGATGAGATGACACTTGTTTACTACATTTATGATATTGATCAACAATTGAATTTGTGGCGCACATACGGACATTCAAGGACTTGTTCCCAAACTTCCTTGCATATAAGACATTAAGAACAATAAAACGTATGTAAACTGAAAACTTTTCTTTGACTTTACATTTTTACTCAACGACTGCTTTGATGCAGACAAGACATCTTTTCTTGAAAAGGACTTCTCCTACATTATCAATATTAGATAATAATAAATATAATAGATAAATATGGATCACTAATAACTCTTATGAGATCTTCTCAAGAAAAAATGTTCAAAAAATATTCTCAGGATCTTTGTTACATAAAAAAGATGATCCGAAATTCCAAAATAAAATCGCATAATAAAAAAATCTCATCTCTAATCAGATGTTTCAGTCGTTTTGATAATGATAACATTAAAATATTTTTGAATAGCAGTTTCACTAATCCATTGGTCTCACCTGCTGCGGATCCTCTTGCTCTTTGGCGCTAAGCTGCTCGCGGCGCTGCAAACGCTTTCCCGATCAGAAAAACCGTTAGTGCTGGCACGCGTGAAACGCTTCAAGTTTTCACTTGTCAGCAGTGAAGTGGATGTCTGCGGTACGACTGACAAATTCGAGTAAAGAGTTTCGTTGTCGACGTTGTGGCCGCGCGATTGTTGAGTTTGTGAATGCGCACGCGGAGTATTCAAATTGCACAAAGGACCAGCAAACTTGTTGTAATTTTCAGTTTTCATTTTACAAGACAGGGAACGCGAAAGGAAAACTCAACACACACACACACACACACACACAAAGTAAAACACAAGAACACAAGTCTAAGACGACGACGACGACGACGAGCACGTAAAAGTTGAAGTCTTGAAACTTTCTGCGGGTAAAAACTTTACACTTTGCGATTTGTTTGATAATTTGACATGCACACACACACACACACACACACACAAACACACCCAAAGAGGCGTAGGGCGGAAGTTATTGAAGCCGCTAAAGCACTTGAAGCGAAACAATTACAAAGACGTTTTGAAGGCTCCGACAAACGCTGAAAACACTTTGTTGTTGTTGCCCGTAACTATTTGCCGTTTCCGTTATTTCCGCTCTGCGGTTGCACTTTGGTTGCCTTAATTATATTTACGCGTCGCAATCCTTTGCGCGATTCTCCTTCGATCAAGCGACGTTCGACTAAAAGCAAAGCGGCCGCCGGACAGCGTTTTTATAGACTCGGCTCGGTTGGCAGTGTCGACGACAGCGGTCGTCAACGACAGTCACAAATATCCTTCTACTCTTTTTTGCTTTTTGTATTTGGGTTTCCTTTTGGGGGCAAAGTAGTTTACTAGGATTTTAATGTCTTTCGTGTCAGCTTGTGCCGTGGAAATGCCTGAGCATAGCATTAGCATGACTGCAGTGTGTGTGACAGAGAGAGAGAGAGGGGGAGAGTGTTATGTGACAGTGGCGTCATGTTCAGCATGTCTATGCGGCATGCTACGATTTCAAACGAAGCGCAACGTCACTGCGCCGATTTGCTACTTGCCAGACCCCCGGAACCCTAAAAAAAATATAAATAAATTGACGCTCCTTTTGTTTGATCAATACGCGTTTTTTTCGCTTTCTTTGATTTTTGTCGCTGTTGCTTAACTGGCTCCGTCGACTGTTGATGATATATCGGCAGGCAAGTCCCTGAAACCGCCCGCGTCCCCCAAACTATTTGTAAATGTAACTATTTTGGCAACAACTTCATAAGGCGGCAAGCACTTTTGGCCTAAAAGAAGAGAAACTGACATGTTTCGTTGGTTTTTTCGGAACTTTGCTGATGGCTTGCAATGCGTGCGCCAAATAATATGCTCATTGTTGGCTTAAGTCACGACATTTTGTATTCCTCTATATTGAAATTTGGCTTTGACAACTTTTGTTTTCCCCGAATTGAGGCCAATGAAAAAGGGGCAGGAAAAACGTACTTTGACTTTATTTTTGGCCAAATATTGGTTATATTTATTTGGCAAATCAGTTGCCAAAACAACGACAATTGTCGCTTGTTGTTTTTGTTGTTGCTTTGCATTGTCCTTTGTGTAACTTTCAAGTTCTTTAGCAAAAGTTGAAAAGCATGTGCCAAAGTGCTCACAAATTAACAGCTCATGAATGTAGTATTTATAGTATCTTATATAAATGATGATTCGTGTGCTTTTTGAAGTTTTGTTCAAAGAATTAAGAAAGAAGTAATCAATGAAAATGTAAGAAAGACATTTTCCCGTAGTCTTAAAAGGTTTATTTGGGAATTAGTTTTATAAGAAAAAGGTTCAAAGGTTGTAGAACCATGCTGTGATTTCACTTAACAAGTTTCCGAGCAATTTCAAAACCTTCTGTGAATTGCTTACATATGCTTTGCCGCTTAGTAATCCTTCGATACGAATTGTTCTGTTATCCGAAGCCTCTTCGACACATGTTTGCCTTATGCTCACATTCCTTCTTCCTAAGGAGCATCGGAAGTGGTCTTTAAGGAGGTTTGCAGGCCATCGGTCAATTGTAACTAATTCAAAACATGATGGAACATATTAAGTCAGTCGGATTGTCCAATGACCATGATGAAGATAGAGATATTTTCAGATTATTGTATAAAAGATTCTCTAAGGTCAATCAGTGTGTTCACTTGAAACTATTATTAAATTTTCTTTTTGTAAGAAAATATTTGTGAAATTTGTTTAAAAAAAAAAATATATGTATTTACATTTTTCCATAATTCGCATGCCATAAAGAACGTATTAAAGATCACAACAACAACAACAAAATAATCTCACAATTTGTGTGCAACTGACAGTGCCGAGGACCTTGCACCATAATCAATCAATGCAATCTCTGTTATCATCATGAATAATTTCCTAGAGGGCATTTTATACTACTTGGCGAACAGAACAGAACAGAATTGATTCGAAATGAGCGTCGCTGCCAAATGCTCAGTGCTGCTGAAGCCCTTTCATTCTCCTGTTGCTCGCTCTTGTTATTGTTGTCGTTGTTGTTGCTGTTATTATTATTGTTTGAAGCAACAGCGGCAGCAGCAGAAAACTATTTTGTTTCACGCTTAAGCTTCATCATTATCAGCTTCTTGCGATTTAATTACCCACATGCCGAAGTAAACAGCGCAGCGGCAAAGGCAGCAGCAAACGACACTGAGAAGAGTCGAGCAGCAGAACAACAGCAAAGGCGAGGACGACAAGGCACACAAAAAGTGCAAAGAAGAAGACAAAAAAAAACACAGAAATGTTTAAAAAATTATCCCTCTAAGATAAACGCATAATTCGTTCGCATGAGACTTCAAACTGCTGCTGTCTTCTCACACTGAGCAGCAGCGAAATATATTGACCACATTGCTGAAAACAAAAAAAACAACAACAACAACAAAAACAATGTAAAGAAAAGCCACACACACACATACAATATACAAGAAGGAGTTTTAATATGTGTGTGTGTGTGTGTGTGTGTGTGTGTAGTTATAGTTGCGCTCAAGTTTATGCCCTCATCATACAATTTTTACATGACTGTGCCTGTTATCGATCGTGGTCAGTGCGCGCTCGCATCGTTGTTATGCTGCTCATGCGGTTGTTGTAGTTGTTGTTGCTGCTGCCATCATCTTCTTTTGCAAAAGCCAAGAAGCCCTCAGGGCGCTCTCAGCAATTTTCATTGCTGCTGTTGCAGTTGTTGCTCTTCTACAGTGATCGTTGTCGCGATCAGTGCTCTGATTGTTTTTGTTGCTGTTGCTGGTCAGCAACAACATTGTCATCGTCGTCTTGCTTGTCCTCCTCTTTGCTGATCAGACTCTTTACACATTCCTGCAAGCATTCGTTCCTCCTCCCGTTCGCTTCGCTATACTTCGTTTCATACGACAATCATTCCATTCACGAAGCTAAACGAAAACCCACAAATGTTCGTACATACATACATGCCTATGAGTGTAAGCGAGCAAGCGATTGAGAGCGAACTTGTTTCGTGCTACTTTTGCGCTTGCTCATAAATGCTGTAATAACCCAGCAGCAGCAGCAGCAGCAGCAGTAACAACAGCAACAACAGCAACCAAAGCATGACCAACAACGTCAACCAAAACATGTTTATGAAAAGAAAGAAATTCCATTGCAAACATACAAAAGAAACAAACAAAATCGACAACAACAACAAAATCAAGCGACAAAAAAGGCTAAAAAGAAGTCATACGATAGCACGTAGCACACGTCTCTTTGCCGCGTCATGACATTTCTATTGCTCATGTAAGCCAACGCACACACACACACACACACACACACACATGCACATGATGATCTTTTACTCTCTTTACATTGATAATCGCATTAAGACGCAATTGCGCACGTTTCAGCCACATTGCTCTTTGCTCTTTTATGCTCGTGCTCTGTCGTCTTCTCTCACTCTCTCTCTGTTTCTGCTTAAGCCGCTTTATACTTGTTTGTATACGTATCTGTGTTAGTTTCTGTGTGATGCTGTGCTGTGTGTATTTGTATGTCAGTTTAGCCTGTGGGCATATTTAGTTATGCTGTGGTGGAATTTTTTAATGTCGCCTGACTTGTAGCTTAAGTGGAATGTAGAAAAATAGTAAAGCAAAAATCTCTATGTATTCTACATACATTTATACATATCTATACATATATCTGTATCGTTACAAATATGAAAGAGCCATGAAGAAGACTGACCGATACAAAAAGCCTATGTTCTCTAATGCACAAAGTTTCAAAATTAAACAAATTTTTTTTTCAGCAAAGCAAAGCTTGAGAGTGAAAGTTAAGTCTGCAACAAGGATTAGCTGAATTAAACGACTCATGCATAATTTTGTATCTCAACATCGGAACCGTGACTTTCTATTTTTATTTCATTTTTATATATTCTAAAATCGTCATGCAAATCTTTTAAGGAAATCGCTTTCATTTAAGTATATTGCATAAAAAATAATCGATCATGCAAGTTCGTTGCTTAAGTCTTTTATATTAGTCACGTTCAAATAGAAAATAAGAATTCAATTTACTCCTGCCGTATATTCGCTTGAAAAATAGAGAGCCCATGAGTCAGTACAGCTGCAAATCTCCAGCTATGAAACTAACAGTGCGTTAGCGATGAGCTAGCTATACTTTGCCATATGTTCGCTCAAAATGTCATGTGCCATGAGTCAGTTCAATTGAAAATACTTCATTTCGGAGCTTTTAGGAGTTTTTACAGAATTTGGAAAACCGTATAAAAAGCACGATGACAAAATGTAAGAATTTGCTCGGAAGTGATCTAGCGTATGTTTCGTTGATGCTGTCTGGGGCATGAGTTAGTTCAATCGCGACACTTTTTCAGTTAGAAGAGAGAAGAAGAGCGGTATAAAACTCAATATCGCCTCATTTGAGTAGTCAGAGAGTAGTCAGATTTGCTCTCTCAGAGAGGAATGTGTCATGACGCGCTGACACGGAGTGACAAAATTGACTTGTCGCATGTCACGCTGCGTGCGCTGGGCGATTTTCCCGTTCCTCCAATCCTAGGTAGTTTTCCACCTAGGGGGGTCATTTTTGTCCTCTCTTCCCTTCACCGCTGCGTGGACACTTTTGCGTCAAAGACGACGCTTTTGGCTCACTTGTGTTTCAGCCGTTATTCCAAAATTTTAAATCGCGAATTTTTTACCATTTTTTTTTTTTGTTGCTTTTGTACTCTCGCCGTGATAAGTCGTCTTCTCGCTCCATGTTATATTCGTGTGAGCACTTGTTATTATTAATTAATTATTTATCAGTTAACTCGCGCGTTAGGAACGTTAAATATTCGATCAGAAACAGTTGGCTCTAAATTTGTTGTTGCTATTTATTATGTTTAGCACGTATTGTTTGTGTGTGTTTGTAGTTTAGTGCTGTTTTCACAAAAACACTTTGCGCAAGTTAAAATGCGATTTTTAATAACACACAAGCAATTGTTTATAAGTATATCGATCGTTTTTCAGTTATTTACCTGTCGTCGTGTCGTGTCGCACTCATTTTGGCGTTTCGTGTTGTCGTGTCACGGAAGAAAGAAAATTTAAGGCTTGTCTACTTGCCTAAACGATATTTTTACAGTGCGTAACTGCGCCGCGTCGTTCTTCTCACTCTGGCACCAGCCAATCTGCCTGCTTATCTTGTCTGGCCTGAACAAATGCACGCTCGTGTTGTGAGTGAGTGCGTGCGTGCATGCGTGCGTGCGTGAGTTAGTGCGTGCGTGCATGTGAAAAGCAAAGTGCAAAGTGTATAGAATAAAAGAAATAAAGGCAAAAGAAAATAAATTAAATATAATCAAAGAGCGCACACATGAAAAAATATATATACATATACATATGTATAAAAATTAAGAAGAGCACATCAAAGCAGAATTGAAAACGTGTGAATTTTGTTTCTTGTTTTTAAGTGAATGTGAGTGTTGAAAGAAAAAATATATTTTAATATAAAAACGAATTAATAAAATGCTGTAAAATGTTCAAAAAGAAAAGTTATACAAATTTAAAGGCAATGCAAAAATCAAGTCGTTCGCCTTGAGTGTTGTTTTTGTTGTTGTTGCAGTGCATTTTGTATGGTTTCAGTGTAACGCAGGCGCAGCCGCAATAGCAAAAGCAACAGCAGCCAACCTCAAAACCATACACACACACATACACACGGATGTTATTCTCGCGATAAAGATAGATGTACACACACACACACGCGCACACACATGCATATGATATGCATTTGTATTGTAAAGAAATATTTTCGCTGTGCAATAATAATTTTTTTTTCTCCTCTGCTGCTTCTTCTTGTTGATATTCATTTGCTCTCTGCAGATCTTTCTCTTTGTATTTCTTTCTCTTTGCATTACTTTGTGGTTTTCTTTTTTATTATTGTGTTTTGTTGTTTTTGTTTTTGTTTTTATTGTATTGCGCATGCATTGGAATGCGTTTGACTCGTTTCAACACCGCACTTCCCCCCCTCCTTACACGACCAACGTCGCTCTCACTGCAATGTAACGCCTTAATGCTGTTTCAACTCAAACTCAGTTACATTTCAACTTTGATATTTCTTTGTGATCGGTCTGCGACGTTGACTTCATTTTTGCTGGACGTTCCTCTTCCTCCTCTTACGCTTCTGCTTGCGCTTCGCCGTCGTCGTCGTCGTCGTCGTCCTGCATTATAAAAATTTATTAAAACATAAAATATCATCAAATGACGACAATAAAAATCAACATTTTACAATGTCTTTGACTATTTCGGTATGTCGCATGATCTTTAGTGGGCTTTTATTGAAGGGAAATGCATTCAAATATGTTTGTATGTGTATGTGCGTGTGAGTGTGTGTGTGTGTTTGTGCGTTCGCTCTTTACGTTCTTTATATGTAAGTTTATTTGTTGTTGGCGTCGCGTTGAGTTGCAAAGTTGTCACATTAAAATCACACCTTCAAGAAAATATTATACGTTTCTCTCACTATTTGTGCATGTGTATGCCACTATGTGTGTGTGTGTGTGTGTATGAGTGTGTAACCACAAGCGACTGCATAACTGACAGTCACCGGCCGCCACCCCTTGCCCCTTTACAGCGCCACACAAGTTCAGCTTATGCACGCAGACGCATTTAAAGCAATTCAAATCCAGTTCGCTCCAACGTTCGTTCACTCGTTCACTCGCTCGTTCGCTCGTTCGCTCCACTTCAAGTCACTTCAGTTTGTGGCATGCCACATTTTTTTGCATGTTTTTCACAATTTTTCTTTTTTGTTTTTATTTCTGTTTTGTCGCTTGTTTGCTTTCTTTGCATGCAAATTTTGCTTGCAAAAAGGAAGTTTTGCATAGTTTTTTTATCTCATTGCTTTTTGCTTTCATGTCTCTAACGCTGATTTTGTTGTCTTGTGTATTGTGTTGTTTTTGGCTTGTTTGCAGTTTGTTTTTTCTAAGCTATCGTTGCTGGTGTTGTTGTTGTTGTTGCTTAAGTTGCTGTGGTGATTGCCAAATCAAATCATAACGAGCAAAAATTTCATTGAGTCTTTGATGTCGTTGGTTGTTTTTGCTGTTTTTGTTTGTTTCAATATCTTTCCGTCTTTCGATTTAAAATTCGAAAATGTTGTCGGTTTTGTTGTTGTTGTTGCTGTTATGTTTTCCTGTTTAAATTGTAAACATTTTGATTAATGATTTTGCACTCAACATAAAAACCTAAAATTCAATTAAGACCAAAACTAAAGTCTTCTCAACGCTCGCGAAATATTAAAAGTTCATTAAATTAATACTTGAAAAAGTTTACAAAGAAGAAATGTTTAATAAAAAAAACTTGGAAATGTTCTTGACGAATTGATAAAAAATAAAGACTTGAAAAGTCATTATTTAGATGTTCTTATATTAGATCTTATAGAAATACATTATCACTATCATGTTTTATTTAAATTTTATTTATTTTAAATTTCAATCCTGAAATTTCTTTAGTTTTTGGCCAAAATATGATATTTGTCTTTGATCAAAAACGAATTTTCGAAAACTCAACAACTTATTCAATGACTCATGCATTGATTGACAATAAAATCTTTTATAATGGATAGTTTTTATGAGCGAATGCATTCGGGAGCTCATGTTACATGTTTGGAAGAAGAAAAATACCTCTCACAAAGGCAAACAAAAATGTATGTTATAAGTATAAACATTCGGTCTTCTTGTTTATTAAAAGCCGTTGCAAATATTATTTCAATACTCATAGCTTAAACATTTTCATAAATGCGTCAACGTTGTATTAATAGATGATAGTTGACTGCAGCTGTGTTGCACTTGAAGTCACCAAATTAGAGAAAACCATGGATTTGTCAAAGCACCCTTCCGACAGCCAAGCGGACAATGAATATTTACGAGCTGTCAGACTAATCAAATGTCAGATTTGATCAAAAGTCATTTGAGCATTGCAGCAAACGCGTAAATCAATAAAGATTTTGTTTTCGCAAACGACAAAAGTCATATTTGCCTCAACAATTGATGACAAATTGCGGTAAAATGTTGCTTGGATTGCGCAAAGAAAAAAAAAGCCAACAGCAAATGAAACTGAAAATTTGCAGCTGCTGGAACAGCAAAAAAGAATAAAAGTATGCCATCAAATACTTGAAACTTTATTTGACTGAGCAAAGTAAAAAACGAAAGACTTAAGCAACAAACTTGAACAGCAAATTTTTTAAACTTATTTTTTTCTACTTTTGTACAATTCTGTCTATCATTTGTGATTACACACCTACACAGCTTTGCTGAGCAGCAAATTAGCATTAACGCCAATGAGGGCAAACCTCAGAGCGATCAAATCTGTTGTGTGTGTGAGTGTGTGTGGGTGCCCAAAAGAGGGGTACAGAGGGAGGCAAAGACAATTTAAGCAGCGCATAATTTTTGCAAAAATTTGTTGTTATTGTTTTTGTTTTTGTTGTTGTAAAAAAACAAATAATAAATAAATAAAAATGAAAAAAATTTAATTAAATATGAAAAAAAATGAATGAAAATAAATGCCTTAAAATAAAAAAAAAACAACAAAAATGTCACTTCGCGTTGCTTTTCAAGCCTCTAGCAACAGCAACAACAACAACAATGAATAACAAACTTAGCGACAACAAAGCCAAACATGCTTTGAAGCAATTCAACGAACGAACGAACGAATGAACATGAACGAACCATGGAACAGCAACAAGGAGCAACAACAGCAACAACCACAACAACAATTACGTTGGCAACCGTTTTTCATGATTTTTTTTTATTTTATTTCTTATTTAATGTTAAACAAATAAAAATAAGAAATTGTGAAAAACACAAAAAAAGATTCAACGCTGCAAAAATATTGCTGCATTTATTGCAGTAGGCCAAGCGACTATCAAACTGTTGAAACTGCCAACAAAAACAACAGCAACAGCAACAACAAAGGCAATTGCAGTAGCAACAACAGCAACAACAATTGACAACTACGATGACGATCACTTTGAGTGCGCAGCAATAATAAAATGTATTGAGCCGATTTTCATTGTTGTTGTTGTTGTTGTTGTTGCTGTTGTTGTTGGTGGTGGTTTTGTTGTATTGCAGTTGCATTTTTCACGTTATTATTGTTGTTGTTGTTGCTGTTGTTGCTGTTGTTGCCAACATTATTGGCAACATTTACCAATACTGAAGCATGAGCAACACACACACACATACACAATGACAATTTGGCTTTTGATAGAGGCAAAAAAAATATGTCTAAGAGCGCGAAAGAGTGAGCGAGATAGTAAGTAAGAGAGAGAGAGAGCAGCAAAGTTGTTAGAGTGGTAAAGCAAAGTTGTTGGAATGTTGTCACTGTTGCTCCTTTTTGTTGTTGTTGTTGTTGTTGTACGTTTTGTCGCTGTTTAGCTGCGCGTGTTGTTGTTGTTGTTGCTGTTACTTCTACTTTGCGTTGCTATTATTATTGTTGTTGACATAGTTCAAACATAACAACAACAACAACAACAAAAAGAATAATGCATTTTTTTTAAAAGTACTTTATTTTTTCTTAATAATTGCCTAAAAGAAGGTTGCCAGATTGCTTGGAGTTTCTCTCTAACTTCTTCTTCAGCTTCTTCTTCTTCTTCTTACTTTGCTTATTAGTTTATTTTTTGTATTTATACAAATTTTTGAGTTTCATTCATTCTTTCATTCATGCCTTTAGTCATGTCTTGCGCCCATTTTTGTTTTTGTTGTTGTTGCTTTTTTATGGAAATGTCTGAAATATTTTTTCACCACACACACACGCACACGCACACATGCGCGCTTCAAAGCAACAAAAGCAAACCTGTTATTTTCGTCTGTTGCATGCAAAAGACACCAAACTGAGCGATGGAAAAAAACAGCAACAACAACAACAATAACAACTCAAAGTGAAAAGTCGCTAAAACACTCAAATCAATACAATAAAAAAATAATAATAAGTCTGCTGTGGCATGAAAAGTGTTGCTGTCTTGTTTTTTCCTTCTTCTTCTTCTTCATTCCACCATTTTTATGAAGTTGAGGATTTGCAGTCAAAGCAGACAAAACGGTGCTTTACATACAACGATCATACTGCTTGCCACAGCGCCAACTCGCCTCGCCTTCCCTCGCCATCGCCATCACCATCGCCCATGCACATGCCAAACACTGAGCCAACCAAACTCAGCCCCTCCAAACCCCCCTTTTCACTTGCATTTCTCAGTCACTCACACACGCTTGCATTATGTCTTGCTTCACTTGCCGCACATCGGCTCACATGTTCAATGCCAAACATGCTCTTTCGCTCACTCCTTCACTCTTGCAGACATTCTTCTGCTGTTGCTGCTGCTGCTGCTCTTCCTCTTCTGCTTACACACAAAAGTTGACTTTAATGAAAAGTAATTTGAAAAATTGCGCGGCAAATTGTTGGCTTACAAGCGATCAACTTGTTAACTAACGACATCAAAAAATAAAAAAAAAACATAATAATAAAAAAACTAATAAAATAGCAAAGAAAAATTTCAAATATTTTGTCTTAATTAAAATTTTATGCCATCTCACTTACACATTATTGCAAGCATAAAATATATACTACTTATGCAGATGACTTGTGCCACTTTTAGAACTTTGCATTTAAGGAATTTCTTTTGCCAACAAATAAAACAAATAAATAACTGCTTAAATAAATAAAGAGATATCTGTGCAAATTTGCCATACATGCATCAGTCAATCACTCATGGCAGTGAAGTATTTATTGCCTTTTCATTTGTTTAACTTTTTAGTAGTTTTTTTTTATACTTATTTGCTTTCTTTTGCTCACATTGACTTGTTTTTGTTTATTGCTTTAACCTGATTTACGAAAAAAACAACAACGACAACAAAAAAGGTCAACACATTTGGATTAGCAGCATTTGTGAACGTATTGTCATCAACAACAACAACAAAAACGACAACAACAACAACATCATCATCGGCAGCAGCAGCAGCAACATCATTATTAGCAACAGCAAGATCAGCCAAGTATTGACAACGTTTCTCAGCAGCGAGCCGCTCCAACAACAAAGGCATCTTCGTCATCAACGTGTTTGTTGTTGCTCTTCTTGCTGTTCTTGCTGCTGTTGTTGTTGCTAGTGTAATTGTGCATTGCAGCATGTAATTTTGCGGTGAGTTTATGTTTAATTTGCCCGTTTGTTTTTCTATTTTTTTTATACAACAACTCTTTGGTCTTCATCTTCTATCAACATTTTTTATATGTTTACGGATTTACTGTAATTTAATTTTAGGTTAAGACTGAAGCGTAGTTTACAAGTTTTTCTTTTGAATGATTTGATCTCTTTAGTATGCTAAACAAAAGACTTAGACAACGAACCCGTTGCGTTTGATTGCTGTTGTTAGTGAATTAAAACCAAAAAAAAGAACGAGCAACTAACAAGTTAATCGCTGCGCAGCTGTGCTAATTCTCAACGTCATATAATTAATTGTTGCAACAACATTTTCTTCATTCTTTGCATCTCTTTTTTTTTGCATTTCCGTCGATGATTTTTTCCACCGTTTTTTGTTTTTTTAGATGTCTATAAAAGTCACAGTTTATTAGCAAATGCTCTGAGGTCTTACTTTGAGCTCCTTTCAGAAAGTGCAGCGAATTTACTTTTTCTTATTTTACGGGAATTATTTGTTTATGCGTTTTGCAACACTGTCTAATTACAACTTCATATTTTCTTTGCTTAAGTCGCGTTGAAAATAAATATTTGCATTGACGTTTTTGGCATCAAAATTTGACATGAGTCATAAAATTTATAATTAACTTTATTGCTGTTTTTTTTCTTTGCTTTCTTCAAAAATGCATAAAATAAATGTCTGTCGAACTTTGTAGAAAAACTATTAGCAGTAGAAGAGGAAGAGTAAAAACCAATTGTTTGTCTTTTCTATTTGCCTTACATCATTAAACTTTTCAATCGTCAAAAAAGTTCATCAAATCTCAGTGTGTGTGTTCTTAAAGTATTTCAAGAGGTTTGAAATGCATTAAAGATCACGCTCCAAGTGCAGTAACAAACTTCTTAACAGAATAGTGAAATATGCGTTCAAAGAGAAAATATTCTCAAGAACAACCGCGCGAGCGTTTGGCTCATTGATTTCGCCAAAACCGTTGGTCTGCCAACAAACCACAGCATTACTCATCGCTCTGCCTGGAAGGTGGGCAATCACGAGGACGGCTATCCGAGTCGCACATTCTTAACACTTTATTATGTTTAACATGCATAATAGTTTTTTTTTTTTTTTGAGAACATTTCGATTGATTGTATTACGTAAGACACCAAAATTTACACTAACAAAACGTATCAATTTTAGTGGTCCATTTTCATAGCAGTTAAAGAAACATTTCTTCGTTTCATAAATCAGCAAAAAAAAAAAGAAACAAAAAAAAAAACACAAGGAGTTACATAAGTTAATGAAAACGAATTGTAGCATGTTGAGTAAGCGAATGTTGTGAATTGGTAGGAAAACGAAGAAGAAGAAGAAAAAGAATTAGTTGTAGAAGAAGAATCGCTTAACCCTTTAAGTAAACGTTAAGTGGCATAAGACTGAGCAATCATACATATTCGTAGCGTTATTTATTTATGCAAAAAAAAAAAAACAAAAAAACATTAAAAAAATTTAGTTTAGTTCAACTTATCTGAGCAATTATAACAAAAAAATAGCAAAAAAAGAATTAGTTGTAGAAGAAGAATCGCTTAACCCTCTAAGTAAACGTTAAGTGGCATAAGACTGAGCAATCATACATATTCGTAGCATTATTTATTTATCCAAAAAAAAAAAAACAAAAAAACATTAAAAAAATTTAGTTTAGTTCAACTTATCTGAGCAATTATAACAAAAAAATAGCAAAAAAAGAATTAGTTGTAGAAGAAGAATCGCTTAACCCTTTAAGTAAACGTTATGTGGCATAAGACTGAGCAATCATACATATTCGTAGCGTTATTTATTTATGCAAAAAAAAAAAACAAAAAAACATTAAAAAAATTTAGTTTAGTTCAACTTATCTGAGCAATTATAACAAAAAAATAGCAAAAAAAGAATTAAGTAATAAAAAACAACAACTGTTATTATCATTTAACTTACACATACACCCATTTGTACAATTACGTGCGTTTTTTGTGTACTGCAAGCAAAAATAAATCAACTATCGAACTATTGAAATTCTATCAAAGCTAACCTTATTTTAAGCAAGCAACATTTATCGGTAATAAGAACATATGAATATACAACATAGCTTAAATATACATACCATATAATTATATAAACAATCCTTTTAACAATTAAATGTTGATTTTCTTATTGGGGAGCGCCTTCAAAACTTTATTATTTTTTTAAGCTCAAAATTACAAATATACAAATTTTTTCTCTCTTCTATACGACAGATATTTGTTTTTTGAACAAAAATATTTTATCTTTTGACGATTGTTTTGCTTAGAAATTCAGTTTGTAAACATTACGATAATTTTTAATTCTTCTCTTTGACTTTTAATATTTCATTTGGATACTTTTTCTTAACTTTTCCATTCTTATTAGTTATAATTTTTTGAGTTGTTAATAAAACTCTGGTTTGTTAGTTTATTTTATAAATTTCCATAAATTTTCTTGTTCCATAAATTATTTCACTCGCACTATTTTATTATTTTTTTAAATATAAAATAGGAATATAAATATTTGACTGTAAAAGGCATCTCTGAAGAGGGTCTTTGATTTTGAAAAATTCTCTTATTTCGCTTTAAAATTTTTTTATTGTGTGAGTTTTGCTTATTAGAAGTTTTTCATATACAGTATATGTATTTTATATGAATATATTTTTTTTTGATTGGAAAATTTGTTTAATTTTTTTTTATTTGGAATATTTATTTATTTATATGAATTTCTTTTATTTAAAGTAATGAAAAACATAAATCAAAATGAGTTAAATACTGGTGACAGATGTGAAAGAGTAATATTAAAGGATTGATTGATGTTTCATTTTCGTGAAACTTTTTTAGTCTTCTTTTTAATATTTTATATTTATATTTTCTCAATCTCATTTAATTTTTCAATCTTGGTACTTTTGTTTTCTTTATGTCATCGATTCTTAAAAAAAGAAGAAAGTTCTTTGGCAGTCTCATGGTTTTCTCTGTAGAAATATTTATAAATTTATTGTTAGCCCTTCTTCCTTTTATTTTGCCTGTAAAGTTCGATCAGTTTCCATTAATTTATAATTTGATTTCTTATTTAAAACTTTTAAATGTCCAATATGTTGTGTGCACTAATATTCGTGAATAAACAAAGTTGCACACTTTTACGTATGAGTAATATTCGCAAATACCAAACTAAAAATTCTTGCTTTTCATAACATGAACTTTGAGTTCTTGCCACAAAACGGCATGACTGAATCACACATGTGCAACAAGTCATGCTTTTGAATGCAAAATTGTATATTATTTAAATCAAAATTACAACTTCAAATGCCGCTATAAGAAATCGCAGCTGCACCCTTCTTTTTACATCATACACCATGTATTTGTACTCTTTTTTATTATATTTATTATTTTTTTCACAATGACAAGATTTGTGTGCACACGCGGAGAAACAAAGCAAAGTGCGCTCAGGCTAGCTGAGAGCTGAGTAGAGTCACCACCCACTTTAGACGTTTTTGTTGACTTGTTTCCAAGCATAAGAAAATCAACATGCAAAATACTGTTAAATGAGTTAAGAAATGTTTGAACGGCTTGGCAAATGAGTATGCGGAAAGGAGGCGTTTGTCTGCGGGGCTGTGTGTGCACGCCCCCCAACCGCCGCTGTTGACAGCTGTGAAATGAAAATTGACAGACACATGTATGTACGTACGCAAGGACGGACGGTCATATGTGTGTATGTATGATATATGTATATGTATTTGTATGCAAATAAACCGCAACGTGAAGTTTTAATAAAACCCACACGCGACTCAAAAAGCCTGTTTGAATTTGTCTCACTTTTCTTTAGTCGCACAATTTATTTATTTTTTTTTTAAAAGGCTCAATAGGAATGGAATGAAAAACAAAAACAATAACAGCAATAATGGTAATAATAACAACAAGAAGAAGCCAAAACAAAAAGCGCCATTTAAAACCGAAAACGGTAGCTGAGCTCAGCAGCTCATGCCATGCCACACGCTCAACCGCTCACCCGGCGCAGTTGGCGATGGTGGCGGCGGCGATGGTGGCGTTTCAAGCGCGTATTTGTTGTTCAAGCGATGAGAGAAGTGAAGAAAAAGCAAAAAGTTCGTTTCAATTCGGTTTGGCTTGCTTCGTCTCGATGGCAAAAGGTGCCTGCCACTCACAGTGAAATCAAACAAGTTCGTACTTGTTGTGCGCACACATGCAAACATGCCTGTGAATACACACATACACACATGCATATGCGAAAAGTTGGCGCCACATGTTGAAGTTGGGCGACGATGCCGACGTCGCCGCCGACGAGTTTGCATTGAGATCAGGCCTCAAGTATTTATAAAGCAAGTAAAACAAACAGTTATTATATTACGCTGTGGTTGTTGTTGCTGCTTGTTGTAACGCCAAATAAACGAATGGGCATGCATGTGTGTGTGTGTGTGTGTGCTTGTGTTGTACACCTTGAAGTTTACTTAGCCAATGTGATTTGACTCAATGAGTTATACATATATTTTTATAAGTCTATTGTTGTTGTTCTTGTTGTAAGCGCTCTGCAAGCGTGGCGACATTTTCCTATTAAGCATATTAAATAATTAGTATTTGTTAGAGTTGCCGTCGCCATCGCCGTCGCCACATCGCAGTCGCTGTCATAATTTAAACTTATTATATTTCTTATTCTATTTAATTATTTGCCATGTGCTTTGTTGTTTGTTCATAATTTTTATAAATGGCATGTGAACATTCTTTTTAGACAAGTTTCGTTTTTCTTTCCTATTTTTAATGATACTTGTTGGCTTTTGTTGCCGAGGTGGTGGCGCGATTGTAATAATTTTATGGCCACTTGTCACTTTATAAGTTGTTGCTTTTTTTACTGCTACACGATGACTTACTTGGCCTAAGCATGTTTTAATTGAGGCTCATTTAATGCCAGAAACGCGTAAATTAAAATGCTAAATGATGCGTTTAATTAAAGTGTGCTACGAACATGATTAATAATGACAATCGATCAATTTACATTAAAGAAAAATATAATAATTTGTTCTAAAATAAAAAAAAACTTTTTGGTAAATGGAAACGAAGGCTCAAAATTGGACGATCATATAACAATTAGTGAGGGCTAGTAGTTAGTTAGAAGTGATAAACAACTTTCTATAAGTCAAACACAACAACAAAAATGGATCTAACCAGTTAGATAAAAAATAAAAAATTAAAAATGCAAAGCGTTCAATTAGTTTATAAAAAAATATATATTTAAAGACAATACGAAATTTGTATTTGAAATTTTTGACAAGCAATAAATATGCAAAAATCTAACGAAGAAAAGCATCATTTCAACGAAAATCTATAGTAAATAATTTAGGGGCGAAACACAGACAAAAAAAAATATAGTGAAGAACAAAATAAAAAAAACAAACTTTTTGGTAAATGAAAATGAAGGCTCAAAATTGGACGATCATATAACAGTTAGTGAGGGCTAGTAGTTAGTTAGAAGTGATAAACAACTTTCTATGAGGCAAACACACCGGTCAACAACAAAAATGGATCTAACCAGTTAGATAACAAATAAAAAATTTTAAATGCAAAGCGTTCAATTAGTTTATAAAAAAATATATATTTAAAGAAAATACGCAATTTTTATTTGAAATTTTTGACAAGCAATAAATATACAAAAATCTAACAAAGAAAAGCATCATTTCAACGAAAATCTATAGTAAATAATTTAGGGGCGAAACACAGACAAAAAAAAAGTATAGTGAAGAACAAAATACAAAAAAAAAAACTTTTTGGTAAATGAAAATGAAACTCAAATTTGGACGATCATATAACAATTAGTGAGGGCTAGTTCAGATAATACCATTAGTTAAGCAGAAGGGATAAACAACTTTGTATACGGCAAACACACCGGTCAACAACTAAAAAGGATCTAACCAGTTAGATAAAAAATAAAAAATTCAAAATGCATAGCGTTCAATTAGTTTATAAAAAAATATATACGAAATTTGTATTTGAAATTTTTGACAAGCAATAAATATACAAAAATCTAACAAAGAAAAGCATCATCTCAACGAAAATCTATGGTAAATAATTTAGGGGCGAAACACAGACAAAAAAAAAGTATAGTGAAGAACAAAATACAAAAAAAAAAACTTTTTGGTAAATGAAAATGAAAGCTCAAATTTGGACGATCATATAACAATTAGTGAGGGCTAGTTCAGATAATACCATTAGTTAAGCAGAAGGGATAAACAACTTTGTATACGGCAAACACACCGGTCAACAACAAAAATGGATCTAACCAGTTAGATAAAAAATAAAAAATTCAAAATGCATAGCGTTCAATTAGTTTATAAAAAAATATATACGAAATTTGTATTTGAAATTTTTGACAAGCAATAAATATACAAAAATCTAACAAAGAAAAGCATCATCTC
>JBAMBP010003148.1:87500-226653 GCA_037044515.1 Phortica magna | reverse complement strand
TTGAATATCACTTTTAAATAATTTATATTTACATAAATATGTTTTTTGCTTAAATTTAATATTATTCACGTCGTATGCGTAATATTAATTCAAGTTCCTTTTTTTGTTTCTTCTCTTTACAGGTACTGCAATTCTTTACAACTTTACTACTATTTACAACAACAAAAATAACAACAAATTAATTTAATTATATTAAAATTATTACTCTACTAACACATTTAAAACAACAACAACAACAATAATAATAATAATAAGAATATAATAACAACACCAATAAAAATTTAAAGCATATAAAAGCAATAAAAGACTTAAACCACAAATCGTAACCAAAAGCAAAAGCAACACAAACAAATAAATAAATAATGTAACAGGATCAGGAAAATCAAAAAATCAACAAAAGCATCAAAATATAAAAATAAAAAAAATAAAAAACAAAAAAGGGGAATGAAGGGTTGGGGGGAAAATTGGGGTATGCAGTTTTATAGGTCTTTACATTTTTAGTCGACATACCAACTTTCATAGTTCTAGCGTTTCTGGTGTTCAAGTTATAGCCTTTCCAAAAAGTGGGCGTAGCTGGTTGGGCGGGAAGGAGTGGGCGTGGCTCAAAACCGTTCAAACTTGATCTGCTGCCGAGCATCACGAGTCTATCCTCCAAATTTCAAGTCTCTATCTTTTATAGTTTCCAAGAACCATTGGTGAGGACGGACGGACGGACAGACGGACGGACATGGCTTAATCAATTTGTCTTGTCGTCCTGATCAAGAATATATATACTTTATAGGGTCCCCCTCCCCTCCTTCACTGCGTTACATACATTTCGGCCAAACAAACACAATATACCCTGGTACAGTATGTACAGGGTATAAAAAGTGAAATTTACAAAAAATGTAAGTTTGGTGGTCTTTGAGGGGTAGTCAAAAATACAAATGGGTATTTTCTGGTATGCAGTTTTAAGGACATGTATTTACTGAGTCTACATACAAAATTTCAGGTCCGTATCTTTTATAGTTTTGAAGATACAGTAATTTACAAAAAAACACTTTTTGAGGGGAAATGAAGGGTTGGGGGGAAAATTGGGGTATGCAGTTTTATAGGTCTTTACATACTTAGTCGACATACCAACTTTCATAGTTCTAGCGTTTCTGGTGTTCAAGTTATAGCCTTTCCAAAAAGTGGGCGTAGCTGGTTGGGCGGGAAGGAGTGGGCGTGGCTCAAAACCGTTCAAACTTGATCTGCTGCCGAGCATCACGAGTCTATCCTCCAAATTTCAAGTCTCTATCTTTTATAGTTTCCAAGAACCATTGGTGAGGACGGACGGACGGAGCGGACGGACAGACGGACGGACATGGCTTAATCAATTTGTCTTGTCGTCCTGATCAAGAATATATATACTTTATAGGGTCCCCCTCCCCTCCTTCTCTGCGTTACATACATTTCGGCCAAACAAACACAATATACCCTGGTACAGTATGTACAGGGTATAAAAAAGACATTGTATAAAAAAAAGAGTAGAGAAAAAAGGCATAAAAATGGCAACGGATTTGAAACACTTTTCTATGCATTTTTAACGCTTGAATATCACTTTTAAATAATTTATATTTACATAAATATGTTTTTTGCTTAAATTTAATATTATTCACGTCGTATGCGTAATATTAATTCAAGTTCCTTTTTTTGTTTCTTCTCTTTACAGGTACTGCAATTCTTTACAACTTTACTACTATTTACAACAACAAAAATAACAACAAATTAATTTAATTATATTAAAATTATTACTCTACTAACACATTTAAAACAACAACAACAACAATAATAATAATAATAAGAATATAATAACAACACCAATAAAAATTTAAAGCATATAAAAGCAATAAAAGACTTAAACCACAAATCGTAACCAAAAGCAAAAGCAACACAAACAAATAAATAAATAATGTAACAGGATCAGGAAAATCAAAAAATCAACAAAAGCATCAAAATATAAAAATAAAAAAAATAAAAAACAAAAAAGGGGAATGAAGGGTTGGGGGGAAAATTGGGGTATGCAGTTTTATAGGTCTTTACATTTTTAGTCGACATACCAACTTTCATAGTTCTAGCGTTTCTGGTGTTCAAGTTATAGCCTTTCCAAAAAGTGGGCGTAGCTGGTTGGGCGGGAAGGAGTGGGCGTGGCTCAAAACCGTTCAAACTTGATCTGCTGCCGAGCATCACGAGTCTATCCTCCAAATTTCAAGTCTCTATCTTTTATAGTTTCCAAGAACCATTGGTGAGGACGGACGGACGGACAGACGGACGGACATGGCTTAATCAATTTGTCTTGTCGTCCTGATCAAGAATATATATACTTTATAGGGTCCCCCTCCCCTCCTTCACTGCGTTACATACATTTCGGCCAAACAAACACAATATACCCTGGTACAGTATGTACAGGGTATAAAAAGTGAAATTTACAAAAAATGTAAGTTTGGTGGTCTTTGAGAGCAATACGTACTAGTCTTAAAGGAACACACACAACAACGCGAAAACGTTGATGAGGACCGCTAAAAGATGATTGAACAGCTGATGAATTACATTTAGTGCGCCAATATTTTTCGAGAAAAGAAACTTGCCAGCCCTGGCCATATCAATTTTTGGCTTGCAGCTCACTACTAAATGCGAACATGTTTCCATTAAATACTGAAGAACATGCGATATTTCAATATTCAATCAGCTGTTTTGTAATTCAAAATGCTTATCTTCTTCATGCAGTTGGCAGTCACACGTAAAATGTTTAACATTAAAAAACGGAAACGATTTAAAAAATTAAAACGGTTGTTATTGTGTGCTAGAAAACAGTTAATCCTTCCAAATCCTAATTCCCATCCATTAGCAGCTCCAGTTTACTGTTTGGTTCTCTGGAAATTTGAATATGACCCAATAAAAACTTACCTCGGCCATGCCTACATATGTACATACACTGCATTGAGATGCAAATTTGACAATCTTGTTACATCAACTCAACTTAATAGTTCACAAATCAAATGTGTTAACTGCAAACAGTTTAGCTATGGTCCAGCGATAACAACCATAATATATTTTCAAACTGAAGCATTTATGACTCAATTACAACAGCGAGCGAACGAGTGAGGCAAAGGTAAGGAAGCCCAAATATAAAATATTCATATAAATCATAGGTTAACGAATTGAACGCTGCGGCATGAAATATTTTGGTGTTCTTGTTAAAAAGGATCTGCTAGACAGCTTAATGGAAAACAGCGTGATGAGTTCTTAGGAACGCAGAAAGAAGCGAGAACACAAGGACAACAAGTAGCTGAATTTAAAGTGAAATTTATTACTATATTACCTTACGAACTACAAGGACATTCCATAAATCGTTCCAAGCTGGCGAAACGGATTCGTCATTTTAGTTGATCATGTGTAAACAACAGTTGGTCGTGCATTGTTGAAAAGCATGACAAATTGAAGTGTTTATGCGCTCTGGTGACATTGGATTGTCAATGTTTGCTGAGATGTTTAAACAAAGCCTAAAAATGTGACGATTGTTCCGCCAGAAAGGTCAATTCATGAAACTTTTGCATGAAAAGGTGTAAAATTTGATTAGCAAATGCAAGCATGAAAAATGTCCCTCAATGTTTTACTTAATCAACAGCTATTATTGAATGGTTGAAGAAAAATGGTTGCTAAGAACAAAATTATTGATGTACGTTTTAGGTTAGAATGCCAGCAAATGGACACCATGCTAATACACAACTAGAAAACATTATTAAAAAAGTGAGCATAACTTCACACATCACAAACTTTAAGTTGATAGTTTAAAATTCGAAAGTAGATTCATTGATCCGATCGCAGAATATCGTATATACCAAAACCGTATTCCCTTAGGCCAAAGAATGTGACGACTGCACATTAATATACTAAAGAGAAGGAGTTGACTTATTTTAACTTTTATTTAAGAAGGGTAATCTTCGGATTGGATTACGAAATGAGTAATCTTCCGGCTTTTCAATGCGTTGTTCAATGCATGATGTCTACGCTCCGAGACATATGCCTACATGTTTGTAAAGCATTCAGTAACAACATCCTTTAACTATACAAACGATTGTAGTCCTTAGCTTTGCATTAAAATGACAATTTATTGTCTTTCAAACGGGACTTTCCCTTCTGTAGATATTTTCTTCAGATTATCGTTAATACAAGACATTTTCGCTAAGCCAGCGATCGTATCTTTACAACCTCATGTGATTAAGTAGATCACTCTTGGTATTTTGGTTAGGTGTGAGTTTACAATTTGTTGTAGTTTTGAGCGGATTTGCTCATTAGGTAGTAAACCTTGTTAAGCAGATTTCACTACAGGAAAGAATTGTCTATATTTTTTGTTCTAAATCTTTAGCTTTAGGACATGATCAGGGACATGATGCTCAGGAATATAAATGGTTGAAAATTTGTATATATTTATATTATTTATATATTTCTTATAGAATTCGAATCCGAATATTGTCAAGCAAATATTTATTACAACAGTTCCTAAATGTTCTTTGTTACATAAAATATAACGGAAGTTAATAGTTAAAATGTGCATTGGCACTGTGATACTCTCGGAATTGCACTTTGTTGAAAAAATAGCACAACTGCAATTGTCTTGAAAAAGGCATATACCTGCCTTTTGAAACCTTCAACTCACAATCGTCTGTTATATAATAGACTATTGTTCTTCTACTGAACAATCAGTTAACCGGAAGGAAGCCCCTGCGTTGCGTCATTCAAAAGTTAAAGTCATTGAAATTTTCTGCACTAATTCCTTGAAGCAAAATCATTTGTTTTATTATAAAAATTGTATTGATGGTCAATTAAGGCTAATGCGATTTGTAGTGGGCTTGTACAGCCTGTGTAGCGACATTGGTCACTTATTACTGTTCGAAGGAAGACAAAATTGACCAAGAGAAAAGAATTGACAAAAGATAACAAGCGTTCCCGAGCCTTGAAGTTAATTGTCAATTGATTACGCTACAAGCCTCTAATGCGGACAGTAGAATGCAACCGGAAATGTTTTTGACCCCGAGCTCATCATGTATTCACGATACTTTCATTTAAACTCGTTTCCATGCTGTGTTATGGACATTCATTCAACAAAAACCTTCTGCGGAATGTCTGTTTTCAATGATATTGATTGTGAATTGATTATTCATGGGAAATTCTGTCGATAGTTTTCAGGAATCCTTTACAAGACTTGAAACAATAAAAATTCATGAGTGTTAAGTCAAAAACCATGCGAAATTTGGTTCAAAAGATTTCAATAACATAGAATTGCATACTCTTTTGATGCTCCTGCAGCCACAATATTCCCAGAGTACTGAAGCTAATTAGACAGCATGAATCTTTGAGATTATAGCAGAGTGGCGTGGTCCGAAATACTTTGAATCGTGTCATAATCCAAGGATTTATTTTCACGTAAGAAAGTTTTTCAGAATAAGGATTATCTATGGTTATTCTAACACTTATAATAAGCATGAGAAGTCATTATTTTTAATAATCTTACACGCTTGTTTCCTGCACTTGGTGTTTAACACAATATTACAGAATACGAATTTGTTAATTAATGTGAAAAAAAAACATAATTGCTCATGACACGCCCACAATACGAGCACGCCTCCCAGGACGGCACGGCTTAGGTGTCTTGAGTTTTTGCGGCTTAGGTCGCCTTTCCCGACACTTGACCTTCGGCGCTTTTCTTTAGTAGCTCCGAACTCATGCGCAATTTTGCAAGTGTGCAATTGCAGTTAAAAAACTAAGGACAGCTGCAGATCCTTAGCTAAAATCGCAGAAGCCTATTTTTTTAAAGAAGATCACAGCGGGCGACAGTCGTCCTGTTCGTGTCAGTACAATATTTATACTGCGTGTGGTCGATTTTACGTCGAATTCTTTTTGTGCGTGGTAGGAGTCTCCGTTGTCTTACCAATTTCATTTTTTTATGAATGAATATTCTGAATCATTTGTTTTTGCTATATGTTTTTTGGAACTCATTCTAAAAATAAATAATATGTACAATATTCGAAGCAAACTAGTGTTGTTTTTGTATCCGCTGAAAATAGAAATGTCAACCGATACAACATAATTTATTTTTTGTTGGTCAAAACAAAGGAATTGCTTTTGAGAAAAACAAAATTTAAAATCAAGAACAAAGAAAGTCTTCCATTGGCAAATCATTGTTAGAAGTCATCGTCAGGTGACGTTGCTGCTGAGCATTTGAAAAGACGTTTAATTTATTTTTTAAGTTCAGGAACACATAATGTTTAGGTGAGATATCTCGCCGAGATGATCTGTGGTGACGAATGACAGTATTTTTTAAAAGGGTACTGTACATAAGACACTGTAGGTGACAGCTCTCTATTTAAGCAAGCCTTCCGGCATATACGCCACTAAAATGTTACCGTTAAGCCCACTTTGTTACCTAAGCGGGCTCTAGTAAGCGTTCCTTATTCGAATTAGCCAATCCTGGGTTTTGAACGCTCAGACGCGTAGCTTGATCTATGGTCGATCCATAGATCCATGACTTTTCCATGGGATATAATGTACTTGATTTTTTATATCAGTATTTTTGAATTAGAAGCTGCTGAGCCCGACTATTTCAGATATAATATTAAACATCGAAATCATTCCTTGATTTGGATAATACAGAAAAAATAATACTAGCAAAAGAGATAGTCATAATACATATTTTTTTTGACAAGGATATGAATAAAAGTCACAATGCGAGAGAAACGACAACACTTCCTGACATTTCACACATTTCACAGAAGCGCGAGTCTTTGGTATTTAGCGCAATTATGCAGCCTATTCTCTAATTAAATTTATATAAATAAGATTCGCCAAAAAAAACATCAGATAAAATAAGCATTTGTGCCAAATAACTTTCAAATTACGCTCGGATGTCGCATAGATGTCGGTGAGATGCGTTGGCGAGAATTGCATTTTACACCTCAGCGTTGATTTCCCTTCCTGAAAGCGTATTTTTAGTCACAAACGGAATGCAATTCAGACAAAGAGTACTGCGGATCGGCACGGAAGAATTCAACGTAATTTGTTTATCCAACAGATACACACACAAAATTTTAAAAATGTATTGAAAAATTTATGCTTGAGTGGAAATAATATTTTATGGTGCGTCATCGACAATGGCAATGAGAGATGGCTTTATGAGATTTTAATGACACGAAAAACACTTATCTTATTTTCCCGACCTTGAGGAACGCTGTTGTGTTCTTCGGCAAACATTACGAGACGGCAGAAGATTCAAGCGGTAATGAGCGACGAATGCCGCTCGTTAAAGGGACTCGTGTCAATATTTGAACTTCAATTGTATCTGTATTCAAATACATATTCATTTAACAAAAGAATTTCCCATTCTGTTTGTGTTCTACATGTGTTTTCGTGTATTCGATTAAACAATAAAAAAACAAAAGAAAACAATAAACTTAAAATGTAAATTTATCTTCTTGTGATCTAAACCCTTAGTGTTAGTTTATGGTTGTCATAATCAAATTACATAATTATTTACACACGAGCCAAGACGAAAATAAGTAGAAACCCGGCAGTTGATAGTACTAGACTTTCGAATACCCTACACCTTTCACGTTTTCACGTCAATTTTTGATTGGTACTCATTTTATAGATCATATATCTTTTCTATATTCATTGTTAGTAAATTTAAAAACAAACAAATTGAATAAATGATGAAATTTCGAAGCATAGGAAATATTCTTATCAAGCGAAAAACTCATGATGCAAGCCAAATTTATTATTAACTAATTTATCTTAATTAAAATATTGTACATTCGCAACTAATACCATTTCCTTGCCTCGTTTCAATTTGGCACTTATCGCAGACTGTTTGTCGTTTGAGCAACAAAAGCCATTGCAGAATTGGGAAAGAGCATGAAAATATAAAGTACGAAAGCGCAAAAAATCAAATATTTATAGAGATATGTCGAAACATCAAAAGAAATTCATTTGCGTTTTTTTCATTTGCGAAATTCTTAAATGTTTCTACTCGAAGTGTCGATGACGCCGCTGCACATTGGGACAAAACGTTACAAATTTGTACGAAAATGAATTTTTGATATCTCTTTTTTGACTTTCATCTTCAGCATAAAATAATTTTGCATTTATGGATTGAACTCTTTTTTAAGTGTCAAGATATTTCATATAGGCAAGAGTGATTCTGCAAGACCTTCATTGCCTAGTATTGCATGCATGTGATAAGCGATAAATAAAGGAAAAAGTGATTCACACAAAAGTTCTGTAAAATTTATCATTATCAATTATTATATTTAACTATTCTGGTTTCTGGGAACTATTGGTGCAAACTTTCGGTTCCTCCCTATGTACTCATAGTTCTTGCACAAAGCGAATAATGTTTTACTGCTCTCCTGCGATCAGTTACATAAGAGCATGAGCTCATTGCATAAACTTTATAAACTTTTATTACAAATATTGTACAGGGTATACAAAAAAATTCGTATAAATTTATAGTGTTTTTCTCACATTCTTGTTGTCTCTTTCATTCATAAAATTCGTCTTCAAAAAGATAAGTTTGTGTACAGAAGATTGTAAAAGCTTTTCGAATTGCTCATCACTTGGCAAACAAAAATAAAAATTTTAATTTCATGCACATCGAGTCATAACAAGCCAACCGTTTGTTCTGGTTTTCGAAATCTCATATAAAGAGATACAAAGTATTACTAAAGAACACAAATTATTTATTCATCTTTTGCCAACAATTCACATACTTTTTATTTAATTTCCGTTTGTTTATTACAAATTAAATTTACTCATTTTTGGAGAAAGATGACAAATTGGAAAAAAGGAAAACCCTTTATAATTCAAGACCGGTTATTTTACCGGTTGCTAGTGTTAAAAATTAAATACTCTGCTGTTAAAGAATATTATGTCAGTTAATTTATTTAAAGCGGTGATTATTTTTTTGTTTATTAATACAAATACTTAAAATTTGTATTAGTCTTATGTGCACATTAAATTTTTATTACATATTCTATGAATACATTTAACTCAATCAATATTAATGATGTTAATTTTTAAAGATCCTAAAGTAATTGTCGCCATAATTATTTTTTACATCCAGCATTTAACGTATGACGTGATGGTGCAAAGACCTTATATATAAAGTCACAAACGACGGCCCTGAGACACGATTAAGTATTTATGAAAATGAACAGCACAATTTGAGAATCAATGTATTCATTAGTCTACCGGTATGTCAACACCGAAAATTCTTGGAGACAAAAAATTCTCAGATTCGCTATTCTTTGACCCATCTTTTCCAAAGCTTGCAACCAAAAAAGGCGATCTCTGCAACAGTGATAAATGTTCATATCATTCACATTATTTTCGAAATATATTTCAAAAAGATTCATGAGTTGTGCAGCGTATCTTATTGTCAAGTCAACTCGACTATACAACTAACTTGTTGTTTTTATGTTATTAATTTATTTATTTATATATTTTTTGTTTAATTTTATGTCTGTTCTTAATTATTTGAAAATTTTGACTGTACTGGCCTTGAAAGGTGTTTCAACTCGAAGCAACGAAGTTCAAATGCAAAGTCTTTTATACATATGTACATATCTTTTATTGCAAAGTGATTGAAACATAACATAAACGGATTTGAAGTAAATGAATACTTATTCACTTATTTTTTAGCTTCAAAATGTTCATGTTAATAAATAATTGATTTTGAGTATGTCTTAACAAATAATCCTCATTAGACGAACAACTTATAAATGTGATATTTTTTTGTACTAATACACTTTAAATACCTTTCATAAACGTAAAGCAAGTACGCAGTAATCAAAAGTATGCGACTTTGAAATACCCTTCGTTTTTGACGAAGTACAACAGTTTGGGTTTTAGCTTCTATGGCAATAGATAAGCATGATAAACAAACGAAATAAATCATTGGTAATAATAACTTATAGTCTTATAAATGTACTTGACATTTTCATCACAAGCATAAATTAATTTACACCTATGACAGACAGTTGGGAACTTACATTGAGTTAGTTCATATAATCGTGAACATATTAATCTTTAAACTTAAGAATGTCTGATTATATAAACTATATAACTATTTTTTTTTATTATCATCACAACTGCCTACAGTAAAGTTTAAGTCTCAGTGGTTTTAATAGATGCCAACAATTTTAGATTTTCAAACATGAATTAAAAACTATTTTCTATAGAAATAAGATGGACTTATAAAATTTCTTGAAGGTATGTTTGTGATATGGAGACTATACATCTAATCGAATGACGGGTATGGTCAAAATTGAGGGTTTTCATGTCTTTGCAACGATTTGTGATGGATGTATCAGAAATTTCATCATTACTTTTAGCAAAACAAATTAAATATTATAAAGAATAGTCGTATTCATTATTGTAGCTTCAAAACCACCTGTTAAATTAAAGGTGTTTTGCTCTTTTCTTATCTAGTCATCATTTAATAGTGACAAACAATGACAACCATTTTAATTTTCATTCCATTTTGATCACATGGCAAAACAGATTCGGTACGAATTCCCTTTTTGTCAGTAATGATGAACATTGAACGACATCATGTCATTTTTATTCTGACGAAAGAAATAATCAAAATTGCTCTCTCTTTCTACCCACTTGGTTTCGTATTGAGTGACATTTGACATGTGCAAAAATGATGCAATTTCAGTAACACAAAAATCATTAAAAAAACAAAACAAAAACAAACAGTCCACGTGTATAATGAAGAGACTGAAAAAGTGCGAATGTAAGTAAAGTACTTAAATGAATTACAAAATTGCTTAGCAAAGAAAATGCTGGTAAAAGCAAAAAAAAAAAAATACAAAAAAAGAAAGGAAATCCATTGTACAAGTTGACGCATAATGAATGAAGATACATTTATTTTAGATTTAGTTTAAAATTCTAAACGCGTTTTAACGCTTAAAAATGTCCTATGCTGTCACCCACCGCCCCGCGTGCCTTCGTGTTTCATTGCCTCAACACAGAGAGTCGTGCCTAACGATTGCACGAGTCTCTTGCTTGGAATCATATTCTCACCTCTCATTCAACAAAATTTTTAATTAATGGACTCACGAGCACTTACGTGAAAGGTGATTAGTTACGCGCGTGTCTCGGCTTCCTCGAGTATTTAAGTGAGCATTCCAAAAGTGCTATTAAATGCACTTTTGTACTTGAACACTCTGAGAAGCGTCACAAATGACATCAGTTATTCTATCACCTCCGCCAATTGCTACGAGTATTCGAGTATATAATAGTAGGCTTTACGATGCAATATAACATTATTTATATTCTTAAGCCAATTATCTAAGATAGGTAATTTTCTAATAAAACCGTAATTTAATGTTTTTTTTTAAAACATTCAAACTTTTGAATTCTTTAATCTTTTGAAATCAAAATCTTTAATAACATCATCATATTCAAAAACATTTTGTTTTTGTATAAAATTTGAAGCAATTTCTCATTAATTGTATCAATAATCAGCACTCTGCACAACAAGCATTATAGAAGAGATATGATAAATAATGACGACAATGAGCATAAATAAAAACAATATTGCGTATAAATACAATTAATAGTAAATAAAAGCGTATGTATGGAAATTTTGTGTCCCAGTTTTGAATTTTGCGTCATACACATGTATATGATATGTGTTACAGATCTGTCATTCATCATACGACTAATCTAACATTATACTCTAAGGCAAAGTGTGAGTGTTAGACTGCTGTATGTGCTGTGTGGCAATGTGTAATATAGAAGGAGGTGTTGTATAAAGCTTACGCAAATAAGCAAATTTCAAACAAATTGTATATTTTAGGACACCTTTAATATAATATTCAAAATATTAAAGAAAAGCTCACAGGCATAGTGAATGAAAAAAGCATCCTTTTTGAGGCTAATGGGTTGGTTTTACTTGTTATAATCAGGATAATGAAAGATCTTGCATTTAAGAACGTGATACTGACTCAAACATAAGCCGTACTTGATTTTAAACTTGAGTTAAACGACAGTTCTTACGTATCATTCACTTGAATTGAACTCAAGACAACTGGGATCATATATAAGGTTATATGATCCCAGTTGTCTAAAGTTCAATTCAAGTGAATAATAAGTAAGAACTGTCGGATCAAATAACCTTATATTTAAGCCTTAAGTCGAAAGTAATTTGTTCGGCAGTGATTTAAAAATTGTAAAAGGTCTAAGTGGCGGTTCCGTAATTGTTTTACATGTGCAGAACATTATTGAAATAAGTCCATTAGCGTTTGGCGTAATTGTAACGCATTAAGAATACAAATTGCGAACATTCGGAATCAATTATTGAAAACAATTTGCTTACTTTTACCGATTAACGGCTAATTATTGCGACAACAACTCCAACTCCATTAAATAATGTGACTCAATCAATTAAAGGTCAGCCGCAGTCGGCAGGCGGCTAATTAGCATATCCGACTGTGACTATGAACGCACTCAATGTGAGTTGGTTTCATGCAAGTATCACAGATCTCGGGGCAAAGTGGCACAGACATGGAGCCACGCAGGTGAAAGTGCACTAGAAAATGTCAAGAACTGTGCCAACGTGTGCGGAAAGCGGCAATTAAGCGAAGTCAAGACACTTAATTAAATGAGAATGAGAAAGTGGAGTGGAACATTTGCCAAGCGTTATGACAGCGAAACAAATTAAATCAGGGGGGGTCGGGAGCGATGGTAAACTGGTTAGGTAATTGAAAGTAATTAGAACACGCTTTTTTTGGTTTTTGTCTTTTCAAGGCGAAAGTTGAACTCCAAATTGAAAACTGCTCGAAGTCGAACACGATTGTCCAGTTTTGGAAAAGTGAAAACCCAATGAACTGGAACTTGGACTTGACAGACATTTGGTCGGTCGGTCGGTGGGTCGATTGCAATGTTGCAACAATTTGTTCTAAAGTCAACAAGAATTCGTATTGCGAAATTTGGCAAAATTTGAAAACGACCGGTTTTCGATTTGATTTACGATTTCAGTTAAGGTTTGGCTTCGCCTTCAAAATTTGCTGCTGCAAGTTTGAATGAACTCGATAATGACTTTAGGTTGATTTTATGAGCTGATTGCGCGACTTCTTGTTTGTTTTTGTTGACATTATAGCTTTTGTTGTTTTATTTTTGTTACCTTGGCATATGCTAATTACTCAGTCATTTTTAATGCGCTTATAGCAAGAGACTTGAGTGTTTTTCAAGAATTATTTGCTTGGCGACAATAATGTACTGAACTAAATAAATTGTTGCAAACTTTTAAAGCATATTTACTAAATAAAAATAATTAAATTGCTTTCGAAATCAGCAAAAATTATAAAAAAAAAGAAAAATAATTTTCGAATGACGCAAACAATATTTTGTTTGCTACTGACAGCTTTGAGTCATTTGAAAATAACTTATAGAATTTATTTTTGTGTTTTTGTTTTGGCAAATTTGTTTGCTACGCAAAAAAAGACGCAAACACAAAAATAAAAACGTAAATACAAAAAATTTGTGAAATGTTGCTTTGGCATTCATTATAATCAGCATATTCATGTACACTGAACCCGCCCCTGTCGAGCGTGCTCAATTAATTAGCGCCCTTATCACACATTCTGTAAACAAAGAACAACACTTCGATAGTAAATGCTGATAAGCTCATTGATCAAAAGTCGAATTCTCTATTCCAAACGTTTCCATAATCACTGAGTATTTGTATATGACAAGTGGAAATAAACTCAATTCTCAATACTCGCCTGAGGTGGCGCACGAATCCCAAATACAAAGCGAATTCGCAACGACCTATAGAAAACTCACAAGTCAGCAATGAGGTTGTTTTTGTGTCGTTCGTGTTTTCGCGGTTGTATGCAATTCTCTCGAATATTTCATAATGTGATGTATTTCGACGAGCGATGACTGCGTGCGTGAGTGGCAAACGACTGCGGTTGAGTTTTTGCTTCGCAATATTTGTTGCTGCGTTGGCATTGACGTTTATAAGTAATTAAAGGTCATATTAGTTTTCATATAGACATATGCCAAAATCCTTAATAGTTGAATACACAGCGTCTCACATCTTATATGTAGGACTAACAACTTTAAATTTTAAGTGAATATAACTGCTGCACGAAGATTATGTAAATCGTAGTATAGAGTATCTCTATGTCGTGCATACTCGACTACAAACTTTTTAAGTGTTTTTAACAACATACTAATGATGATGATGATCATGTGTTGCTGCTATTAATTGTTTAGTTGTGAGTTGTTTGTTGTTTGTTGTTGTAGCGTAAAGTCAACATTTAAACATTTCCGCAACACAAAGTCACGTTCACACATCCATTTTCGCAAATGAGCACAAGTAAGAGAGTTTGTTCCAAAGCTCTCCTATTATCAATAACGTTAACGCAAGTAACGAAAAGTCATGTGAAATATTGTTCTCGAAATTCGAGAAGAGGGTAGAACGCAATACGCACACAGGCGTTTCAACACGTAGGCCAGCCAGAGTGGAATCAAATTGTTGCTTTATCAAATTCCATTTGTGACGACGGGATTAAGTCCCATGATGTCTTTTTGTAGAAATCGTGCTAAATTTGCATTTCTATAGAAGGTGATATCGAAGTGCCGAAAAGATAAATAATTATTTTAAACAAGAATTATATAAATAAATATGTAATTGACGATAAGAAAACTACTTCCCGGATATCTCAACTTAACTCACGACTTAAACTTTTCATGCTTATTAAGTAAAATTTACTTTATAATGGTTTTTTTGTAGATTGTTTCTTAGGATTTCTTATATATTATTAAACAACCAACATAAGGTCAGATAAAGGAGTGTAATTAATGGTGTGGGTAAGTTTAAAATTCAACAGCTCTTGTCCCACCATTACTTATCACCATTTCTGAGCAAGACTTCTTGGAAATGTATAAAACATTTAAGGAATCTTGTGTTATAAAAAATAAGGAAAATTTCAGTTTCTTGGAAATAATCTTCCTTCGTGATCCAAACCTCGAATGTTCTCTTATAAAATTCTCTGAATAAAAGTTTTAAAGTTGTCCCATCACTATTATGTACTTGTCAAATTTCATATAAAATCAATGTGATTATAAAGAGAAAGAATTCAAAGATAATTTTCATAGTAGAGCTCCCTGGGGTTTTCCCTTCAATAAGTCTGATAGTGAAGTGCTTAAAATCAACGTACGATTTTTTTTAAACGTAAAACGTCTTGTCAAAACCGCTTTCTTCAAGTAACAGGCGATTTAACTAGTCGGAAGTATGAAGAAGATTACACACATACACCCACATTGATAACCTTCGTTCAAAATTTGAGTGTAAAGTATAAAGTAACCAACCTGAGCAACGAAACGTACGATTTTTCACCACCTGACTTTGAAAACGTACGTTACACACGCAGTTGATATACTCGTAGCTTTCATATTTAGGGCCCATATAGCAAACTGATAACGAGTGATGACCATGGCTGTTGCGTTTATTTGTTCTGTATTTTTTTTTTTTTGGGCGTGACGTCGTGTTGTCTCACACACAAATACAAAGCTCACGTTTTCAAGTTCATTGCAGTTGTTGTGCAACATTAACATTACGTTTATCACAATTTCAGTTATTTCGAAATCATTTTGGTTGTATTTTTGTTGTTTTTGTTTTTGGGATGTTGGCGCTTCGATGTGGGTAATTAGGTGTGACATTGTTGCTTTATGGTTCAGTAAATAAAATCTTGAAAATTTATACACAATACATGTGCACTTCGAATCGCAATAAATTGCTTTGAGTTTTGAAACTGTTGCGAACCATTCTGTCAAAGGAAGGTTGATAAAAATCTACTAAAGGGCTTTCAAGGGCAAATAAACATTTTTATTGCTGTCGGTATTTTCATTTATGATAACCAAAGTTGAATGTCGCAACCCAACCTCAAATGTTCAGAATCATTTTCGTCTCTATGAATGGTACAATGAGACATTTCTTCTGTAGAAATTTAACAATCTGATATGTGATAAGTAAATTTGTTTTTTTGCTGCAACTCATGAACATTAAGTTTTTTCATTAACTTCTGAACTGATTTCACAATTATTTCAAAATTTTTAATTTCATACGAATTAAAACAATTTTGAAATAGGCCATGACGTGGCGAAATAAGGTTTCGACTTAATTGCACAATAGACTGTCTGATTGTCATAAGTGTTTATTGCCCAAACTTTTGAAAACGTTATCAACAGCAATTATATCAGGGCCCCAAGAAAATTCCAAACCTAGGGGAATCCCACTTTAACAGCATACATAGTTAGAACTGCGTCAGCTAATAGGCTAGAGAACACTGGGGTTTTTGACAATTTACACACTTCATTCTGAAAGTAAATAATTTAAAAAAGAGATAAGAGAAAGGAATTTACTACATCACATAGCTGGTGTAAAAATTTATAAATTAATAAAAAAAATTCACATATTTAATGAATTTCCCCTTAAATAATTGTTGATTGCATATGGTTTGCTGACCAAGAATCAAAAGCTCAGTTTAATATAATAAAATACCATCTTCCGGTATGTGTTGTACAAAATCATGACAAAGGCATGTTACTAATTGCTCTGACGTCATGACTGTTGCATCCAAAATGGCAATGTTAACATATAAAGGCATGAGTTTTTTTCCACACCCAACTAATGAATCGGTATTCCAATAAAATTGGCTTACTCAATAAAACTCATTAGAAAACCAATAAAATTCTTATAACCTTTCACGGAAATTCAAACGTTTGTAGAATTTTACATTAGTTAAACAATTTATGCAAATAAAACGCGAAAATTTAAGTTTTCAATTATTTTCCATTTTATTTTCAATTGAGATCAAATTTCAATTTTATATTTTTCCATTTTTTTTTTAGTTTTTTCATTTTTTTTTTTTTTTTTATATACTTGTATATATTGTTTTTTTTTTTTAATTTCAATTACTGGCGAAGACTCAATTTAAAAAAAAATTAACATGTTGCATTCGTTGCAGATAAAAGTACAAAAAAAAAGAATATTAAAAGAATTTTACAAAAATTCCTAAGCATTTTTACAATGTTGTGTTTTCTTTTTTCAGCATTACGATTCATAATTTCCTAATTTTTTAATAGTTAAAACATTTTCCAATGATATTTTATGATATAAATAGGAAGAATTTGTTACAAATTATTACAGGAAGGTTTTGTTTCAGGAAGATTTGATAACTAAAAACAGTATTTGCAGCAAATAATTAAGGATAGGCATGTTTCCTACTTTTAAGAAAGTCAAATTCATGTCAGTGCCATTTATATGTTAGTTCTCAGTTGATAGCTTCGGTGGCAGTGTTGGAGGCTTGCAACCCAAAAAAAAAGGCACTTAGGTCAAAAATCATTGAGAGTTGATTTAAGAGCGAGGTACAAGAGTATATAATTAGACTACTGGAGGGAGCGTACATTAATGTGAGTGCGTGGTGGGGCGTCAATGAGTATCGAATATGCACAAGGTGGTATAAAATGCCGACTGTGTTGCAATGCACAACAACAATCGGCTGGCCAGCGCGCATACTTTGCTTTTGGCAACATTCTCCACTCGGCGTCGTGTATCTTAGACCGACTAGCGGCCGGTAAAGACAATGTCGCAACCGGTGCGTGCGAAGAATTTAAGAAGCCAGCGGCCGAGTTAAAGAAACGTAGCCGGATTGAGCAAACGAAGTATACGCGCCAGCGTAGTTCAGAGAGCGAGCTCCGCTTCGTTTTTGGACAAATGCGTGCGCTAGGCATCAGCCCATGCCCACGTCCACGTCCATTTCCATGCCACCGCTGCCGCTACCACGTGTTGATACCACCACCGCCGCTGCCGCCAATTGCTCCTCCATTTGCAACGTTGTGTGCGTATAGTCAAGCGGCTGAACGCCAATATCATCGTCTTCCTCTTGCGAAACATGCACCGATTCCTCTAGCTGCAACTCCGCAATTCCTTCGCTGAAGGAATCGCTATATAGATCATCCTCGTCGTCTTCCATCACTTCGACATCAACAGGTAGATACATGTAGAAGGGACGTTGTTCACGTAACCATGGCATAAGAAAAATATGCGATGCCGTCAAGCGTTCGGCAAAGTTCTTACGCAACAGTGAGAGCAATAGCCAGCGTACCGATTTTGAAAGTGAGCTCGGTATTTGCACATTGCCGTGTCGTATGATTGTGATTAGGTTACAGTTTGCCTTCTCGTAGAACGGATATTGACCGACAAGCATTGTATACAATATAACGCCAAGTGACCACATGTCCGCCGGTTTGCCTTGGTACGTTGGATGCGGGCAAAGTAGTTCCGGCGCCGTATACAGCGGACAACCAATCTTATCGCTTAGTGTGTCATCCGTGGGATCATCGAGGATCATTGAACCTTCCAGTGATTCGTATTGCAGCTTCGTTCTAAAAAGGAACAGGCGAAAGATGTATCATGAGTAAAATGCGCATTTAAAAAACAGACAAAAAAAACAATGTGTTCACTTGTACACAAGAAAATTTCTTTCACAATTTTCAAATATCAATAAATATATAAAACATTTCGTGCCACAAATTTTTCAACACAAATCGCATTAGGCAAGCGATAAAATGAAAAAAAAAAAAAAAAACAAAACCAAAACACAAAGGTTAATGTAATCTCATTAACGCCGACGCCGCCGTGCACAGACAACGACGTACATCAAGTTCGAGTTCGCTTGGGTCCAATCCAAATTGAGTAGCATGGCGAGCAAATTTCATACTTAAACAAATTTAAATCCATTTCACAAATTTACCAAAATTAAAAACGCGAAGGCGGCTACGATCAACAACTACTATTACAATAACAATAACAATAACAACAACATACGAGGCATTGAGACATTTATCGTTGCTCAAATCAATCTTAATCAAATACAAATTGAGCTGGAGCAGCTCAATTGAATTTGAGTGCGATAGACAGAGAGCAAGAGCGTGAGACAAACCTTAGCCAACACTACTAGTGACGAAACAAACAAAACAGCATGGCGCCAACTAAGGGAATTTCCAAAGAGTTGGAAGGTGGCTGCAAAACTCAACTAAAAACTGGTACGGAGAGTCAAAAATGAAAAGGGTTTTGTGGTGGCGAACTTAATGTGTTCATACACGTACACACACACGTATGTCTGCATGCATTTTGTGTATGAGAGCAACAATGCAAGCAAGCAAACGTTTTTAACTCTCTGCTAACATTGACCCAAATTTGAATGCAAAAAAATGAAGTTAAACAAGATAATGAAGAGCGAGCGAGCGTCAAAGAATAGGAACAGCAACTAGTTGCAATTACACCCACAACGGCAGTAGTTGCTGATTGTTCCGCATTTGCAACTGTTAAATTTACAGCTTACGATAGCAAAAAAATAATTTATAGTTAGAGTTTTGTGTGTTGTTTTTGTTTCTTATTACACCACATAAAAACCTCGAGCTGACCCTGAGCGCAAAAAAAAAAATTAAAGAAACAAAACACAATGAATTGAAACGAAGCAGTGGTAAAAAAACAACGAATGATGAGCACAGCAGAAGCACCAACAACAATTCAGAGAGCGCAAAATGATCCCAAATTACAACAAGTGACCTCGCTTAAGTTTGTGTCTGTGAGTATATGCCAATGATATGTATATTTGTTCGTATGTTTGAAAATTGAGTAAATATTAGCGTGAGTACAGCTGAGAGAGACAATTTTCTTTTGTTGTTGTGGTTTTTTTTTGTTTGTAATTTTATTTATTTATTTTTTGTTTATTCAAAATTTTTATATCTACAATATTTAAAAATAGTCATAGAGAGACTTTTCTTGCTACGTGCTTTGTATTTATTTAAATATACATATGTATAAACAATAAAAACAATTTAGAGAAGATCAGAGTCAGGGTCAGGTATCAATAAGCATGTTGACCTTAGTGAAAACAGTTGTTGTGAAAAATACATACATATTATATAAAATATTCCAAGAACAGGAAAAACAACGCAATTGCTGTTTTCAATCGAAAGCACGACAAAGAAGGAAACTCTCACATTAACAAAGCGTTCTGTGAGTGTATAAAAAACAAAAGGAAAGAATTTACAAATCGTCAATTTGCATAAGAAAACCCAATAACGGCAACAATAATCGCAACCATGAACAATGTTTTTGTAATAGAATTTCATTACAAAAAAAAAAAAAAAAATATAAGCAACAACAAAAGCATGTTGAAACTGCGCAGGTAAATTGCGCTCAAGCCAAAGCATCCCCTCTCACAGCATTATATTCTTCGCTGTTTCTCTTTTGTAATATACAGTTACAAAAGCAAAAAAGGTCATTGGCAACACTGAGGCACATGATTGATGTCAACATGTAGGAAACGCACACACTCAAGCGCAATTGTTTGAGAAGAAAGAATAAAATGTATTAATGAAATAACCGAACAAGGACGCCAAATTATACGAAAAAAAAAAACACTTTTTTCGCAACTCAAATTTTTAAATTTATATGATGTCTTGCTAAATTAATAACAAAAAATTCTGCATTGACACAGACAGGTGTTTTACTTGCATGAGGTCTTTTACGAAAATTTAATACAGACCTTAAAAATAAAATCGTTTAATTTTGCTTTTATACTTGGCATTAAAGAAAAACGACCTCAATAACGCCTACGTCATCGTCAGCAACATTTTCGACGCTGTTGCGCTGCTGTTGCTGCAAACTGAGGTTGCCAATAAAGGCGACTTGCAAAATCGACGACCACAAAAGTAACAACAACGAATACTCAAAAAAGCGGAAAACGTCAATGCAATAAATTTACAAATTGCATTGGCAATGGCAAATAAAAAAAAACGTAAAAAAGCAATAAAACACACAAGCCAACAAAAATAAGACTAAAAGTGCTGAAATTTGCTACAAATGTTGCGTTATTTGTACTAAGCAATAACAACAACAACATTTAATGTTTAGAATGAGAGCGTAGATACAAATATTCTTGCCGTCACATTAATTTTTTTTAGTTGCATTATTTGGTAATATTTAAGAAGTAAACAAAAGCGCTTTAGTTGCATTTTTTCTGACTACATGATACACTGCAATCCCTTCTGGCAACTAAGTTCATTTTACACCTTACACAAAACAAAGTAGGCTTATTTCACAAAAAAAAACAAACTAATTCAGTTCTGCCATGCAGTGTCATAGTGTTACATACTCTGTACAAACTCAATATACCCTTGTACCGATGGCTACAGGGTATAAAAACTCAATGTGTCATTGCACAAACTACACAAATTTACATGTAGATCGCTCTCAGCAAAATGTAGGGAGCACCAAAGTCAAAAGCCAAAAACAAAAATAAACATTTTTACACTACACAACAAAAACAAATAAAACACCGCGAAGAGTGCTGCTAACACACTGTTGGGGCAGCACCTCTCTTTTTTTAACAGTTGCAATTTAATTACAGAGAGTAAGCATATTGACATTCGTATGTGTGTGAGAGAAAACCGCGTTTTGCGCTTGGCAACTCTCATACGCAATATCACATATTTATTATATGCTTGCCGTTTTGTTGTTGTTGTCGTTTTGGGAGCGCTGGAGTCAGTTTCATGTCTTTGGAGCTCTCTCATAAACACGCCTTTTTGGACATTCACAATTATTTCAATGATAAAATATTGCTGCTGGGTTTTTAAGTTGTTTGTTGTTTTTGCGTTTCACAATTATTTATACAATTTACAGTGATCGTTGTTGGCGTCGTATTTAATTTTCAATATTTTTTTGTTTTTCGTACATGTGCTTGTCGCGCAGTATTGCTGCCTTTTAACTTTGAAGAGAGTCAAAATGCCTGTATGTGTTGTTGCTGCAATGATTGTTGTCGGCGTTGATTACAACATTTTAAATGTTCAATGTTACTACCAAAACGTTACTGCTAACAAGAGCAACAATTGTGGCAGCGTTTTTTTTTTTTTTTTATTTCGTCTCTGTTGCTCATAACAAGTTTTCGGTTTTTTGGTTTTTTTAATAGAGAAATAATTGCAAAATTTTGTTAGAAATGAGCGAGCGAGAGGAGCGCATAAATTTGTATGTTGGTGTCATTTGTTGAGAGCTTTGGCGCAATGGTTGCGAAACTTTCGCGTTAGAATGTTTCTAAACAATATTTCCCCACAACTATAAACTATCGAGCTCTATGCTATTTTATTCTGTCTGCATGTGTCTAATCTAATATAGAGGGGAGACTTACCTCGCTTCATCAATGAAGTAGAACCGTTTCAGCTTCAGATCGCGCAATATGATACCATTTCGATGGCAAACTTGTACAGTCTGACAGATTTGATGGAAGATTGTACGCGCCTCCGCCTCGCCAATACGCTTCTGATTCCGTATGTACGTATGCAGATTCTCGTAGACGCCCATTGCAATGCCGCTTGTATCACGCGACTCACGCACGGGCGCAATGATGATGTAGGTACGATTGCTGGAGAGTGGCACAATATCCTGTACGCCACGGATTAACGCGTGTCCGTAGATTTTGCTATGGCAGAGATCATCGTCCTGTTGTAGCTGGAAGTAGGCGCGCTGCACCTTATGCAATGGTTCATTGATGATCTTGCATAGGAACTCTTCACCAGTGTACACGTCTAGGCACTTGAGGTTCGAAGACGTCAGATCAATCAGGTGACGGTAAGAGGCGGGTGTCTTGGCCGCTGCAGCGGCTGAGATGTGACTAGGCTGCGCGCTGATTAAGTAGCGCTCCTTGACCAGTTTCATTGCCATACCCTGTTCGACCTCTTGATTTTCGAAGGCCAGTGCTTGCAGTTCGCCGGAGCCACCAGGCGTTAACAGTTTTTCGCGGATAGTTTGCAGCATGGCAGCGTTCAGCAGATCTTTCTTTGGCGTCGAAGCTGGCGTAAACATTGGTATGAAGGTGGGCGCAACCCGGCTGCCGGTTGCCGCCTCTACCGTATTATCTCCTGATACAGGAGAGGAAGGCTGGTGGTGTGTAGGCAGGTTGCTGGTTGGCATTGTAACCGAAGCGGTGGTAGGGAAAACAGGCGTATTGGCGTTAGCTATAGGCACAGATGATGATGCTCCAGGCGAGGCGGGTGGAGTGTAGGCGACTATCTTTACAGCCGCACGATTAGTTAATGTCGTATCCATTTTGTCCGTTTATGATTATTATTTATTTAAGGCTACTTTACTTTTATTGCTTCACAATTATTTTTCACTTTTTGTTTGCTTTTCGTATTTGCAATTATCACAGTTTCTTCTTTTTTTTATGATTCTTATAATTTCAATCCGTATTTTTGCTTGACTGACATTTCATGTTCCGTTGTTATGTTGACATTTAAAAACTTACACACACTTGCACACCGACACAACACGTGTGCAAATTTTAACGTATTTTCTTTATCTCGTTTATGTTCTGCGACACTACCCGGCAACGTATTTTGTTTAAATTGATTTTAAAAGTCGTGCGTAAATTCTCACAATTTTTTTTTCTTCTCTTATCTTGCGAAACTTGCTTTAACTTGTATTTATTATTTACAGACGTCGATTTTAAAACAAATCGGCAGTTACTTCTCCGCTTGCTTTTCCGACAAATCCGTGTCCGTTCGCAATGAATGATGTTGAGAGAATGAAATGCGAATCAGAGAGAATGAGCGAGCAAGCCTCGAACAGCGCCACCTAATGAGGAGAAGTGTTGCTATTATATTCGACATGTGCCCTTCAAATACAGTGCGACATACGACAAATCAATACTGAATAAATGAGTTGGCGCAGCTGCATGGCAAGAAGCAGAAAATGTAAGACCGCTTTATGCATACTTGGTAAGCCACAGTACATAAGACAAAATGTTAATATTTTTTGCACAGCGTGAGTGCTGCCAGACTACCAGTGACTCTTTAAATGTGGGGAATTTCGTAAATTGAGGGTAATTATTGACAAACCGCATTTTAACTAAGACTTTAAATGTATGTAAGCAGTTATATTTTATAAAAAATATTTAATTCTTTGATATGCGATTTGTCAATTCTTGCTTTTAACCATAATATAATCATATTTTAGAACTTGTATATAAGTTTGCTTACTTTGCGAATATATGTCTGGCAACTACTTGCACGTCCGTTCTTGCTCTCACACTCTTTTAAGTTAAATTGTATGCGTTAAGTGTTGCCGATGTAGCAACTTTCGTAGCGAAAGTAACGTTTTTCGTTTGAAATTGTTCAGAAAGCTTCACAAACAATGGGTTTGACTTTGTAAACATGGGACTATTTCAATTAGTTATTTCATGTTTTTACGTTAATGTAATGATTCAAACTTAATTTCTATTTATGATAACACAGTAAATTATTATATGGCAAAAATTAACCGATGCGCATATACATACATATATATGTCGATACACATATAATTTGTTTTAGTTTCCAGCGTGGTATGACAATACCTATTTTAATTTTATATATTCATTTATAATACTGTATTTCGCTAAGCTATGTAACATAACTTGTTCACTAAAAATTGCTATACATGTCCAAAGGAATTTCAAAAGTTTTAACAACCCTTGCATAGGTAAAATTGTATTCAATAACTGCTACAACATCCGTAAAGTGTTTCAATACATTTCAACATTTGTGCCTATTTTGTTACTCCTTTTTCCAAATCTCATGAAATAACCCTCAGTCTTTCACATGTATAAGTAAACACGCACGCATACACGCATACGCACACGCTCAATAAAACGGTTCTCTTCCTCTTCGTTTCAGTACAGTCGCGCAGCATCTGAGAATCCGTTGCATTTGTACACATTTTTAAAAATTATACTACCATGCTTTGGGGCTACTGTCTGTCGCAACATACATGTTTGCATATACACATTTGTACGATTGCAGCCTTTAGAAGGCTCTATGGCAACATGTTGACAATTGCACATCATAGGGAAAACAGATGTTGGCAGTAGATCCTTGCAATAAAAGGATCATGCGCTTCGCTTTAGGTACATGGTGGCAGGTAAAATTACAATGAATAATCAACTCAACTTAATCCTATGTTGATGTGCCAGAGAATCTTACATGCGCAACATGTTTCTACAGTGCAGGTAGAATTTTCAAAGATAGTCTTTGTCCTGGAACCCACCACCACCACCATCATGAGCGTTGTTGCAGTCTAAATTGCAGTTGCAGCTGTTGCAAGGTGATTTTGCTTTCGCTTCCTGGTAAGTGTGCGCTAAACGATATTCCAAATGGTTTTACTGTACATTTGAGCATTAAAATTTATGTGCGTTGAACGAATTTCATAATTCTTTTATCAAATCAAATCATTTCAATTACAAATACAGCATTTACATATGTGTGTGTATGTGTGTTTATTAAACGTTTATTTTTCGAATATTCTCGCGCCACAAAAAATAACCGTCGCAAAAAGCCCAAACACGCAAACAACAACAAGAACGAATATGTAAGCTGATCAAAATAAATGAAAAAAACAGCATAGCAAAAACAACGAAAACAACAAAAATAAGAAACGCTCTCATTTCTGCTGCTGTTGTTGTTGTTGCTTTGTGTACCACAATGCCTCACAACAACGCTACTCGACGGACGTTATTTTTAAATTTAAAATTTAAATGTCTGAAATCGCAGCGATTCAATAACGTCCAACGAAAGAAATTTACGCGCAAAGCAACAGTCGTCTCTCAACAGCCAATTAAATATTTCTTTCTGCTCACTATAGCACTATGATGCAATGCATACATATACTGACATAAGTAAAACTAACATTAGCAGCTTGTATCACGAAAGTTAAGTAAGTTTCGCGTGCTCTCTGACTTTTTTGTCTCATTTATGCCCAAGGGTTTTTGTTGTTGCTAAGCTCGTAGTAAACTTGCGCCATGTGCTTTTTTTTTGTTTTTGTTGAAATGATTGTGAGAAGTTTCGAATTCTGTTGAATTTAATACGTCCTTGTTTATGCGTCATCGACAGTGAATGAATGCGTCACTGAGAATGCAATTGTTCGTATGGTCTTATCTCAATATTTGTATACGTTTGCAAAAATAGTTATTATATTATATCTTTCTTTTTATTGGCAATAATGAAAAACTTAAAAATAACATAAAGCAACGCCACAATACTTAATATTTACAATGAACTTCATGAAAAGAAGTTTTATGTCTTCAGCGATTAGTCAGTAATGACTGTCTAAAATAATGGTATAGCAAAAAGCTGATAACTTTTAAGTATGCTGTTTAGAATCTCTAAGATAGAATTTAATAAGAGTTTCAAACTAGAACTTGGTCAACATGTCTTTTGAATCATTTGCTATACTAAGTTTTCGTTTGAGTTACAAATACATTTTGCGAATATCTAACCAAACTAACTAACCAACTTGACCAAACTTTTCGGGTGTAGTGTACCACAATACGAGAGTTCGGTTGAATTTCAATGCACGATACATAAAACTGGCTATGAATGTAGCAATTCATGCGTCATTCTTTTAAGTAAGCAATGACTGCGTCATCAACCAAGCGATTAAAAGCAGGGAACTTCGTAATGATTCAGGAGAGTGTCTTTTTGGAATGGATCGCAATTTCATCATTTTGTGATTTTACTGACTCTTGCTTTGACATTGGCACGTTCCTTGTGCATGGAAGCAGGTTGTGTATCTTACGTTTAGCTCTTTCTCTCTGTGGTGCCAGTCTACAAATGCCACTTTAGGGCGTGAGTGTATGAACAACCGAATGTTGACAATAATTCATGATGCATTCGGCAATTATTTTTTTGGATTTATTTTGGGCGTGTCGAGAGCTTTTTTTTTTGAGTGTTTTATGTTCTCTTGCAAGTCCTGATGAAAATGTTATTTTTATACTTTTTTGATCTCATGACATGATCCCACGACATCCCAAATTAAAGCATCTTAAAAAGTATCTGGGCGCATAGAGAATGTGAATCATGCCGATTTATTTCAGTAGAGAGAAGGAACAACCATGGGTCATCTGTTCAGGAATACAAATACAGTGTAGTTAAACTTCAAAAAGTGTATAGGAATGTTCAGAATGATTCAAGAGCGACCAGTCTTTTCGGCCACCAACTGTTGAGCTCGCAACTTGAAATTCGAAATGCTTACTCATATGGTTCTGTACTAGATAAAGTTTGATTGAATTTCTGCCACACATTTTTATAAAGCCATAGCTCGAACACCAGAAACAACTCCCTTTCTCTCATTACCCTTCATTATAAAAGATTGAAACCTGATATTTGTGTGTGTCAGCAAGCATACCGCATAAACTTAGCATACTCCTATCATAACTCTCCCCCAAGGCAAGTCTATGACATAGTAGCTTTATGGGTTCCGATGAAGACTATATGAGATTGTTTCTATATACATATACACCACTATAGCGCTTTTACTGTTTGTTTAAGTGCTTAATGTTGATGCGAATTATCATCTTGCCGAAATTACAAATGGTCTTTTTATGAGTTCGTTAAACTAAACTTGAACACGCTGAACTCAGCTTTGTTTGTTGAATCCAGTTTAAATTCAGAAATGAGCTTTATAAAAGAAGATGTTTATATCATGCATTTAAAGTATAATTGTGTATTAATATGTATGATGTATGTATGTATGTACATAAATAAATATCTTATGTATTCCGTTTGCACTTGTCTTTCATGACTATTATTAATCTACCGACTGAAGATACATATTTCGCACTATTAGTAATTATTTCAAATGCTTCAGTTTGAAGATCGGTTCGTCAGAAAGTCATTAACGCATGAAAACTAGACTGAAAAATGTGTGGTTTACTCATGCGTCTTCAGTGTTCGCGGTGAAAGTCACGCATGCATTCGATCGGCAGGTGCATTGACCTAAAGCACAGCAACTGGCACCATTAATGAAATTAAGAAAATTATAAACACACACACATATACATATACATATACACTTTTATTGCTCGAATATCAATGCGTGCTTTTGCTTTGTCTTCTTCTTTAATAATTTGTTTGTAATTCATCGAGTGCAGATGAAATTATGCCGAAATGTGATGACGACACAGACACAACAACAAACATAGCGCAAACTCTCACGCACGCCAATACACCGTAAGCTAAACTTTCTTTCTTTTCAAACAAACACGAAAAGAAAGCAGCAGAAACGGTCAATGAACCAAAATTAAAAGAAAACAACACAAAAACAAAAACAAAATCTTTTTGATTCATTTTATTTCACGGTTTGTGCTCTGCCACACTTTCCGACTTTCTTTCGTTATTGGCAAACAAATTTTGAAAATTTGTTGAATTGACTTGCATTATGCTCATGTGACGGGGGGCGGTTTTACGCCCGTTTCCACACTGACGCACTCATTATGTACCGAAACACCTGAGTCTATTATTGCAGCTCATTTCATTTATTGCCACTTTACTCTTTTAGATAAATTAGCTTATTAAATAAGTTGTTTAGTAACGAAAAGACTTATCAACTTCAATTGTCGTTGGCACAGCTTTTGTTGTTGTCATTGATGTCGTTATTTCAAAGTTGAATGAAAGTGAAATAGTTTTTTTTTCTTTGCTTTATTTGTCACATTTTTTCACTCTGTTCCCTATGATATAATGGCATATCGTTTTTGTCCACAGGTATATACAGATCTATACTATCTATCTAATCCTTTCCTTAGCTTTTGTCCTAAATCAGTTGTTGGGTATTATGGATCTAGATAATACGTGTTGTATTGACTTAAACTGCTGTTCAGCCTATTTAATTATAAAATCTCAGACTGGACTAAGTCAAACGGCAATCAGCGTTCCCATAGAAATACATGTGTACCAATCGAAATTGTATTAATTTTATCACAACTTCAGTACTGTGTATCGAATCCTGTGTGAAAAATTCGTCCATCTAAGGTAAACGGCACCTGAGTTGCTTCTTAAAGCTACTTCTTCTCACGCAGAAACTCTGTCCGCATTAGGTTATCAAGTCACTGTCACTCTCATTAGAGGCTCAATGGTGGTACAAGCTCTAGAGTGGAAGATCCACGGTTTTTGTCTACTGCCAGGTACTCAGAACATTTGGTTAAGGTAAGTATATGCAGACACTACAAACTTGCTCTAGAAATAGTTCTTTGGTTGGTGGTATTGATTGTTTTCGAACAAGGCATTGTTATAGGAAAATGTTTCTATAGTAGAAATTAAAGGGGACTTTGTAGGCGAACAATTTTGACTACATCGCTTACGTGTTATTACCGGGTTTTGTGTAACAACACATTAATAACAATAACGTTTTTCTTTACTTAACATTAGTTTAAGCAAACAAACAAGCAAAACACAAAACAACAAATATACAAATGTGTGTATAAACTTTCTTTTGCTGTTGTTGTAAATGTTACAATGTTTCTCTGGCAAAGACTCGACTTTTCCACAGATGTCAATGGCCTCACTCTCTCGAAACCTCCTTCACAATTCTCTTTGACTTTCTTCTATTAAAATTCGAAATTTGTTAGTATTTATAAACGTGTATCTTTTGCGGTTTTCTGCTGGAGTTGAGCTGCATGCGCTTGTAAATGCGATTACTTGGTCTCTGTTTAGTTGTTGTTGTAAGAAAGTGAGAGTTTTACTTATGGTGTGTTGTTTTTAACGTTTTAGTTTTTAGATTTTGTAATAGGACAGTGAACTTTACAATGGAACGAAGAAAGTGTTGAACGCTTGATTCTCTGACGACATTTCACTCTGTTTTACGTGCCTCTTGTATTAGATAACAGTATTATGGTACGAGTATTTCACCGCGATTGTTTCATTTACTTGACTTACTTTCCGTTACTCGGGTAAAATTCTCTCTTTGATTAAAGTTAACAAATTAAGGTTATAAAAACAATAATGGTTTGTTGGGATCTGTACTTTAGAATAGCCTGCAAAGTATTTCATACCCTTTGGATAACCTTGGCTCAGAAGGCTAAATACCTATTATATAGGTATCTGATCTGATGAGGATTCAGCATGATCAGTGAACCATTGGCATTTGAAAAACCCTCTTGTGCTAATATTATTTAGTTAGTTAAATATTGTACTAGGGGTTTCTTAAGTTCCTTCCGGTTTTCAGCACAATATACATTAAAGAATTTACTACAAATTCGTGACATATTTCTTACTGTTATTAGATTGATAATCGATGGGTTTGCAAGGTTATCATATGATAAATTATCACAGACTTTTCAATGAATTCCACATTCAATTGCTACTTGTGTATTATCTGCTAAGCATATTTAAGTCACTCCTACTTAATTTATACAATATCAGTAACGCCTTCTCCCTCTGTCACTGCTAACCACTATCAGGAGCTGTAACCAACTGGATTGGCGGTTTCATTTAGTTGTCATAAGTTATGCAAATTGCAGTACTCAATTTAATTGAATTCGTGCGACTCCAGTTTAGGTTCAAAGACCTCTGCAATGCGCTTTTAGCAGCTTTAAGCTGGTTTACACTACGGAAGCGTTTTGGCGTTTTGGCGTTTCGGAGAGATTCGACTTCGCTTGACTTAGCGAAAGTTATCACCGCTCACATTGGCTACAGCAGCTTTTTACACCTTATAAAAGAAGTACGTGTGCATGAGTAGACTCGTTGCTGGTTTCTGACATCTGTGTGTGCGAAGAGGTTAAACACCTCGCTTCAACTACGCTACGTCGTTGTCTCGGTCTTTGCAAATGATCACCGCGATCGTGATAATGATGATAGTGATGAAGATGATATAACGGCATTTTCACAAATTCGCCTCCGCCTCGTCAGCCATCGGCGATGGCAATTGCGATTGTTGCCAAAAAAAAAGAAACAAAGACATTCACATTACGTTGGAAGAGCAGAAGCTACAATTTGATAATTTCAGGCGAATGTACAAGCAATTTTTTGTAAATTTGTTGTCTGACTGCCTTGGTCAATTACGAAAATTATAAAATTACTTTCACCTAATATTGGTCAATAAAATAATCACAATTAACTCGTTTGTTGACATAAAAACATTTTTTGAGTACATTGTGAAATAATTATAATCTGGTATACGGAACTGGCAAACAAATTTTGTTGGATACGTGTAGATCCGGAAATCAAAATTCAAAAGAGTGAAAAGTTGTTGTTCTCATTAAGTTGTTGTAAAAATTTTTGGTTTTGTGACAATTCTAATTAAAAGGGAGAGAAAGATTGAAAGTGATATAAGTAATTTTTTATCGATCGGGTGATTTTTATTTTTATTGGGCATCCTTGATCATATCTTCAATCATATCGTCTCTCTTGTGTATTGAAGATATGGTCTCTGATCAAAACCTGACAAGTCTACATTCAAATTTCAAGACTACAGCTTTTTAAATCTTTGAGAACTATTAGTGGGGATGGGCGAACAAACACGGATCCTTAGTATTGCACACTGATCTACATAAATAATTTATTATTTGAGTCTCAATTAAGAATATTCTCTTGTCATGATGATAAACAAAAAAACAATCCATCAATTTTTATTAACATAATTTGAGCCACTTTTTAAAGCTTTGTTTGGTTTGAAGTTAACTATTATTGTGAAATTCAAAGTGAGTCAGTTGATCTGTTAACTTGTGATGAATTTCAACGTTTCATTTCCAAGACAGGCAGAATTTGCTTTTGCAAAGTAAAGTGTTGGTGTCTGACAAACTTCTAGAAAATAATTGTATTTATCTGCAGTTTAATCTAAACTTACATAATTGATCTAGTGCTTTGGCAGTTCTGTTCTTATTTCTTCATGTTTTCTTTGCAACATTAAACAGAAACAAGCATGGTTCATACTTAAAAAGGGCAAGTGTGTACAGCCTTCAGTTAAGAGCACTGTGAGATCTTGCTCTTACAACAAATTGCGCAAGTACTTTTGTGTAACCCATTGACCAACTGAGACAATCGCAGCTGACAAAAGACCAAACAAGAATCCTACAAAGCATTCATTCACTATTCCATGGTCAAAATAAGTACAAGTACACGCGCCTCTCGAATAAAAAAGTTTCATTTGATTCGTTCATGCGATGAGTCTACTTACATTTTTAATCACGGCAAGCCTCGCTTTTAGGTGCAACATTGTGCTAAAAACCTCAAAAGTTACTTAAATCTACGCGAAGTCTGACGTCGGCGGTGGCAGCGCGAGAGCATCCATAGTAAGCCAAACTTCGACGACAACAACGCGAAGCCAAATAGCTGAGCAGCTTGTCTCAATGCCAAGCCGAAGTCAGACGACTGCGATTGAAATCGGAGCAGCGAAAAACTTAGAAAAGATTTAACTAAGACGAAGTTGTGCCGGTTGTTGCTGATATTTGTATTTGAGAGATATAAATTTGTGTATTTGAGAGCTACAAATTTTTTGTATTTATGTGATTCAATCCGTACCTCAAGTTGACGATACGAGTTTGTAACACAACTGCGCATGAGTACAACCATAGATACGTGCAGGGGGAATGTTGTGCGACGTTGACGACGTTGGCAATGCCAACATATGGTTTGACGAATGGCTGGTTGGACCCGAAATTAGCAGCAGCAGCATCTCAACCTGACCTTAAAGTCTCGTGAGCGACTGTGATGGCTTGCGCCACATTTGGATTTGTTTATTTTATTCGTCTTTTACTCGCTGCATGCAATCTTGAAATAATTGAGCTTTGTTCGCTTAACTCTTTTAACCAGGGTTGGCCCTGAGTCTGGAAGCTTGTTTGATAAATTTTTATGTTTTTTTTGTTTTTTTTTTCGTTTGTCAGTTTAACATTTTTGTTGGTTAATTGTTCAATGTTTATAGATTCGATAGGTTTGCTGCCCTTTGAATTAAGTAGATTTAAAGTATTTTCAGCATCTATATAATATTCAAATAAAAATGCAGTTTTATAGCTTCTTAACTAAACTTGAGTTGATTTAAATTTTTTATTAAAAAAAAAAGCATTTCAATATGCTCTCCAATTGGGTGCGTGCGTGCAAGTCCCTGACCTAGCGAAAATAATTTACTTATTTCGGTTGCGATTTAATTCTTTGTTCGCGTGAATTTACCAATTGAAAAATTGCAAAATATTTGGCAAGACAAAGGATAATTATAAGTTCGTGTTGCTGTCAAGTGGCGGCAATGCGGTTGATTGCCATAATCACAGCTAGCAAAATGTCATCTTCACGCTCTAAGAGCAGCAGTTCTCAAGATGTGCTTCAGCATCGATTATCGCGTGTCGCGTCGTTGAGTTCATCACCAGTCTGAAATCACACATCACACATCACCAATCTGACATTTTTGAGCGAAGTGGTAATGAACTTGATTTTATTTTTTTGTGATTTTGTTTTTATCACTTCGACCTCAGTTGTCAAAACGATTTGCAATGACTTTCAGTTCAACTTTCAGATTACTAAAGACAACTTTTGAAAATATAATTTTCAAATGTTTTAGAAACGGAAATGTTTTCGAAACATTATTCATAGTTTTGTTAGTCACAGCAAAAAAAAAAAGTTTATAATACTAGATAATATAATGCACATGTTATTAAGCCAAAAATATTTAGTCAAACATCTGAGAATTTAATAGTGTTCTAATTTAAAAAAAAATTGGTCAAAAATATGGAATTTATTATTAATTATAGTTTGTTGGTTTTTAAGAGGAAACATTTAGGAGTCGCAGTTATTATAAACATACCTCTTAAATGTTAAATTACTACTACAATTCAGCCTTTAAAAAAGTAGGTAATGTGTGGGTACACCTTCAGGAGATTATAACTGTTCTATTTTTCAAGAACCTTTGATGAAAACGTACAAAATACAAGGCCAATGATTTTGACTTCTTAAATATACAGAGTCATTTTTGTTTGAATTATGAAATCTTGTTGGATTTATCAATGTCGCCATTTAACCCTTCAAAAGTGATGAGGGCAATCGCTCGGCAAGACTTTTCAACAATCAACTTTCCGGTCCCTTGCGACACTAAATTGTAAAAACGTTTGAACTTTTCTTTTGTATTATTTCATATTTTAAAACGCAATTTCGGCAATTCAATGTTGCTATCACAGAAAATTAATTCTTGAGAATCCAAAAAAAAGAAGAATTTTCATTAAAAAAGTTGGTACTTTCTGCAGTTTTTTTTTCTATAAATATTTTAAATGAATACAATGCGGAAAAGCCCTTATCAATAACAGGAATTAGGAGAGTAGTACTTGAAAGGGTTACCCATGGCCTCCTGCCGCGAATCTCAGCGTCACGGTTCAGGTTTACAAGCGCACAATGGAGGGAGATATCTGAGCTGCTTTTGAGACAAAAACCATTCAAATAATGATGAAAGTGCACATCCTCGCCTTTCTTCCGTTTCTCCCTTAAGGAAATGAATGCACACTAAAGTGCAAAGTTCGGTTTAAAAGAAAAAGAAGAAAATCAACGACAATCGTAACGAAGTTCAAAGAGTTTCCCCCCGATATTAAGCGTCATTAGGCGATAAGAGGCGCGCATTCACCCTGCTCATTGTGTTGTGCTGTCCCAGACAATTGAAGATCCTCACCCCAGTCTTAGTTTTTCCTACAGTTCGTCTGTCACAATGACAGTCAATTGTTTACATTTCAAACACAATTAAATGCTTTTCATTCAAAATGTGCTGAAAAATTTCAAAGAACAACGATTTACTGCTAAAAACAACGCCAGCTTTTTCACCGGAAAAACGGAAACCACTTTTTAATAGTTTTATTAGAAAATTAGCGTGTCGCCACCCCTCGCCTTGTGAAAAAGGGAAAATGTGTCCTTTCTTTTGTTCGAAAGCTCGTTTGCACTTTGAAAAGCAAGAAAGGAAAAAAAGGAAAAGGTAATTTTCCATTCTTGAATCCAATTTTTGTATTTTTATTTGTGATGAGTTTATCTTTTATTTGGGCACAACAATCGGAACTTTTACGCGTAAAAAATGACGAAAGTATGCCGGAAAACTTGTATCTTTTGTGTTGCATTTTTTTCTGGTCTAACCACTTTTTTCCTTACTTTTTTTTGTTCTTAGTTGATAAATCAAAACGCACCTCGACCCGGCTTGTCCCAAACAGGAATATTTATAAAAATATTGAAAAGAATTCATTTTTATTGTGATTCAAATTTATGAAGTGTTAATAGTAACAAATTTTGAATATAAAACTTGATAACAACAAATTATGTTTTATAGAATATCTATCTATGTACGTACAGACGGTCAGTCAGCATTACGTCTGAGCAACAAAACGGATAGACTTAAAAATATGTTATAGGCATGGTAGTATCACCAACTCTTAGGGGTTTCTATATATTTATAGAGGTTTGTTCACTTATAATTTTTCAATCGCCCATTTTAATTAATGTTAATCACGACCCCAATAGAGATCATTTAGAGATTGGGTGAGAATTAAACAAGGAGCTAGAAAATTCAGTAATTAGAACCTGACAATACTTGGGCGCGAGCCTGAATATATTGAAATTGTGATATTTGATAGTAAATCTGGAGAAAATTGTGTCGGTTTTGCAATGGGGAATATGAAGGGTTCCCCTTGAAACACGATCTTTGAAGGTCGGAACATTATTATGTAAAAAAGGGAGTGATGCATTCTGGAGAGCCAAGGGCTTAGGCGAGTTTTATATAAGAATGATTTAAAAGCAGAATTTCAAAATAATTTTCAGTAATTAAATTAAATTTTAACGCTCTTGTTTTACTAAGTAACTTTAAAATGAGCATTCTACTTAAACTTGTTGCGTTTGCTGTCTTTTTGACGCCATAAGCGCCTACAAAAACTCATTTTAAATGCATGAAAAGTTTTAAGGCGAAGGTTTCTGCTCCAAGGTTGCATTTCATGCGCGAGTACAACAAAGACAAGCTCAAAACGCGACGGCATCGAAACTAACTGAATAATTAAAGTTTGCTGCTATTTCGGGCCCACGTCGCCAAACTTGTTGCGCACATCGACTTGCTTTGCAACTCACGTCTCGGCGCGAAATTTTATTTAACAGATGAAGTCTTCAGTTACTGAATTCTCACTATGCTTTTGACTTTAAATTACCTCCAACTTTTTGTAGAAAAATTTATGAAGTTTTAAGAAATAAGTTGAGTTATTTGTCAGATCATCTTATTGTACCCTGTACATACTGTACCAGGATGGGTATATTGTGTTTGTTTGGCCGAAATGTATGTAGCTCATAGAAGGAGGCGAGAGGGACCCCATAAAGTATATATATTCTTGATCAGGACGACAAGAGAAATTGATTAAGCGATGTTTGTCCGTCCCAACCATTGGTTCTCGGGAACCATAAGAGATAGAGACATGAAATTTGGAGGATGACTCGTGATGCTCGGCAGCAGATCAAGTTTGAACGGTTTTGTGCCACGAGAAGCGTTAGAATCATGAAAAGCGGTAGGTAGACTCAGTATATGAAGATCTACAAAACTGCATACCAAAATTTTTCCCCTACCCCTCATTACTCTTCAAAGGGGTTTTATTATTAATTACTATATCTTCAAAACTATTAAAGGTAAGGACTTCAAATTTTGTATGTAGACTAAATAATAAAATACATATCCTTAAAACTGCCTACCAGAAAATATCCCTTTGTATTTTGGACTACCCCTTAAAGACCATCAAACTTAAATTCTTGGTAAATTTCACTTTTTTTTTAACAAAAATTTCTATATCTTCACTACTATACAAAAATACGTACCTAATACCTTTTCTCAATTTTCTACATATTTTTCCCACAAAAATTTATATGAAAATTCTAAAAATTGCTTAAATAAAGGCTAAAAAGTTGCTAAATTGCAAATATGCGATAATTTTCACTGATCGCTTATCTGATCTTCTTCTCTTCCAGTTTTGAAGATCTAGCAGTCTTTGGAACACCACCTTTTGCGGCGAAAGAGGGAAGATTAATAATATTAATAATTAAAGTTAAGCATAATTTTATAATAATAGAAGTTAAGCTTAATTTTGTTTATTTTATACCTCTGTTTGTTACATTTTTTTATTATTTACTTATTTATTTATTTATTATTTTACGATATGCTTACTTTTAAAGATACATGAATTCTATTTTTACAACTATTAATTATAAGATTAGATTATAACAGTGATTTGTAATTAAATTATACAAATATACAAATAAATAAATAAAAAGAAACAATATTATCTTGTTTGAAATGTATGTAACGCGTAGAAGGGGGGCAGGGGGACCACATAAAGTTTGTTGGTCAGGACGACTGTCCATCTGTCCGTCCGTCCAACCATAAGAGATAGAGACTTGAAATTAGGAGGATAGACTTGTGATGCTCGGCAGCAGATTAAGTTTCAACGGTTTTGTGCCCCGCCCACGCCTTTCCGCCCAACCAGCACCGCCCACTTTTTGTATGTAGGTTCAGTTAATACCTATCCTCAATTTTCTAAAAATTTTTCCCACAAATTCTGCTTGAAAATCCCAAAAATTGCTTAAATAAATGCTAAAAAGTTGCAAAAATGCAGCAGATTAAGTTTCAACGGTTTTATGCCCCGCCCACTCCTTCCCGACCAACCAGCACCGCCCACTTTTGTATGTAGGTTCAGTTAATACCTATCCTCAATTTTCTACAAATTTTTACCACAAATTCTGCTTGAAAATCCCAAAAATTGCTTAAATAAATGCTAAAAAGTTGCAAAAATGCGACAATTTTCACTGATGATTCGTCATTTTGCACAAATTTTTTTCATTTATTCTAATTGAAATTTGTAAAAATTGCTTAAATAAAATCCCAAAAAGTACCAGGCGAACAGAAATGACCAGCAAGCAAATTCTGAAATCGAATTGCATATATCCGATCATTTGCATTGCATATATCCGATACAAAAGTGATCGGATAGATGCAAATGATCGGATATATGCAATGTTGTATCGGATATATGCAACTTTGTATCGGATATATGCAACTGATCGGATATATGCAATGATCGGATATATGCAATTATGAATGCAATTTGCTTGCTGGTCATTTCTGTTCGCCTGATACCTTTTTTAAATTTTCAATAAGAATTTGTAGTGAAAAAGATTTGAAAAACTTGTCTTAATATGCAATTGTCGCATAAATGCAATTTTGCAATTTTTAGCAGTTCTCGGAAACCATAAGAGATAGAGACTTGAAATTTGGAGGATAGACTCGTGATACTCGGCAGCATATATAGATTGAACGGTTTTGTGCCACGCCTACTCCTTCCCGCCCAAACAGCACCACCCACTTTTTGAAAAGGCTATAACTTGAACACCAGAAGCCCTAAAATCATGAAAGTCGGTAGGTAGACTCAACAAGTGAAGATCTACAAAACTGCATACCCAACTTTTTTCCCCTACCCCTCATTACCCCTCAAAAAGTGTTTTATTGTTAATTACTATATCTTCAAAACCATCAAAGATACGGACCTGAAATTTTGTATGTAGACTCAGTAAGCACATGTCCTTAAAACTGCATACCAGAAAATACCCCTTTGTATTTTGACTACCCCTCAAAGGCCCTCAAACTTGAACTTTTTGTTAATTTCACCAAGAAATATCAAATAATATAATATTTTTATTCATTTAATTTTATATTTATCTAACTTAATAACAACTTTCATTTATAATCTAGTTAAGTTTAAAATTAATAGTTTAAAAATAAAAAGAACATAGCTTAAAAGGAAGTTTATCGTAAAATAATAAAAAAATATATAAAAATGTACAAAATATATCAAATTAAGCTTAACTAAAATTATTCTAACAACTTTAATGGCACAATACCAATTATTATCATGATTTTTGACCAAAAAAGTTTATTATAAAAATTATAATAGAAATTCTATTCCGGACAATTCGATAATTCAAAGGTTACTGTGGCGAATACTTATTCGTAGTTGAATAATTGTGGTATCTTAGATAGTCCCGATATAATAAAACAGACCAAGGCGAAAACCGTTTCTCGTATGTCTGCGCGGTTACAATTTCGACCCGAAAGTTCAAAATTTAAAGATTTATCAATGAAAGCAGAAGTTTCCACAACTTCAACTGTGATACCCATGCCTTTCTCCGACTCATTACGGTTGTAATTTACTGCTGGAGGTTGACGATTCCCCAATTAACACAAGTTGCCTCTAGAACTTGGAATCAGAGCTTGACCTGGACGTCGTTACAACGCTCATCGTGTGTTGCATAATTAAAAGCGCTTCTGTGAAAAAAGAGAAAAGAATGTTTATTATTTAAAGTACTGGTCTGAATTAATAAAGGAAATAACAAAAATATCGAAATATTATAGGAGTAATGTTTTTTGTAATGAATTTAAGTATCTTTTGTTAACGCTGTAAGTAATTTTCATATCTAGCCAGTGTAATGGCCATGTATCTTTGTCTAACTGAATTAACACAGGCCTAAGTTTAATATGGCATTGAGTGAAACTAAAGTACCTATATTATAACACAAGTATTTAGCTGTCTTGACATGAGAGACATCTTTATCTAAACACCATGCTGTTTACTATGCTTTGCTTAACACAAAAGTATTTTGAATCTTAACATTGTCAACGTTTACGTTACCTTTAAAAATCTTGCAATATAAATTTCTTTTTACAAAAGATAAATATCTTGTCATAAATTTTCCGCTTATCCTTTTTCCAGCATTATTTTTGCCAAAATCTTGTTACCTTGTGCGATTACCGACATTGCATGTGGCACCCGCATTACGCATCACCATTGCCAATCTAATGTATCACCGATGAGCAGAATCCTTTATTCTGTCTCGGATTCGCATAAACAAAGATTGCATTACTTAGAAAAAAAAAGGAAAAGGAGGCGGCAAGAAGAGAGCAGCGTGAGAAAATGTTTCTATTCCCACAATAAAATGTTACGATTTTAAGCTAATCGTCAAAGCAAATGACGTTGAAAAAGACGTATTTCAAACACAACAACAACAACAGACACAACATGTGTGATAAGGTTACCGAAAACCTGGATTGCCACACAAAAGATTTATGCAGCATATGTAAAAATTCGAAATCAACGAAACAAAATGAAATGCTCCTAAACAAAACGAAAATCCACCAGATTGCATATCAAATTCGTTCGCCAGGTCTATGAGCGCATCTGTGCAAACGAGCGAGTGCGTGTATCTGCATCTGAATGCTGCAGGCAAAAACAACCAGCCAGCGAACGAACAATAGCGCCAAAGTCGAGACACCTTTTTCCACTTCTACGACAGCATATGGAGTTAGTTGCATGCATGCACTCTACGCCGACGCAAAACGCCGAGGTAGTCACTCATGCATTCACTCATGTGCACGGCGTCGGCGACACGGACAAATCATCTTTATCATCTCAACGAACAGACAGAAAGAAACCTTACTTCAGGATCCACGCGTATTCTGTCGATCGAATGCTATGCTCAGCGAGGATCTTATAGATCGTTTCTTGTCTCTCTCTTCTTGGGATGGTTTCAGTACGCTTGCTGGCGTTTGTTTTGAAGATTAACGATTTATTTTTTGGTTCATTCATTATGCCTCTTCCGCTTTGTATTCCTTATAAGAATAATGTTGTTCTTATAGGCGTGGGAGTTGTTCCTTTAAACTTTTATTAAGTGCAGTTAATTCCAGTTGAATGTTCAAAATGTTAAAATTAAATAGTTGTGCTCATGGTATTTATAAAATTTGTAATATTTACATATCCTAGAAGGAAAATGTACGATTGCTTTCATTAAACACTTGTCAAATATATTATATATTTTAAAAATTTATATTTCTTATACTTTGCAACAACTTCGAGAGAGAGGTTCATTTATTGACATGATGTCTCTACATAAACTCATTGCACTTTTATCACACATGTTAAGCAGTGTATTCCAATTTTCAGTAAAAAAATGTTCCCCCTGGGAATGAGCCAAGAAAATTCATAAATGTTATATGTCATTTACTTTAAAAATCAAAGGTTATCTTGAATAATCAACTTTTCAAAAATTTCGAGCATGAAATGTGAACTAAAAGTCAAAAATCGAATTTCAAAATTAACATTTATAATTGGTGCTGATAAGAAGAACATTTCCATAAGCAAGAAGCCAATACTTTTACAACAGGACGCATAAATTTGACAAGAAATTTTCAATAATTAAAAAAATGCATTTGAATGTGAGAATGTTGTAACTCATATGCCAAGGGTTGTTCGCTTTCAAGGGGCTTGTCTAATGCAACCACCGAGTTAGAAAACATTTCGATGCAAGGCTGAGAAATGCTGACCCGCATTGCAACAGATCGTTTTGCCTTTAAAGCGTTTCGATTGGAATCAATCGATTGTTCGATTTGCTTGCAAAATCTTGGCTTTGCACTAATATAATGGGACAGGATTTTATAGAATAACGCAGGCGCACACGCACGACCTTTACAAGGCGTAAGTTGAGCAAATGCCGCACGCTTAGAAACGAAATCCGGAGATTGTATAAAATGCGGGATTTAATTGCAGGCGAATGCAATGTACCGAAAACATTAATTTCTTCACACAACTGCAGACGGCAAGAGGGTGCACCGTGGCATACCAATAGGGCGCGGCGAGTCGAGGTATATGTGGTTGCCGCCTGGGCCGGGCCTGGAGTAATTGAACTTGCAGTGCGGTCACTCGCGTGTGAAGCCAATCGAGGGCGATGAGCGTGCGCCTGCGACTGCCCAGTGTGGTGGTGGGTGCCACGCGTTCCGATTGAAAGGTTTTCATATGTGTAGGCATGCGGGCTTTGTGCTTTTGTTATCAAATCATGCAACCATATTCATTTAGTGTGAGATTTTAGACTTTATGTTTTTATAGTTTGAATTTTTGTTGGCTGATTTATCAAATTGTTATGCTGAATCAATGGGAAACGCGTAGGTGGTTCAACGGCAACAATATCATTTGTTGAACCATGCTTCCTGGCAACATGTTTAATTATTAACATGCTACAAATATTAAATTAACTAAACCAAAGCGCACAACTGTACTGTGCGGTCTGCCGGTGTTTAAATTTCTATGGAAATTCAATAAAATCAACCACTTTATAAATTTCATACGCGGACGCAACGTTATGACTTCGCAAATGCGTTTGCTGCCTATGACGAAATTCAAAAGAATGCCTCATTTACCTTTGCCCTTTACTCGCCTGCCTCATCGACATTGCTTAGCTATCCTTTGCAAGCAAATCAGCGTACGCCGCAGCGCAGCTAAGGAAATTCCAATATTTGCACTCGCACATACAGACAGACGCCGTTCATCTGCCTTGTGCGTGTGTGTGTGAGAATGGCTTGAGTCTTGCAACAAGTTCTTAAATGCTTATAAACATCGCTAAAAGTGGCTGCTATGCGCTGTCAACATTCAGCTAGACGCACTTTTGTTGCTAGGTAGGGTGAGCAAAAACAAAAACAAAAAACAAAAAGAGAAAAGCAAAAACAAAACGAGAACTTTGCGAGACATGTTGCTAACCGACCTCTTTAAGAATTCTGCAGGCATGGTCATGGCTGTGGGTCTGCTGCTTATTGGTTTGTTTTCGTTTTTTTTCTGACGCCGTTTTTTTCTGATCGTCACTCTGTTCGACCAGCCGTCCGTCCGTCCGTCCGTCTGGCCTTTCGTTCATTCTGGGTTACTATTTGACTGTACAACATCTTCAACTCTGATTTACTATCTTGTTTGTTTGGTTTTTGGCATTTTCATGTTCCGTTTCTGTGCCTTGTCGATGACAATATCGTTGTGGTTGCAATGATCATCACTCACTTGTTTGGTACTTTGTACCGAGATGCTAAATGTCTGCCGCTTTGAAGTGTCGAAAATTGTGTTCGACCGTGTCAAGCTGACAAGTGCATCTGCACTGAGTATGTATGTATGTATGCATGTATTTGTATCGCATGCTGGTACAGTTGTGTACTTGTATTGGGCAAACAACTGATACGAGTTCTAGACTTAAGCAAACGTTCATGTGATTGTTTTCGTTGTCGTTGCTTAGTGAATTGCAGAAAATTCATATTTGCAACAATGATTACTGCAAGCGATCAATAATCTTATCATTTGTAGGGTAAATGATGAGCTACTTGAAATTTATCATGTGGAAAAACTAAGACTAAAATGTATGCCAAAAGAGTATAATGCAATCTTCCTTTATGCAGGCAAGTTCAATTCACTCATTCATTCAATCAAAGAACATAGAACAGTTGTTCTTCTTTCATAGCCTTTGCAATGCAACTCAACTCTTTCAGCACTCAGTCAATCTGCTGAGTCAATTGTGGAAGATCTCATTGTTAATTATTATAATGTGTGCTTTCAAAAAGATTAATTTATTTTGCCAAAGCAAATATTGTTTGTCTTTAATACTGGAAACTCATCTCTCATTTAGCAACCCCTTCAATATGCCGGTCAACTTGGTAAATACTCTCGAGAACATGACAATACCTCAAGAAATGAGTGTCCTGCATATTTCAGTAGCGATATACAAAACAAACAATCAAGACAAATACAGTTTCTGTAAAGAAAACATGTCCAAGTGGCAGCTGCCCACATGAATCCTTTACTTAAACAACACTCAAAGCAGTCGGCTCGCACATACGAGTATTTATGACAGCAGATATGCCAATGCAAACAACAACAACTAGCCCCGTTTGCGGTAACAAATCTGCTACTCGCATGCAACAACAACAACAACAACACTCTTTCACTTTCTACAGAAGGCGCTTATCAGTGACGGCCAACGAACATATGCGTTCTACTCGAATTTCACTTTCTTCATTTATCTCGGCGTGAAAATGAAAATCACCTGGTGTCTAACCACAAATCTACGAAAGTCATCACAAGCGCTCACCTTTTCCGATTACAATTGTTCAGCCCAAACTCACCGAGACAAATATGAATATTCATGCCGGATTGTCAGCGTTTTTAAAATCAAACAAAAGGGCACCAAAGAAAATGCCACACATTGGACAGGAAGAGCCTTACATCCTTTCACTTGCTGAGGAAAAACAGACCGCACAGCCGTTCACAAGAGGAAATATCGATGAGCGGTTACGATAATATTGATTGATTTTATGCACAGCGAGATCGGCTCAGCGCGGACGCTGATGTCGTCATCATTATTCTTTTCTTCCGTTTGTTCCAGCGCGGCTCTGTGTCAAGGTGAGAAGTCATTATCATAAAAGTTGACCCGCTGAAACTGACTTGGTACAATTGAACTCCTTTTGTGCCTTTTTACTTCGTGTTTGCCTGCCGAAATTGCTCCTTTTTATTCGAAAAGGAAATGAATGATGTTGCTGTTTATGGCAGAAGGGATGAATGGAAAATGTTCATATAGGAAATTCAATGAAATCTTGAGAAAAATGTTTATCAAAATAAGGCGCTGAGAAAAACATTGCATAGCCAAGAGAAAAATTAAGTCTATTAAAGATTTAAATTCATTGTAACGATGAGAGAACTTGAAGAAAGTAACCTTAATTAGATTTATTAAAAAAGAACAGAAACATTGTAAAAAGAAAGATTTGATTTTATCCTACTAATATTTTATACACGTGAAAATTTGGTTTGATGTTTACTATGGTTTTTTTCAAAAACTACCTTACGGATTTCAATGTAATTTGCAGTCATACATATGATAGTTTCAAGAGCAAATGTTTATGTGATTTATAACGAATTATGTAACATTATCTTGAGGCCATGGTATAAGTATATTAAATGCAATACAACTTACTTGCTCTTCTAAAAAACAAATGTGAGAATGACCAGACAGACAGACGAAGGGATTGTAATGGACTCCTCTTGTTATCCTAAGCATTCCAATATATGTGTATGTATATTTTATATGGTCTTACACTCCACCTTCAAGGTGGTCTGAAAGAAACTTTATATATCCTAATACAGAAAAAAAAATAGACAAAGCAGTTTGCATAAAATAGTCGACCAACTTGTATCTCTAAACGCTTCTCATTAGACAATCGTAAATACATTTTGAAGAAATGAAACCACACACATTTCTTCTAAACTGATATCACAGGACAAAAAAAGAGAGCATTGTCTTTTGCAAATTAACAAAAGAGAGTGAACAAAAATTAAATAATAAAACTTTCTGCAGAACATTTCGTGACTAATTTATGGGATTTACGCCAAACAAAAGTTGACGGAAATCTACAGACTGCCATTGTAATTGATTTGTGCCGCTCTGAATTCGAGTCGTAGCCGAATCCAAAGCCATCAAAAACAGGTCGCACCTACGTTGGTGACACTCAACGGACTTGCAGCGTAACCACCCACCAAAAATGCAATCATGAGCAGAACAAAGGCCCGAAATGAAGCGAGACGAAAAATTACAAAACACCTCATTCATCATTGCGTAATTTCTTATTTTGCGAGTATAATAGAAGTGTAGCGCACAAAGGGCAACCACTTGAATGCTGCAAAACGGGCACAGGCGACCGACACCTCAAGATGAACGATGACGACGACGAAGAGCAGCAATTGACAATGCTCCGACCGGCGTCTGTGCATGCAACATACGCCACCAGTTGAAGCATAGTTAAAAAAAAAAAAAAAAACGAAGACGACAAAAGGACCCTGCAATGTGCATCTGCCGCAGGATGTTGTATAAGGAAAGGACATTATAACGAAAAAAAAAAACAACAACAACAATAATAATAAAAATAAAACAAGAAAGCAACCAAGCAACCAAGCCCAAGCCCAACAAGAAAAGGAAGCACGCAACGCACTCGCATTCGGAAGATTTCAAGTAAGAAAAACAACCACCAGCGCCGAGGCATGCCTGTACAGCAACACACACACTCACACACACACACACACACACACACACACAGAAACAAACACAACACACATTAGAAACGAGAGGCGTAGTTGATTCGATAGCGACGACGCTGTACTTAGTTTGTACGCACGATCAGCAAAGTATCCTTGATCGCTGATCCGTCGAGTCGGTCCTTGAGAAGCCAACGCCAACGCCAAACCTGTTTGAAGCGTTCAATGCATCGCCCCTCGCCGCTTCAATGCTCATTGGCAACGACTGTACTGTACTCAAGACGAACCAAACTGAGTTCAGTCGCAGCGGCGACTCAAGGTGTTCGACCCCCATCCATTCCGCGAGTCTTCAAGACGCAGTTGTATCCTTTGGTTTATGCCCATGCCCATGCGTGTGTCTGTGTTGCTGTGTTTACTTATGTATGCGATTGCAACATGTTTGTGTGTATGGAAATGCGCAGGCATCATTATTATTATTATTATTATTTTTTTGTATTTTTGTATTTTTGTTTTTATTTTTGCGTTTTTGCTTCGTTTGCTTATTTTCTCAACTGTTTTAGTTTGTATTTTTAAACGTCTTCGTTTTTCGTTTTGTTTTGCTTTCGCTTCGTTTTCATCTTTTTACTCCCATTTTGATGATTCGAAGGACTTTGACTTTGTGATGCTCAGAATTGAAATTAAACATCTGCTCCCGAAGGGTTTTTGTTTTTTGTGCCCTTTCAGCCGTTTGCGTCGCTCAACTGACAGTTGAAATTCATCATTAACAGTCAATGCGGACAACAACTTATAGGAAGTATTTCAGAATGATGGAAACAATTGAAGAATCCAAAATTAATTCTCGGACAATTTAGAAATCATATATGACAATGGCAAAACAATGGCAAACTGTTTCTAATTTTAATAACTCAAACAATTATTATTATACAAAAATTTGAGAACATTATAAAAAGGGTTCACTTGTGATGCAGAAGGGTAGGAGTCTGTTACAATATGTGGTAATGTATAATTTGGAATTGGCTTAACATAATAAAATAAGATAAAAAAAGCTTTGATTAGGAAAATCTTAGGCGTGTTTTTCAGCCAATTTCCAAAAAAGTGTAAAGATCAAAGCAAGGCAAAAGATTAAAAAGAATTTTGCGTCAAATTTGTCATAAAAAAAACAATAAAAATTTGAATTCTGCTGATAAAGTTTGTCAATAAAATAAGAGCTAGTATAAAAGCTAAAAGCTTTATACAAGTACTAGTAAATATGCATGTGTATAAACTATTCCTTTGAAGTCATGCAAGAATGCAAGCCTATTTACAAAACTCATCATCGAAATGTTCTTAAAATAAGAAATCATCCCGAAATTCTTAAAAGTGAACTTCCACCTGGCGTCGTTGCATCTAACGAAATTTACTTGACGCTTTAGTCACCTCTCCCTTCCACGCAGTGACATGTTTCTCGGTTGCTGGCAATGCACAAGCAACGCCAGCCGAATTCAAATCGTTGCTGCGAGCAAATCAAAGACAAAATCGTATCAAGGTGGATTGCACCTTGATCGCCGACGCGACAAGGTAACCATTCAGGAATTGCATCTGCTGCAATAATTCCATGCTCATGTGTGAGTGAGTGTTTTTTTATTTTTGTGTTTTTTTTTATGATGGTGGTAGTTTTGTTTCTTATTTCTTATTTCTTGTTTCTTGTTGTTTCGAAATGCTCTTTGCTTTTGGCTGTTTTTCGTCTCTTGGTTTATTGGTGTTTTAATTTATGTTTCGGGTGCTTCTGTGCTTGGTTAGTTCACGTGTACGTGTGTGTTGGTCGTGTAGCAACGCACACTGCTGAGCCGTTTAACTGTTGCTCTGTACAGTAGTGTACCAAATAGTTGTCATAGTTAGTTGTACTTATTAAATTTGGTAAAACAATTACAAATTGAACTTAAATGCAGTTGGCGTTCGTGTGGTTAAACATTTCGATGAAAATGGAAGGGCATTGAGACACTGAAGTGATAATTTCAGCATGTGTGCTAATTAGTTTGGCTGCCACTGTTGGCTAGCGGCTAGTCGACGTCACAACTCCGTTTTTTGCCGCATAATCTTCGCTGTTGTTAAAAGGACAGCATGTTGCCTCATCTGAGCCATGCATTTGCGCACATTAAGTGAACGGTTGTCGTCATCGTTCCCTTTTTGGCCAGTTTTTCGGATGCTGCTTCCTCCCTGCCGCACCGACGCACTTCGCTGTCTTGTGAATTGTGTAAAGTTGCATCTGCTCTTCTGGTTTTTCTGCTTCCTTTTTATTATTATTTTTTTTATTTTGAAAATCAATTTTAACTGCATTCTCTGTCTGAGGTTTTGTGCTCTTTCACTCTGTCTCTCTCTATCCCTTTTAATTGCGCGCTGTATCTCTTTGTCATACACATTGTCTTGCTGTGCGCCGAAACAAACCAAATGGCAGGAACATCATTTAAATTTTATCTTGCTTGGTCGAAAGGTATAATGAGTGAAAAAAAAGGAAGAAATGCCGACTGGCACATGTCTCGTGTCTGTACCATTTCTTCTTCTTCGGCCTGTTGTACGTTTTGACAGGCGCAGGCAGATTTTGGGCGCGTGTCTAAATCTACAGCGACTAAATTCACTGTAATCCTAAACCGGGTTTCCTCTCAGGTTAAACGCTCTTCGCATTATTTGATGCTTTCGCCAGGCACACGTCGTCCTTCGCCAACGATGACGACAACATATCCGAGCAACTCAGCACGCCCCGCTGTTAAATAAGCAAATATTAGTCCAACTAAGCGGATTTCAGTTACTTGAAACAATATGCAAACGCCTACGCAGTCAAGCTCTTCAGCTTAAGTCCTTCGGCCGCCGCTGTCGCCGTTCTACCGCTTGGTAATTGTTGTGACTTCGAGTGCCTTCAGCTCTTCCGCAGGCGACTCAAGAGCAACGGTTGTTGTGTGGCCCGTTGCTGTGTACTCGAACCCGCCTGATGGACGTCAATAAACCACCTCCACACGTACAGCCGCACAATTGCTTCCACGCACTACTGGACAACTTAAATGTCCTTTCTTTACCATCACTTTACTGTTTGTTTTTTTTCATTATTTTTTAGGAGCGCAAATTACAAGTGCTACTTGACTCAAGTACTTCAACTCAGTTCATTGTCGACTTTACTTCCGTAAACAGATTTTTCGAGTTAACACAGATTTTCTCTTGAAAAAATAAAAATCTTATGAAATTAAACACTTTTTGCATTTCCATTTGTAGTATAGAAATTTGAAGAGTTTCGAGTTGCTTATTTTTTCTACAAATCCTGAAGTCTTAAGCATTTTTGCACCGCTTAGAGGCATAAACTGTTTTCACTTGTGAAAAGTATCAAATTTTTAGTCTATTTGCACTTGAACGTTCAGTATTAAAGAGATACTCATCTGAGCCAATTGCAATTCGAGGGATTTTGTCCGAAGAAATCACTTAAGACTTTCTACCCTGGGCAACAACAAGCATTGTCAATGGAAAATCATGGAAGTTCTTGTAAGCTTTCAATCTCTTCTAGTTTTGGAGCAAAAGCTTTTCATATAAATTTATGAAGAATAAGACTTATAGTCCTGCATTCCTGATTTCAAGTGTCTTGCTTTTTTGATCTTCTGAATTCAAGAACATCCTATACATGGTACATGGTGTCTTATAAAACTCCTTCCGTCTTTGTTGCTTTAGCTGTTTTTCTTTTTGTTAACTCTCATTTAACAATCTCACTCAGTTACTCAGAGACTTCGACAACCCACAAATTGCTTTCACTTTGGCCAAGTCTCGTTATCCCTCACCAAAATTAGAAACTAATTAGACCTTGCGCAGCGCCAGCTGTTGAAGAACACGATTGCGTAGAGAACTTGTGTTCACTTTTATCTTCAAACAGCAGGACATGTTTTCGGAAATAATTCAATCTGTGTTTGATTTCGATTCCGTCATTGGTAGACGAGCGACAAACAACAGCGCGCTAACATCTTTTGTGCCTTTCTAGACAGGATTTTCGGTTGCTTGTAGCGCTTGTCCGTCACCACACCACCTGCTTCCTTCTGCCGGCTGGGCACAGCTGCCGGTGCTGTTGCTGCTGCCAAGCAGTCACTGCGACATTCTCGGTGACTCAAGTGTACTTTTGACACTTATTAGTTTGTTGTTTGTTGCGTCCTGCAGCCAGTCGTGCCTTCCTCACAACCGCACCGTGTTTGCGCCTGCTTGCCTGTCTGTAAATCAGTGTTAGAGCATGACGATTCTGGAAGTGACCTTGTCACAGCACGCGTAAGATTTGTTTGCTTTCATATCCAAACGACAGAAGGGAGCTCAAGACTGTCTACACAACTTGTGTTAGAGCATGTTTCAAAGGCTACCGCCAACTTTCAAGGAATGCTTTTAAACACAAAAGTATTTTTAGCTCTTGCTTTAAAGTTCTTTAACAGATCATTACTTTTTTCATTTTTGATCTAATCCTTAACACAATTAATTCCTGAGCGCATTGAAGATTGAGATCTCTCATTTCGTTTAGCGTAGAAAGGAAAGACATTAAACGGATTTGTGGTTTGCTTCATAAATTTTTATAATACATTGAAATCTGCTTAGCTACGTCGCCGCTTCGCTTCAGGCTTTTATAAAAGCATGCATCCGCAATTATCAACAGCGTACGAACTAAGCAGATTCTATTGTAAGTTTTTATTTATTTAATGTCATAAATATTATATAATGAATACTTCAACATCGAAACAATCGTATAATATATATTGATATCTTTGGTTTTTGGAATATAACACCATGCACATTACATTATTGAATTAGTATTATTATTATATGTACTTTTCTGTAATTGTATTTGTTTAAATTGTTTTCCATTTCATTAGTAAAATCTCTGCTGGTCTTCTCCTCATTTTAAATCGGAAACTATAATTTTTTTAATGCATTTTTACTTTTGTTTTTGCCACACCAAATGAAGCCGTGTTTTATATATAAGTTTAGACATTTATGCTTTTTTTGGAACAGATTAAATAAGCGCTAACATATATAATAGACAAACCATCATCAAAAAGATGTCAAAGTAATGAGAGAATCTTGAAAAATGCATCATTCTAATGGGCTGGTTATTAGAATGACGCTTAGGTAATCCCACTCTTATATAAATTCAATAAAACTCCCTCCATAAAAGTAAGAACGACGGGACCATGTGCGTTAAAAGTTGAACATCAAGTGTCTTGGCTCATATTTGCTAACGGTAGCAGACAGTTTTGGATATGTTTCAAAAATTGAACATAGTAGGAACAATAAAATACTCAGTAACACTTTTGAAAGGTTTCTCGTTAAGCATTGGACATATGTGAGCCACTTTGTGTGCAATAGTTTCAAATTAAGATTGACCTTCTACATCGATATCTTCATCACCATCACCCTCTTCCTGTAAAGTCTCCTTAACAATTGGTATCTTGTCATCATACTTGCGGCCAATAAAACGCTCCAAAACGGTTCTCTTGACACCACCGCCGAAGCCAGAGCTCGTCATTGCACCCCAAGTAGATTTGGTCGCCTCAGTTGAAGTCATTAGCATTGAGTAGGAGGAACAAGCCTCGCCCTCTTTGCTGTGATGTATGCCATAGAGAAAGTAAATACACATGCCAAAGGAGACCCAAATGAAGAAGCGCAGCCAAGTCAGTGGACTAAGATGAACCATTAACACGATGTTACAGAAGATGCTTAGAGCGGGTACAAATGGCACCAGCGGCACCTTAAATGCCAAGCCGCGAGTATTCTGGTTGTGTACTGCGATGACTGCAACACACGCAGCCGTTGCAAAGATCATAAAACCATAGATCAGTAGAGCCCACCACGTGCCAGTGTAGAGCTCCGTCCAGGACATTTTCAGCTGCAAGCAAATCGCGAAACTAAGCACGGTGAACAGGAGCACAGCCGAGGAAACTGCGGTGCCGGGCTCGAAGTGGCCCAGCAGTGGTTCCAGCCAGCGAAATTGTGTTTTGAGCCGACCAGCCAGTGCACCCTCAATGAGATCGCTGGTCGGTGAAGCCGTGTCCAAACTCGATTGCGACATGTTATCATCGTCATCATCTTCGTCGGGTGTATCAGGCGCATAGATGGGATTGTCTGCCCTTGGCAATGGCCTATAACGTAGTATAATAACGCTTGCCGAAACGATTGTGTAGGCGAGTAGTGTGCCTATAGACATAAACTCCACAAGCTTGGCCAAGTCAAACATGAGCGCCAAAGCGGCACTCATTAATCCCGAAATGGCTAGATTCAGCATCGGCACCTGGGTGGTCGCATTGATTTTGCCGAAACAGCTGAAGAGCAGACCGTCCGATGCCATGGCGTACATGCAGCGCGGCAATGCGAAGAGCGAGCCCAATAGTGTCGTTGTCATGCCACATAGTGCGCCAATAGAAATTACATATTTCGCCCAAGATAAATCCAGTTGACCAAAAGCTTCCGGCAGGGAGGCGGCTGGGTTGATTTCGCTGATTGGTATCATTAGTGTTAAAGCGGCGCTAACCAAAATGTAACCCGCGGTGACGGCACATAGCGACAGTATTGTGGCAATTGGAATCGACTCTGAAGGGTTCTTTGCCTCCTCGCCTGATGTTGCAATTGAATCGAAACCGACAAAAGCGTAAAAACATGTGGCAGCGCCAGCAATGACACCGCCAAAGCCGAATGGCATAAAGCCGCCCTCAGCCTCCGACCAATTTTTGGTGTCCGCATACCAAAATCCGACACTGATGACCAAAACCATGACGGCGATGTTGACCAAAGTCAGCAAACTGTTGAAAATTGCAGTTGCCTTGACGCCAAATCCAAGTGCACCAGCATACACCAAGCAAACTAAGCACGCCAGTAAGTCCGGATATTGTGCAAAGCCGGATTCGTGCATTCCGCCGGTAAGTGCCAATGTCGTATTGCCGATCCAACCGCCAAGCATGGAATCAACGTAGCCGCTCCATGCACGTGCCACCGATGCGGCGCCCAACATATGCTCCAATAGTATATTCCAGCCGATGATAAAGGCCCAAAACTCACCTATCGATATATAGGTGTACACATACGCCGAGCCAGCCTTCGGTACACGCGTGCCAAACTCAGCGTAGCAAAGCGCTGCTAGCATTGAAACAAATCCTGCCATTACAAAAGACAAAATAATGCCAGGCCCAGCCATCTCTTTGGCCACAGTGCCAGTGAGCACGTATATGCCAGCGCCCACCATATGACCGATACCTTTAATAACATGGAATTCGAACTGTGTAAGAAATTCAATTGTATATGTTTAACAAACGCATTACCAAGCAAAGTGATATCAAAGGTGTTCAGGCAACGCTTCAGAGGCGTCTCCATGACGTCAGCAGGCACAAGTTTTGTGCGATTCATCTTGGTGCACAGACCAGACATAATGTGTCCGAGGATAATACGTCGCGTACTCGGCATTATTGTACAGTTTTTATGCAAAATAAACTGATTTCAAAATGCAAGAAAAAATGTTAAATTTCCAATAAAAAACGAATAGTTTTTGTTGTGCAGTTGCGAAGTGACGCCTACGCGTTATGCAAAGGTTTTAGCAATTTAACATATGTGGCAAAAGTTGTGCGTTATCTTGGGATTAATACGGAAAACAGTATTGAGAGCTATTGCACTTTTCGAAAACCAATATCGACTGAACACTTCAACTCTTTTATAAATAAATAAACTATTAAAAACATAAATTTTACTATTTACAAACAATAAATGCACTTGTTGTACGCCGCGCGACAGCTGTTCTTCTATTCAGTATGTATGGATAATCTGGTGCATACTTTCAGGCTGAACGTGTATTTGTTTCATTTTATACTCGCACCCACTAGTGATGAGCAAATATTTATTTTTTACTGAGGAAATTAATTGATTGAGTGGCTTTTCGATAGTGCAAAACATAAACGAATAATGCAAACGCAACGCAAGAATAGTAGAAATTATAAATATTTGCCCCTCATAAGGAGTTGTCCGAGTTAGAGATGAAACAAGTATAAGTATACAGCCTAAATCTGGTGTCTATACATACCATTCAAAAGAACAGCTGTCCCCAGGCATACAACAAGTGCATTTGTGTTTGTAAATAACGATATTTTCGAATTAAAGTCGTTATTGAGTCTGCTGACGTCATGGAGACGCCTCAGAAGCGTTGGCTGAATATCTTTGATATTGCTTTATTTGGTAATGCAACGTTGAACCTTTCAATTTTATTTCTTACTCACTTCAAGTTTTTTTCTTTTTAAAGGTATTGGTCACATAGTGATTCCTGGCATATGCGTGCCTACTAGATCTGTTGCCAAGAAGATGGCTGGTCCTTGCATAGTTCTGTCTTTCGTAGTGACTGGTTTTGTCTTCATGTTAGCAGCACTTTGCCACGTTGAATTTGGAACATGAATTCCCAACGCTGGATTTGGCATGATGACAACTGCAGTTTTCAACATTTTGCTCAAGTTGATCAATATCGCCGTTATGGTTTTAACATCGTGTTAATGGTTCATCTTAGTCCATTCACTTGCCTACGCTTCTTTATTTGGGTCTACTTTGGCATATTAATTTACATTCTTTATGATATTCAACACAGCAAAGAATGCTTACACTTCAACCTCAATACGAAACTGAGAGATGATGTTACATTCTACTTCATGATATTTGACGTTATAGACGACCGAGAATATATCACAATAATTTTGTATAAAGTATTTTAGATATTAAATTATCTTGAACTTGAAGAATTTATTTATATGTTCCTTTATTTAATTTACCTTTTTTTATATATAAATACGTTTAGCCTAAAAGTATGCACTAGATTTGGCATACTAAACAGACGAGACTATTCCGGAGCAGTACTGCGCAATTTATGCACTATAAAACTTATGAACGATTTGATTATTCTGCATACTATGCAGAAGCTGGCAAATTAAAATCATTTACTGTGAAATATAGTGTACGCATTGAGACCAACATATATTTTTTTATATTTAAGCTATAAACGTTTGATAAAAATTTATGATTTGCAGGGTATTGTATTGTCAAATATGCTTGGTTATAAAGCTCTTGCTATATTTTTCTCAACACGAGATAGCTCAACACTTAACACTAAAGAAAGTAAAACAAACTTAGCGGACCATGGAGTTCCATTGGAGTCACTTGTAGTTAAAATTAAATATTTATAATTTTAAAGCAAGAGGGGACAAAAGTCACTTTTAACATAACAAGTTTATTTGATAAGCTGAGCTTAAAGGTAGGGGGAAGGCATTTGAGCTTCAACATTTTTGTGCAGACGACTTTGATGACATTTGAAAATTGTCAACCCAAAAAATTATTGTGTTGCCATCAATATAGATTCAGGACAAATTGCGCCAACGTTAAATATAGGTTACATGAATACATTCTCTCTTAAATTATTATATTCTATCGATGAATCCAAAAAAGGAAACATTCAATAAAGTTTTTTCAAAGCACCATCCAGATCAGAAGCACTACAAAGTAGTACTGTTCGCATAAGACAATCCGCAACAGGTATTACTCCAGTTAAGATACGTTAGTTTTAAAAACAATAGTTAGAAGGGGACAAGTTAAGTGGTTTTGCATTGTAAAGTATTGAATCTTCGGCATGACCGAAATAATATTTTTATAATTAATTATAAATAAAAAATGTCGTACCTAAATTTCGCCGTTATTATAAGCTGCGATAGTTATCTTTGAATATAATGCATGGTTTTATGTAGACTCTGTTAACAACGTGAAAATATATATTAATATAACACAAAGATGATATACGATTTTTACTCTTACTCATTATCGATCTCAGCGTGTTGTTCTCCTTCAAAAGCAGACGTTGTTTCACCTGTTGTTGGGTAGACATTGTTCTTTACCATGTCTGTCTGAGACAGCGTAGGATACGATATTTTCCTCAACTTGTCTTCTTCTTGTAATTTCAGAATTATTTCACTCGCCAGAACTTTTTCCTGTTCTAATCTCAGTTTCTTAAGATTCTTATACCTTTTTTGACGCAACAAAGCCGATTTCCTTTTCTTCTCCAACTTTTGTTCCCTTGTTAATGTGTTGACCTTTGGTAATTTACTTAGCTTGGACCCCTTTTTTATTTTGGGGCGAGCCCGACATTCAGTTAACTGAGTCAGTGGCTTATCGTTATTAACATGCTCATTATGAACAGGTCTATTGCCGTAACCTGCCCACTGACATCTATCTAAGGCAACGTCTTCTTGCCATTTCCAATCTTCCCAATGAGGAATATAATCCACATATTCCATTATAAACCATTGGCACAAGAGAACGGTAAATTGTTTAGCGCTCACTCTACGTTGCCCGCAGTGAATGAATGAGCCACAAGTCGACTGTTGACACGGCGTCGGCGATTTAGTTAAATATGGTAAAAATTACACAAAATATTACTTTCTTGAAGTCGCGAATGTAAAAGACTTGTTGTTATTAATAATAAATGAGAATTTTCTAAAATTAACACAAAAAATACACAAAAACTAGAAGGCGTCGAATCGTTTTACCGCTCAGCTGAAGTTGGCCGCAATGAATTCAGTGTTGCCAAATTGGCCATTTTCTGGCACACACATCTGGTTGGCTCAATGTCGCTTCGAATTCCACGAGCACTTGGGCTAGTTCAAAAATTTCCCAAATTCAGCGGTATGAAAAACACACTGCAAATTTTATGAGAAGACAGCTGATTTTATATTGAGCAGTGTTGAAAAAAATTTTAGTGTCAAAAATCTAGAGTTGCCAACATTTTAATGTACTACATACATTTTGGTTAACGGTATATTCTTTGTGTGCTACAAGCAAATTTAAACACGCGCTTTAAGTGCAGTTATATGTAAATATAGAACTTTAAACGCTTTTTTATCGAAAGGCCTATTTTTATACTGGCGTGTCAGATTCCTCCTCCAGTTTTGATCGGATTGTTTTGAGCTAACTGTCATGTACTGGGCGTAATTTGACACGCCAACCAACGATCTACACCAAATGATATTTATCGAAGTACTTATTCTCTTAGCGATTCTGCTGAAATCTGGTGAGAGAATGTCTCCACCGCATTCAATTAATTAAAATTTGTTAACTTTTGCAGTCTTGTGCGCCGAAAAATGTTACGCAAGCTTTGAGGCAAGTACAGTGAGTGCTCCTTTTCCCGCAGTTTGCAATTCTACGCTTCTCGATGACTCAATATATTTTCTAAGAGATAATAATTTAAACTTCACTAAGACTGATGACAGCGGGAATACTGCTTTCCAATGCATCTTCATACATATTTCGAGCCGTTTGTTTAAATTGAATTTAAAATCTATATTGTAAGTCCTTAATTGTGTATATTTTAGCTGAAGAACTCGATTTCCATGGATGTTTTTACAAAACAGCAACAGTGTGCTCTGATGAAAACTCTCAGGCCAACATCATATCAAAGAAGCTCCTATGTTCTCAGTGCGATGTTAACTTATGCAATAATCAGTACTTTGTAAAAGGTTTGAGATCAGCTTCTAGTCGTTTTCGAGCAATGGTTGCTCAAATAATGCCTCTGTTGTACATATTATATATTTTTATGACAATGCAAATTTTAGACATTTAATTAATTTATTTTGTTGAATAAAATTTAACGAGTAACTGAAAGTACCCCTATTCTTTTAAATCATCTAATGGTGGAGTATAATAATGCACATAATCCTTGCCTATAAGTTAACGAATCTCATTTTTTTATTGAGTTAATTTTTTAATATTATAAAATAGTCTCAACTATTAGTTTATTCATTTATTGACTGCTATAAAAAATCGCCATGAACAAATTTCAACAAATAATCAAAAACCTTATAGCGCAAGAATAGTTAAAACGCAAAAGTTAAAAACGCAGAGGACAGGAAATTCCAGTGGTTCAAGGTGTCACAATTTGCAAAGGCGCTGTACCGTAATTTATAACTTTTATTTAAAAATTAAGCTGGCGCTAAGCAAATCAGATACGAGAAAACAGTACTTAAAATTTAAAGATTTACAAAGAGGACTGAGCAATGGGCTTGTCACACAAAAACCCATCGCAGTCTGCTTATCTTGAGAAGGTCCATCGTCATCATAGCTGTCATGACCTCACCGCACGTTGTCGGCTGAAAGCATATGAAGAAAACGACACTCACCGACATTCTCAAACGCACACAAAAACCCGCAAGCATTTTGTCTTTTATGTCACGAAGCTGACGTAAATTCAAGTCAGCAACTAAGACAACCGGCAACAGGGTGACCAAACAGCCAAAGATTGGGTTAACAATCGTGTATGCACTTGTACATGTGTAAGTCTCGCGACAATAAATCGTGCAGCCCGCTGCTGGGCCCTTACTTCGCTGCGACGGATCTCAATACAGCTTAACCAACGAATATAAGCATTGGTATGTTATGGTATATCCACAGCTTTGGGCCCCACACTGACAGTGGCGGAACTAATGCAAAACCGCTGAACAAGTTTTTCGAAGGTTTCGGCTTTTGGCTGCGTGACACCGCAAACTTACCGCACCGCCACTGCCCATCACCGGTGTAGGTGCATCCATAGGTGAAGATGATGATGCTGACGCAGTCGTTGTTGTTATTTTTGTTGTTGCTTATGTCGTTACTGAAGCTCATCGCCGAGTTTGCCCGTTTGCCCGTTTCGTTTGGCTCGCTTGACGATTGACGTCTTCAGCACGAAATGAAAAAAGAAAAAAAACAACAACAAAAACATTTTGTTAAACAATATTGCAAACGCTTTGGTTAAATCAAACTATATAAGCGAAGATTTGGCTTTTCGATGTTTAGTGTGACAACGTCCACTTAACCAACCGGCGAATCGATCTCTCTCCTCGAGCGGCAGCCAATACATTTAGTGCAGTAAGTCTAAACGGATATTTAAATACAAGTAATTAGTGCCTATATATGTGTCAGTGTATATATATGTGTGTGTGTGTGTAATTGTGTGTTGAAGACTTGGTAAATATTGAATTGCAATTCAACGCACAAATTGCAATTTACTCATTTCGAAATTTTGTGCATAAATTCAAATATTACCACACGAAGTGGCAAAATATTCAAAAATGCGATAACTCATCAAAAAATCATTTAAGTGAAATAATAAACAAAATCTATTTTATAAATGAATTGATTTTTGAACAAAGGTCTTATTTTTTAGATAATTCTAAAAATGTGAGGGAAAAAAATTATTAGAGATGTTTTTGTAATTTTTTTCAAGATAAAATCATGTTAAAAGTTTAAATAAAAATATTTTTAATTTTGTCGTCCTTAAATTCCCTGTGGTATACGTGATATTAATACCGAGATTGATTTGGAAGAAGAAGCTGCGTGAAAAAACTACAGAATGTCTTGTAAAAACTCTCTTCAATCATGCGACATTTAGAACGTTTTCCATTTCGTCAAATTGAAATAATTAAATTCTCACTAAACTCAGCTTACCTTCTTTTATTATTTTATCTTATTTATTCTTAGATTAATTCGAATATTTTTAAAAATAGAAACTTCTACATTTGTTTAGATAAAAACTGTTTCTTAGAACTTTTCTGTTTTTTGTTTTTAAATGCAATTTTTGTTCGAGAACAACAAGGAATTACACAATTCATTTGACTATTCACTTCATTATTTACGAAAATTAAAGATTGGAGATATATTGGTAGCTTTTTCTATTATTTTTCTGTCGTGCAATAAATAAATAATTTGTCAGGATTGACATTTAAAAAAAGTTATAAAACGCAGAAAGCATAAAACCACTAAAAATATGTTACTGTAAGAACCAATTTTCTTATTAGCCAATTTTCTTTCTATAAGTACGATAAACCATCTCTATTTATTTTATTGAAGAAGAACCACTATAAGCGGGTTTAAAAAAAATTTGGGCAATGAACATGAATATTTATTCAGTATTTTATTATTTATGTATTTCTAACTTGCCGTGAAATAAGTTTTTCCCACAGCATTGCATTCTGAGCGATGACTGATTTTTTAATGATGACACTTAAATTTTCGATTTTGCTGAGTTCAGATTGGGCTGGGAAATATTTTAGCAACATTTTTTGGTTGTTTGGTAATCGTTTGGTTTGTTTTTTTTTTTTTTTTAACGTATCACGAAAGATTATATAACATTGGAATTAGTTTACTTACTAGTCTTTTTTCCTTATCTATGAAATTTGCCCATTTTTGCCAAGAAAGTCTCAACAGAAGCTACATTTGATATTCAATGCCTTATACGAAAAATGTATATACATATATACATCTTTTTGTTTTAAGCAACTGTCACGAAATTTCTTATATACATTTATGGTGTGGAAATAGGAATTTCAATGACCAACAACAAATTATATATGCGCTTAACGTTGCCTCGTCTTACACTTCACTTTACGTTCCCATCACTTTACGTTAGTTTATTTACGTTAACGATGCATTTCATAATAAAAGTCAGCGTGTTTAGTTTTTACTATAGCCAACATGTTTAAAGCTATAAAAATTATTAATAGTATGTGTTATAAGTACCTGCAGAACATTAATGCAATTGTTGGTCACGCTTTAAAACCAAATATCTCTTCTAATATACCTTTTTAAATGTGTGAATTATTATCTAATCATTATAAACATGCTCCAGTTTATTGAGCAAACCTCGATGGCTTTAACTTTGTTTTGCCAAATGACTTTTACATATGCAATTAAGCAGAGACACAAAGACACGCCGGACGCACGAAATTTGTGCGGTCGCCCAAAACATGCAAAGTCGAAAAGCATTTCAAAGATTTGTTTTTGCTTATTGTGTAAACCTTGTACGTTTTTATTGGCTTCATTAATTAACTTTTTATGCTCTTCACACGGTGAATGGTATTATAGCATTGTCATGGTGTTTGTAACACAATCAACGATACGTAACCAACCACAAATATTATTGATTTTTAAACAGCCCTCTAGCAATGTTAATAATATTATATTGTAATAACAATTATATTTATGTTTATGTCACGAGAATTATGGGTTTTCCATTGAGTTCTAATGATCGTTCCTTAAGTTATGCAACAGTTATGTGATTCTGTATGGAGTATTCCTTGCCATGAAAGTTTAGAAGGTCAAATGACTTGTAAAGCTTTTAAGAAGTCTTCTTGCAGTGTTAGTTTGAATATTCGTTGGACTCGTGAGACTGATGGATAGAATAGAATACATAGTTTTAACAATATATATGAGAATTACAAAAAACAGAAGTGTATCAAATGTTCAATATAACCGAAGTTTAAATTTACTATCTTGTTTTGTCTTCATTTGCTTAATTTTGTAGAAATTGTGTTAAATTGCTGACAATTTCATTTTTAAGTCATATCAATAAATCAAAGTCGTCAGCATCTCTGACTTCTTGTAGATAAAACGTGAATGAAATATCATTTAACAATTGCTATATTATACATTGTGAATTAAGTTACATTTGTCTCGAACATGACCTTCTTGCATCTCAACAAGAAATTTTTAACAGAAATAACCTTATAATTTGAAGAATCATTAATTATTGAAGCTGCGTGTGAACGAAATCGGAGACAGTCAGCAATTAACTGACGCTCGTCAGCTTGAAGGAGGCAGACAAATTATGCCACCGAAACCGAAAGTTCATGGCAAACACATAATTACAAGTCATATCATTTGATAGCCAACGGATGTGGCAGAACAATTAAACTTGTGGTCGTCGATCACATGCTTGCATTTGTTGCAGCAGATACAAGTTTCTGAACATGAGATAGAAACAAATTGTTCTCCAATCAGTGTGCTATTTGTTAGGTTTGGTTTCGAACAACAGTTAGGCAATAAATATTTCAATCTCAAAATAGAAGCAATAAAAAACAGCACGCAAATGTTTAATTTAAGCGAAATTGTTTAAAAGAAATTTATTGCAACATCGAAAAGCAAAAAAACCAACAACAAAAAACCGCAATACGAATTGAAGAAGTCACAAACAAATAAATAAGCATCGCAGCAAAAACAAAAACAAAAAAAAAGCAAAAAAAAAAGGCTTGCGGTTATTTTAAAAGTAATATCATTATAATTATAAAAAAAATATGCATAAATTAGGGAGTAAAAAACATTTCAAGGTTACTTTTTAATGAAATCAAACGATATGAGATACGAAATGAAAATCAACGAAATGAGAAAATAATAAAAACGTTTGGTTTTTGTTTTTGTTTTTTCTTTTTTGTTATTGTTTTTTGCTATTTGCTTTTTGGTTTTGTCATTGTTACGTTGAAGACAGCCTTCTTAATGTATGCATTGAGATACAGTCGTTGTCATCTGGTAGCTGTGTGCCAATAGTTGGTGGCTGTTAGCCATTTCGATATGTGCAGCGATTAATGCGATTATACTTATTAAAATATGCACACGAATTGTAAATTATTTCGCACAATTTATGTAATATGGAAAAAGTACCAAGATTAATTAATAACATAATATAAAACATTTGATTAACCTTTCCATTTTAATATTTACTGCAAATCTAATTGAAAATTCAGAAAGGAGATAATCGCGGCATATACTTGTTATGCCCAGCCCATCCTGAAAAATAATCTAGTCCAATATTAATCAAAGCCTGGTTCGCTTTTCATTTCAAATAATTCATGGCTCAACACCAGAAATCTTAGATCAAGTGAAGTACTTTTCAGTGTCAACTTGCATTTGACTCTCCTCCTTTGTTAAAATTCTTACAAATTTGTTATCTTACAAATCAAAGATTTCTCGAAAACAGTTCTGAAACAATCTGAGATCGTCTTTTGAAAATAATTTCGATAAAGTATCAAATATGTTTTCGCGCTTTTGAGATTAAGCCCAGAACTTTTCAATCACTTATCCTTATCCCACACATGCATCTTAAATCCAATATTTGATAACTCTAAATTTTAAATCTAAATTTCCTATCAAAATAAAAAAAAAACAAATCTTCAATTGTACTCTATAATTGTTTATAATAAGAACAGATCCGGGACAAATTTACTGTCAATTCGAACTGTCATTTAATAATTATGCAGAAAAAACAAGTTTGGCATCATTACGATTAAAGATTTAAGACTGAGATTTTTTATACAAACAATTAATAAAATACTTCAAGGTAACCTTCTGGAAGGGGGTACAAATGTAAACGTGTTAAATCAATGACATAATTCTTAAAATCTAAAACCTGAAGAAGTCGCCAAATTAACAGATTCATAAATTTAAGTACGCCTGAATGGATTTTGTTAAATACTTATTAAGAATCTATCAAAAGTTTATGAAATGTCAAGGTAAACCCAACGAATAATTCTTGCAGACTTTATTATTTTGAGTCAAACGCTGTCAAAAAAAATATTTTTGTTTATTTTATTTTATGACTTTTCAAAGCTGTGCTAAATTTTCTAAAGAATCTACTGTCAAATTTTGAGGCGTATACCAATCATTAATATAATTCAACGCTAAGGCGGGTGGATTGTTGTAATATTAATATAAAAAAAAAATATAATAATAATTCTAACGTGCTTAAAGCTCTTTTTGCACACTTGTAATTTTCTTGACTTACCTTTCCCAAGTAAATAAGTACACACGAATCAAACGCCTCATCAGTGATTGCGACTGCGACTGAAGCCGCAGTCAAAGCCGAAGCTAATAGCTCGTTAATTATAATTATAATGCGTACGCACGCGCGTCTTTGGGCCCAGACGCCAACCGCAAGTCACAGCCTCTTCACTGCATTGAGAGACAGACACAAGTAGCAATTGAATGACGAACAGACGAATAGTCTGACTAACAGTTAGTTTGATGGTTTGCTGTGGCAGTTGCCACTACACTAAAGCTTGGTCAATATACCAAAACAGGTTTCAATATTGAATATTACAACTAACCTTTAAAAAACGTTACGGCATCAAATACAAAAACACAAAACAATAAAAAAAAGTGGGAAAAAAACAGAAAAACACAGAAGAGATGCTGCGGATTTCAAAATGCAAAAATATATGAAATGAAATTAAGAAAAAAAAAAGAGAAAAAAAACTCCGTGCTTTTATGAGTTACCGCCTATTTGTTTGCTTTTTTTGGGGTTTTGGCTTTTGTACTCGCTCAAGAGTGATGGCGTTTCGCGTGCATTGTCGTTACTGTTAACCAAACCGAACGTGTATCTCTTATTGTCGCTTCGCTGTGGCGTTGTTATTTCTGTCGCTGGTGTTGAAACTGCGAGACAGCCGGTCGGCTATGAGTGCTCAATGATGTCTTGGTTTTTGTGCTTTTATTGGCGTTTTTGTATTTCCTTCTGTTTTCAACTTGTTTATTAACAAAACAGATAATAAAACAAAAAAAACCAAAAATGATAATAATAATATAAATAATTGACACCCTTTGCCAGCGTACATTTGATTGACTCATAACTATTTTACCAGCCGTTGCTCAATCAACGTTTTATTCTTTGTTCATCTATTGCGCTTTAGTGCACTGTCCTTGTGGTTTTTTGATTCACTGCATTGCACACGTCTAACAGTTTACCTTTGGTGCAAAGACTTGACACATTCAAGCAGGGCAATGTAATCACATAGAGTACATACACAAATTGATCTAAGCATGTTTGGCGACCGTCTAGACTAAACCCAAAGTCCAGACCCAGACTTGTGTCAAGCTATGGCATTTGAAGTTTGTTGTTATATTTGACAAATTCACAAATTAGTTGTCGAATACGAGAACATATTTATTGGCTCGATAAAAAATACAAATCTTTCACACGACAAAACAAAAGAAAAAAATGTTACCTCATAAACGAAGCAAACGAAAATAGGAACCATTAATATTAATTGCGATAAATGAATATGAAACTTGCTTAATAAGTCTTTGAAAATAATTAATGATTAATACTAAATTTACTGCCACTCGCATTGAAGCATTTTTTGTAATTAGTGCTTAGTATTTTTTAATGTTTTTAATATTTGTATTATGCAAATGTATCTGAAACCCCCCTCTTCCGCATTAACACCCCGCTGAGACGTTGTTATTTTCACTGAACAAGTCTTCCAAGATTTCCATCTTAGTGGCAACAAAACTTCCCCGTTTGGCAATTAGCAAAGAGGATGTAGATATAAAATATAAAATTAAATACATCTTCTTTTGCCAGTGATATTATCATTCCTCTTCAGAACCTAATTTTCGACTGATGAGTTCTATAACAATTATACATATAAAATGATACAACTCTTGCCTATATAGTGGCCCAGTTGTAATATTATTATAATGTTTAAGAAAACTTTCTGCCTAATCTATCACCAGTACAGTGTGTATTTTTGGTACACATATAAAAAACACTGCATATTTTCGGGGTAAATTTGAATTTTTGTGTTGTGTAACAAATTTGTTTTCTTTTTATTGAACACGAAGTCTTATTATTTGTGTTATTTATGTTGTTTGAATTTTTTTTAGCACTTGTACATAACAACAAACGAAAAGAAAAGAAAAGGAAGTAGTAAAAACCGTTACGTTATGTTATTTCTGTGTTAGTTTTTTATTTTATGTTTCACTTTTTGTGCACAAATATTATTAAATAAGGCTGCAGTTATTTATAACTTGTTTTCGTCGCCAATCTGAATAATATTCCAGAAACTACTACAAAATTCTAGTTTTGACCTTACTTTGGCAAAAAAGGGATTTCAGTTGTCATCTCAAACATCAATTTCAGCACCTATGGTTAGTTTTTAATGTTGTTGTCTTTAAACGGTTTTAGCTGATGATGTCAAGACACAGACCAAGGTTCAAACAGATTTATTGGGGTTATTCTTATGAACATCATTGTTGCTCAGCTTATACTTATGTACCTTTTTTGAATTTTGTTATTCTTCGTCTACTAAAAATATTGATTTATGCACACAATCACAATTGTAGTCACTATGCGTTTATAACACATACAACTACATATGCCTACAATGTCATACGACTTTGTTCAAGGTTAATGAGTGCATTGAAGCCACAGCAATACGTGCAGTAAATAAACATGAAATGAACATGAATGAGACAAAAAAATATCTTCGGCAATGCTGATGATCAGATAATCTTCATAATCAACTTTTAAATAAACTTAAAAAAAAAAATTAATTAAGATAAATTATTTTTTGACAACATATTTCATTTTGAGGGCGTGACATAGCGTTATTGTGAGTAAGACATCTCTTCATTGTATGCCAATCATAAAACTTGCAAACTTTTATGAAAAATAGGCATCTTCTTTCAATCACTTATATTGCATTTTTTATTCATATTTGTGATCTTACTTAATGATAACTTGTTAATGCATACTATAGGTACAAACTTTATATCAAATGCAATATACTATTCAGAGACATTTTTGGTGAAGAGTATAACAATTACAAGTTAAGAGATTTATAAAACCAAAAACAAAATCATTAAAATTCTAATAAACTGGAATTCTTTATAAAGCGGCTTAAACTTTTTGAGCGACATGCCTTAACTGCAATGAAAACCTGCTTCAAACTCATGATTTACTGAATTAAAGCTTGAAACAAAATATATATATATTAATTGAATGCAATTTTGGCTTAAACTTTATAAATATGTGAGTAAACATTGACACTCAATAATGACGTAGGAAAGTATTACGTCTTCGAAGCTCTACTATTTTCAACAAATACACAACCCATCACATAAGCCTTCAAATTACAAGTTGAATGTCAACAATAGCCAAGACACTTAAAACGGCTTCATCCGTTTGACATTATTTGCAGGCGTGGCTGTCAAAGTTTTATTAGGCACTAAATATGGTTATTAAAAGTGAAGTTTTATAAATAAAGTCTTTGAATATTCTTCTTATTGTTTATTTACATTTTATGAGCAATTAAAATTATAGCTATTTCATAAAGCTCAAGGTCATATTCGATTAATTTAGAGAAACAACCTTCTATTGATTTCGTATTATTATTTTTTTATAATGTTGACATGCACCATTTCCATCCCAATATACTTAACGGGATATATACAATATTAACAGCAAATACTTGATCTATAATGATATCATAAGCATTATTAAGAATATTTAAAAAAATATAAAAACGTATTTCCAAGTATTGATTTCAATATTGAAAGTACTTTCACTTTAAAAACAGCAATAAAACAACATATTTTTATTTCAGAAGACATTGTGAACTAGTTGTTGCAAACATGGTGAAGCTCAGCAACCTGCTGATGTTAGCTGAGATTTTGGTAAATATAATTTTTACACATTTTGTCCTTCTTACATAATAATATCTTTTTCAGTTCATTGCAACAAGTTCTATTGCTACAGAAAACATTGCAACAACAGCAATTGCAACACCTTTTCAAGAATTAGGCAGACGAGTTATAAGACAAGGAAATGTAGCTCTTCAAAGCAATATTGAAAAAATCGATGTTAAATGTGATGCAGATATTGGTATTCTTGTAGAGATTGATTTTGCTGAAAATTTCAATGGCATCGTTTACAGTCAAGGTTATTACAACGATCCAAAGTGCTTGTAAGTTAGAAAACTTTATATTTACGAATATGTAAAAATCATTTTCTTTTGTAGATATATAAAATCTGGAAGTAACGATCGGAGTTTCCAGTTCACTGTCCCTTACGATGGTTGCGGAAGCAGACCCTCATGTTCGTTATGCGCTTCGGTTGACAATATTCTTATAATTCAAAACGATGAAAATGTTCAAAGCGGTTGGGATACCGCTCGCAAGATAACATGTAGCAGAAATGATGAACAAGAAAAAACGGTTTATTTTAAACCTTTTGTTGTTGACATGCTCGAGGTTGTATCTGTGGAAACACCTCATGGACCGGTTGAGTGTTGGATGGAAATTGGCACTGGAATACCACCAAAACTTCAGCCGATTAATTACACACTTAAACTTGGAACTGACATAACTTTTGCCATAAACGTAAAGCACTTAACACAAATCTGGGATATCAGGATATTGCAGTGCTTCGCATCCGATGACGCAGATTTTAATTCTGTTAAGACAAATAAAATAACATTATCAGATAAAAATGGATGTTCATTAAAAACAAATATATTTGGAGAATGGAAAAAAATTGACAAATCAGCTGACAACACTATAACATATTACAATTCTCTCAAAACATTCAAATTTCCTGATCGCTCTCAAGTTTATTTGAAATGTGATATTGAACTGTGCAATGGACCTTGTATTCGAGAATATAGCTGTGGAAACGAAATTATAAATGAACAAACTACATCAAAACTGCGTTGTTATCCAGAATCTCCCGATCCCCGTTGTTCAATCGAATCAATAACTTCAAAAACTACAAAATGCTTCCCAGGATCAACAGACCCTAAATGTGAACAAGACTCAATGACTACGACTATCAGAATACCCACTCCGACACCTTATCCACAGTGTAAACTGGGTTCAACAGATCCAAAATGTAGACAGGAACAAAAAATTACACAAAAACCAGTTTGCAATCAAGGATCAACTGACCCACGGTGTCAACCAGCAACATATCTTCCACCAACAACTACCAGTAGGATTCCGGTTACCACTTCGAAGCTTCAATGTTACCCAGGATCTGTAGATCCCCGTTGTCAGCAACAACCGACACCAACTATCAAGCCTCGATGTTTCACAGGGTCAACAGACCCTCGTTGTCCACAGCAACTGACAACTACACCTAAGCCTCGTTGCTACCCAGGATCGACTGACCTATCGTGTCAACCAGCCACATATCTGCCACCAACAACTACGAGTAGGATTCCGGTTACCACTCCGAAGCTTCAATGTTACCCAGGATCTACAGATCCCCGTTGCGAGAAAGAACCAACACCAACACAGAAGCCAAGATGCTACCCAGGATCAACAGATCCTCGTTGTCCTCAGCAACTGACAACTACACAAAAGCCTAGTTGCTACCCAGGATCAACTGACCCATCCTGTAAGCCAGTGACAAATCTTCCACCAACAACTTCCAGTAGAATTCCAGATACTACTCCAAAGCTTCAATGTTACCCAGGATCTACAGATCCTCGTTGCGAGAAAGAACCAAAACCAACAGAGAAGCCAAGATGCTACCCAGGATCAACAGATCCTCGTTGTCCTCAGCAACCGACAACTACACAAAAGCCTCGTTGTTATCCAGGATCAACTGACCTTTCGTGTCAACCAGCCACATATCTTCCCCCAACAACTACCAGTAGGATTCCGGTTACCACTCCGAAGCTTCAATGCTACCCAGGATCTACAGATCCCAGTTGTCAGAGAGAATCAACACCCACTTCAAAGCCTCGTTGTTACCCAGGTTCTACAGATCCTCGTTGTGAGAAAGAACCAACACCCACTTCAAAGCCTCGTTGTTACCCAGGATCTACAGATCCTCGTTGCGAAAAAGAACCAACACAAACACCATCTAAAAAACCCACAACTTTGCGTCCAAAATATGACTGCGAAGATGGCTCAAATGATGTGGACTGTCTAAATTGTTTCCCAGGCTCACCTGACCCCAGGTGTCCAAAAGTGCCGACAACCGTTAAGCCAGGTTGTTTCACCGGTTCAACAGACCCCAAATGTCAACCAGCTACCTACTTACCGCCAGGGTCAACCACTAAAATTCCAAAAGTTGACAAAAAATGTTACGCAGGATCAACAGATCCCCTATGTAAAACAGAACCATTGTCAACACAGAAGCCTCGTTGCTACCCTGGATCTTCAGATCCTCGCTGTCCACAGCAACTGACAACTACACTTAAGCCTCGTTGCTACCCAGGATCAACTGACCTTTCGTGTCAACCAGCCACATATCTTCCACCAACAACTACTAGTAGGATTCCGGTTACCACTCCAAAGCTTCAATGTTACCCAGGATCTTCAGATCCTCGTTGCGAGAAAGAACCAAAACCAACAGAGAAGCCAAGATGCTACCCAGGATCAACAGATCCTCGTTGTCCTCAGCAACTGACAACTACACAAAAGCCTCGTTGTTATCCAGGATCAACTGACCCATCCTGTAAGCCAGCGACATATCTTCCACCAACAACAACTAGTAGAATTCCGGTTACCACTCCGAAGCTTCAATGTTACCCAGGATCTTCAGATCCCCGTTGCGAGAAAAAACCAACACCAACACAGAAGCCTCGTTGTTACCCAGGATCTACAGATCCCAGTTGTCAGCAAGAACCGAAACCAACTCCAAAGCCTCAGTGCTATCCAGGTTCAACGGACCCACGTTGTTCACAGCAAACTTCTACACAAAAGCCTCGTTGCTACCCAGGATCAAGTGACCCATCCTGTAAGCCAGCGACATATCTTCCACCAACAACAACTAGTAGAATCCCAGTTACAACTCCGAAGCTTCAATGTTACCCAGGATCTACAGACCCTCGTTGCGAGAAAGAACCAACACCAGCACAGAAGCCAAGATGCTACCCAGGATCAACAGATCCTCGTTGTCCTCAGCAACTGACAACTACACAAAAGCCTCGTTGTTATCCAGGATCAACTGACCTTTCGTGTCAACCAGCCACATATCTTCCCCCAACAACTACCAATAGGATTCCGGTTACCACTCCGAATCTTCAATGCTACCCAGGATCTACAGATCCCAATTGTCAGCAAGGACCGCCCGCAACTCTGAAGCCTCGTTGTTACCCAGGATCATCAGATCCTCGTTGTCCTCAGCAACTGACAACTACACAAAAGCCTCGTTGCTACCCAGGATCAACTGACCTTTCGTGTCAACCAGCCACATATCTTCCACCAACAACTACTAGTAGGATTCCGGTTACCACTCCAAAGCTTCAATGCTACCCAGGATCTACAGATCCCAGTTGTCAGCAGGAACCGAAACCAACTCCAAAGCCTCAGTGCTATTCAGGTTCAACGGACCCACGTTGTCCACAGCAAACTTCTACAAAAAAGCCTCGTTGCTACCCAGGATCAACTGACCCATCCTGTAAGCCAGCGACATATCTTCCACCAACAACTACTAGTAGGATTCCGGTTACCACTCCAAACCTTCAATGCTACCCAGGATCTACAGATCCCAGTTGTCAGCAGGAACCGAAACCAACTCCAAAGCCTCAGTGCTATTCAGGTTCAACGGACCCACGTTGTCCACAGCAAACTTCTACAAAAAAGCCTCGTTGCTACCCAGGATCAACTGACCCATCCTGTAAGCCAGCGACATATCTTCCACCAACAACAACTAGTAGAATTCCGGTTACCACTCCGAAGCTTCAATGTTACCCAGGATCTACAGACCCTCGTTGCGAGAAAGAACCATCACCAACACAGAAGCCAAGATGCTACCCAGGATCAACAGATCCTCGTTGTCCTCAGCAACTGACAACTACACAAAAGCCTCGTTGCTACCCAGGATCAACTGACCTTTCGTGTCAACCAGCCACATATCTTCCACCAACAACTACTAGTAGGATTCCGGTTACCACTCCAAAACTTCAATGTTACCCAGGATCTTCAGATCCCCGTTGCGAGAAAAAACCAACACCAACACAGAAGCCTCGTTGTTACCCAGGATCTACAGATCCCAGTTGTCAGCAAGAACCGAAACCAACTCCAAGGCCTCAGTGCTATCCAGGTTCAACGGACTCACGTTGTCCACAGCAAACTTCTACACAAAAGCCTCGTTGCTACCCAGGATCAACCGACCCTTCATGTCAACCAGCCACATATCTTCCACCAACAACTACTAGTAGGATTCCGGTTACCACTCCAAAGCTTCAATGTTACCCAGGATCTTCAGATCCCCGTTGCGAGAAAGAACCAACACCAACACAGAAGCCTCGTTGCTACCCAGGATCTTCAGATCCTCGTTGTCCTCAGCAACTGACAACTACACAAAAGCCTCGTTGCTACCCAGGATCGACAGACCCATCCTGTAAGCCAGCCACATATCTTCCCCCAACAACTGCTAGTAGAATTCCGGTTACAACTCCGAAGCTTCAATGCTACCCAGGATCTACAGATCCCAATTGTCAGCAAGAACCAACCGCAACTCTGAAGCCTCGTTGTTACCCAGGATCAACTGATTCTCGTTGTCCACAGCAACTGACAACTACACCTAAGTCTCGTTGCTACCCACGATCGACCGACCCTTCATGTCAGCAATCATCATATCCACCAACCACAACTAGAAGAACTCCCGTTACTACATCAAAACTTCAATGTTATCCAGGATCTACAGATCCTCGTTGCGATCAAAAACCTATACCCAAACCCACTTTACCACCAATTAAAAAAACCACAACTTTGCGTCCAAAATATGACTGCGAAGATGGCTCAAATGATGTGGACTGTCTAAATTGTTTCCCAGGCTCACCTGACCCCAGGTGTCCAAAAGTGCCGACAACCGTTAAGCCAGGTTGTTTCACCGGTTCAACAGACCCCAAATGTCAACCAGCTACCTACTTGCCGCCAGGGTCAACCACTAAAATTCCAAAAGTTGACAAAAAATGTTACGCAGGATCAACAGATCCCCTATGTAAAACAGAACCATTGTCAACACAGAAGCCTCGTTGCTACCCAGGATCTTCAGATCCTCGCTGTCCACAGCAACTGACAACGACACAAAAGCCTCGTTGCTACCCAGGATCAACTGACCTTTCGTGTCAACCAGCCACATATCTTCCACCAACAACTACTAGTAGGATTCCGGTTACCACTCCAAAGCTTCAATGTTACCCAGGATCTTCAGATCCCCGTTGCGAGAAAGAACCAACACCAACTTCAAAGCCTCGTTGTTACCCAGGATCAGCAGATCCTCGTTGTCCACCAACTACTACTCGCAGAATTCCCGTTACTACGCCGGAACTTCAATGTTACCCAGGATCTACAGATCCTCGTTGCGAGAAAGAACCAAAACCAACTTCAAAGCCTCGTTGTTACCCAGGATCAACAGATCCTCGTTGTCCACCAACTACTACTCGCAGAATTCCCGTTACTACGCCGGAACTTCAATGTTACCCAGGATCTACAGATCCTCGTTGCGAGAAAGAACCAAAACCAACTTCAAAGCCTCGTTGTTACCCAGGTTCTACAGATCCTCGTTGTGAGAAAGAAAAAACGCCAACACAAAAGCCTCGTTGCTACCCAGGATCCACCGACCCTTCGTGTCAACCAGCAACATATCTGCCACCAACAACTACTAGTAGGATTCCGGTTACAACTCCGAAGCTTCAATGTTTCCCAGGATCTACAGACCCTCGTTGCGAGAAAGAACCATCACCAACACAGAAGCCAAGATGCTACCCAGGATCAACAGATCCTCGTTGTCCTCAGCAACTGACAACTACACAAAAGCCTCGTTGTTATCCAGGATCAACTGACCTTTCGTGTCAACCAGCCACATATCTTCCCCCAACAACTACCAGTAGGATTCCGGTTACCACTCCGAAGCTTCAATGCTACCCAGGATCTACAGATCCCAGTTGCGAGAAAGAACCAACACCAACACAGAAGCCTCGTTGCTACCCAGGATCTTCAGATCCTCGTTGTCCTCAGCAACTGACAACTACACAAAAGCCTCGTTGCTACCCAGGATCAACTGACCCTTCCTGTAAGCCAGCGACATATCTTCCACCAACAACTAGTAGTAGGATTCCGGTTACCACTCCAAAGCTTCAATGTTACCCAGGATCTTCAGATCCTCTTTGCGAGAAAGAACCAACACCAACACAAACACCTCGTTGCTACCCAGGATCGAACGACCCTTCGTGTCAACCAGCAACATATCTGCCACCAACAACTACTAGTAGAATTCCGGTTACAACCCTGAAGCTTCAATGTTACCCAGGATCTACAGATCCCCGTTGCAAGAAAGAACCAACACCAACACAGAAGCCTCGTTGTTACCCAGGATCAGCAGATCCTCGTTGTCCACAGCAATTGACAACTACACCTAAGCCTCGCTGCTATCCAGGGTCGACTGATCTATCGTGTCAACCAGCAACATATCTGCCACCAACAACTACTAGTAGAATTCCCGTTACTACGCCGAAGCTTCAATGCTACCCAGGATCTACAGACCCTCGTTGCGAGAAAAAACCAACACCAACACAGAAGCCTCGTTGTTACCCAGGATCTACAGATCCCAGTTGTCAGCAAGAACCGAAACCAACTCCAAGGCCTCAGTGCTATCCAGGTTCAACGGACTCACGTTGTCCACAGCAAACTTCTACACAAAAGCCTCGTTGCTACCCAGGATCAACTGACCCATCCTGTAAGCCAGCGACATATCTTCCACCAACAACAACTAGTAGAATCCCAGTTACCACTCCGAAGCTTCAATGTTACCCAGGATCTACAGATCCCCGTTGCAAGAAAGAACCAACACCAACACAAACACCTCGTTGCTACCCAGGATCGAACGACCCTTCGTGTCAACCAGCAACATATCTGCCACCAACAACTACTAGTAGAATTCCGGTTACAACCCTGAAGCTTCAATGTTACCCAGGATCTACAGATCCCCGTTGCAAGAAAGAACCAACACCAACACAGAAGCCTCGTTGTTACCCAGGATCAGCAGATCCTCGTTGTCCACAGCAATTGACAACCACACCTAAGCCTCGCTGCTATCCAGGGTCGACCGATCTATCGTGTCAACCAGCAACATATCTGCCACCAACCACTACTAGTAGAACACCAGTTACTACTCCCAAGCTTCTGTGTTACCCAGGATCTACAGATTTCCGTTGTTCAAGTAGCTTAAAAACGACAACAGCTCCTTCATCTACCACCCCCGACTACTGTTACCCTGGATCTATTGATCCCCGTTGTCCAGATAGTGGATACAAAGGCACAAGTCGTATACCTGCTACTTATCTGCCACCTTTAAGTGACCCCGGAAGTGATAGAACTATACGGGATACAAAACTTGAATATTTAAATGAAATTAACAAACTAGCATTTTCAAACAATAACGTTTTTGAATTGGACGACGATGAAACCGAGATCCAACATAACAGGAGAAAACGAGAAACTTACAATATCGACTTATTAGAATCAGAAACTTTTACAGATATTACAGCCAACCACGACGACCTTTTATCTAGAAAAATAATGAAAAGAGAATACAACAAGCATCCTATTCATAAAGAAGTAATTTCTCTAACTCTCGGAATGCGGAGTGCTTTTTCGGTAGCTTAATATGATAATTAAACTACTTATTAATTATTTCTGTACATACTTTATATATTCATAAGTTTGCAAAATTAATACTCATTTAAATATAGACATAGATGCATTTGTATTGTATATTTAAGAAAAATAAAAATATTGCTACAACTTCATATGATTAAAATAAGCAATTTAATACATGACTTTGTGAAACGAATCATCAAAAAAACAAATTATAAACTGTGTAATATTTAATTCTTAGTTTACCATAACAAGTTCGTTAAACAAGACCGTGGATTCTTTCTTCTAAAAGATTTGGTAAATTACATTCTTGTTTGACATTCATGTATTTATTTTCCGGGTGTACGATGAAAACTTTTAGTTAGCTCATTCATATTAATTTGCGATTCTATCCTCGAATCAAGTTTATTCCTCTGTAGAAATAACATGTCACCATGTCACCATGGATCAGTGACAATTTAGCAAAAAAAATTTAGCTTGAAAATTTCATCAGACAGTGGAAGTGTTTTTAAGTAACATCCACAAACCTACTTTTAAAAATATTGAACAATTAAATCAAAATTGATAATAAGAAAAAATAAAATAAAAACAATAAATAATCATACTAATAATAATTATTGTTTTTCCCCAAAGTTTTGAACTTTACTTTTTTATTGTGCGTACGCTTTAAGAATTAATTGTTAATCATTTTAAAACTTCAAGCGACACTACTAAGGAAAGTCTTTTAAAAACCACAAACCATTGAATCCAACTGCTTTGCATATTTTGCCTTCTAATGAAATTACACAAGCTATATTCTTGGCACGTTTTGTCTTGGGACTAATCTGAAGCATACAAAACGTATGTCGTCAATTTCAAGTAGGACACAGTCTAAGAACTTATTACTCATGTATGTCAATATATCCTTCTTCTCTACTGCACTTCTTTGTTCGAATAACATTATCGCCTGTAATTTCCTTAAGGCAAATTCATTAAACAAATACTTTACTGATAATTTAACTTTAATAATTCGGGTTGCAAGTCACGCCAGAATACATCTAGCAGCTATTCGTTTTTGTAAAAACTCACAAAAGATAAATAAAATATTTTATTATTGCTATTAAAAAATATAAGTTGTCTGTTCGAATGATCCATTCATAACACCAAATCATTAATACTCAGTGCGATTTCAAAAGGAAATAAACAATTTTATTGCAAACCAATGACAAAAGGTTCATATATCAAATATTAAAAAACTGAAGTTTTTATTTATAATCTGTTCTTAGATATTCAATTGACATTGAATTTCACATTTGATTGTATTGTATGAAATATGTTCACCACGCTCCAGCTGATGAACTGCTACTTGCTGAAGCTTGAGATTTGCTGTAAGCACCTGCGGGAACAAATCCGCCTCCTGGGCCGTGAGAATATTGTTGTGAGGATCCACATGTATTGCAACCAGGTCCACCATCACCACCTCCACCAATGCCACCACCACCACCACTGCCCCACGAAGAACTGCTGGCAGAACTATAACTGTTAGCGCTGCTGCTAGCAAATGAACCTGAACCTCCAGTTTGTCCTTGGCCGTGACCACCTTGTTGTCCGTAACCTCCACCTAGACCACCACCACCATATCCACCACCACCATGTCCACCTCCACCGTAACCGCTGCCGCCACCGCCATAGCCGATACCACCACCACCATATCCGCCACCGCTGGGTACTTTTTGAACAGTGTAGACCGGGACCTTTTTAACTGCATATACATCGTAACCACTTCCTCCACCTCCTCCACAACTTCCTCCTTGTCCACAGCCTCCCTGTCCTCCACCACCGTATCCCCCACTGCCATGTCCACCGCCGCCATGTCCACCGCCGCCATATCCACCGCCTCCATAGTTGCCGCCACCAAGGCCAATTTGAGCAGTGAAACCTCCAAGGAGACCACCGCCACCGCCGCCACCACCGTAATGCCCAGGTCCACCTCCACCACCACCACAGCCTTGGTCACAGCCTCCACCTCCACCTCCACCGAAGAGCAATTTTTTCTTAAAACTATGCAGTGTTGGCGTTACACTCGCCACGCACAGCATTAACAGTAGTGAAAAAAGATGCAACCTTTTCATTTTTAATTTGTTTCTACTAAAATGATTATCTGCTTGAGGCACACTAATCTACCTTAAAGCTTTGGTATGACTGATTTGTCCAGACGTGACTTCGTCGCATTTATACTAGCCCAGCAGCTTCGTGGCGTAAATTTATTCTGAGCATGTTTCCCTTAGTTGTCATTATGAACAAAAGCAATAGGTAAAGTAGAAGTCACAATAAAGACGAGACGGCGCGGTCGAGAAGCGTTGGCGGACGTTACAATCAGTCGTGCAAAAAAGCAAAAAAAAAAAACAATCCAACGGTTGCAATATTTTCTGAAACAAACATGTTGTAAGAGTTCACTTCTAGCTCCGTTCTCGTCTAAATGCTATGCAATCGTCGCTCCGCACAGAATATATGACCAAAACACGTTGAATTAATATTGCTGATCAAAACGTCATAGTGTATAGAGAAGTGTGAGCACTTGGCTCCACGACTGCCCAATGGAGTCATCACTGAAAAAAACAGCAAAAAATGAGCAATTAAATATGGCATGCTATCGACTGGGAAATCCGCCCAAATCATTGGTAGTCGTCTGCTATTTTTTATTGCTTTTAGTTCACAAATAGATTTCAAGTCGGGCATATTGGCATGAAAGCAATATGTGCCATTCAATGTTATAATTCACTTGTCTTTTAAAACCAAAAATATGTGAAGGATATTCATCAATTGCGTGAGATAAAAATATGAAATTCATCAATCACTATTTTTCACTACTTTCACTAACACAACACATATTTAAAATCTTACCAAGAGAAGGTTTTTTAAACTTTTCGATTTTCAAAACTTGTATTTACTTAGAATATTTTGTTTAAAATATTATTAAAATTTTTTAAATAGATACTTCTTGAATTATTAAGAAAACGTCAATGCCTTCAACAACTGTGACAAATTATATACGTGAACATGAAATAAATAAAACATTAATTATGACGAAACATCTGAATTTGATAAATTTACTCATCTTAACGTCATATCTAATAAGTCTCAGAGTAACACTTCAAGCTTGAGCAAATTTGCAGCGACATTCCACAAGCCGTTCATTGTTCAAAATAGGATGTAAGTTTGACTTAAAAAAGAGCGAAAGCGTTAATTCTAGGCATACCGAATAGTTTATACACTTCTCACATGTGGGAACCACGTATTATTATGTTTTTAGACTTACAAAATTAAAGAATTAAACAAAAGGTATTATTATTTAATTTTCTTTTTTCTACATTATCTAAAAAAGACTCTTCTATTATTTGGGTTTGCAAATTGTACATGATAAAAGCAAAATACACACAAAGTATGAAGAAAATACAAAGCAATTTTGGGATAGGTTAGTTCCGCTTACAATTGGAAATGGAAAAATCTAATTGTAAACAAAGCTATGAAAGATTTTGTCGTGGCAACGTGTATTTAACTGCTTTATTAATTCACAAAAAAAAACCCCAATGATTATTTAATCATGTTTAAAAACAGCTAGTTGCAAAATGTTATAAAAATCAGTCTACCGAAACAAGAATTTTCCTAAACACAAAGATTTTTATACTTTTCGGAATAAACGAATAAACCGGATTAAAATACTTTCTTCACAGATTTTGTAACTTATTATTTTTAAATTTTTTAGATACAAATACTTTAGATAGAGAAACAACTTATACTTCGCTGGAGGCTGCGTTGTTTCGGGAGTTCCGAGTCAATTAACTTATATTTCGATACTAACCAAGACTATACTATACTTTTCAAAGCGCACATATTTTAAATTACTTATCTAATAATAAAATGCTTATGTAAATTTTAACTTCTTACGACTTTGCAAAATTAAACTGATGTAATACAATGACTGTCATAATAAAAAACATTCAAACAATATTATACAATACACGATAATTATAATTTTAATTTTATGCAATAAGACTTTAAGTGCGATTGAAATAATTTTAAACATGCGCGGGAAGTTGACGACTTTAAGACTCTGGATAACGACAATATGAATTGCTTTCAATTAATTCTTGCGGAATCCATTCTTCATAGAGGGGCAAGCGATTCTTCAAGGTCTCCACTTCACGTAGAATACGCACCACGTTGCCGCCGATTAATTTCTTGATGGCTGCATTTCCCCAAACTCGATCACGTGCAAGTTCGGCCAACAAGAAGGCGTAACTTTTTGGAGCACCGTTAAGACCAATGTGATCCACGCCAGCTATTTTACGAACGTAATTAATTGCATTGATCGCTTCCCGCACACCTAATAGACGATCACCGCAGCGTTCCAAGTTTAGAAGAATGACACCACCATTTTCGGGTAACAAGCTGGAAAATGTTGGCGCTAAAAATCATTTCTAAAGAGCATATAAATTTTCTTTCTGCACTTACCTTAGCACATGATCCGGAATCGATGCAACATTACTACTGTTACAGATTGAAAGCGGGGTTGCATTCATCAAGAGCACCGGTGCCTTTGCAGAACGTAATGCACTAGTCATAGCTGGTTCACTTAGCTGCGAAATTTCGACCAACATGCCCAAGCGGTTCATTTCGTATAGTACTGTCTAAAATATAACGATAAAATTTAGAAGTTTGTACTTGAGTCAAAGTATTTAAGTATGTGCATATGTATATGTATGTACCTTGCCAAAATCGTTAAGAGAATTTGTTGCATTTTCTTCAACTAAATAATCCCGACTGCGAATTGCTGCCGCTGCCCAAGGAGTTGTGCACTCCAAACTTGTTATTGAGATGAAACGTGTACCTAAAAGGTACATGGATCGCAGCACACCCAAACTGGTGCCAATGGCGTGGCCACCGCCCAGGCCCATTAGCACAGCGACTTCGCCGCGAATATGAGTCTGTTCCATTTCATCTGCAGACTCGACAATATGCATAGAACCAGTTGCAGTCGTGATACGTTTTGCTTCGTCAATGCCTTCCAGCGCAAGTTGTACTGCATCCAAATATTGGGCACCACAAGACACAGCTATTGGCCAAAGTACAGCGCCGATATGATTTTGACGCACTTCACTCATGCTGCTGGTGTAATTCATGTCAGGCATTGGCTTCCAAGAGCCTTCAATTAGTGGAGATTCTGTAAGAAGTCGGCGTATGAAAGCCAGACGTGCCTCCAGTAGCGACGAGGACCGCAACTGCAATGCAAGAGGTATTCCGCCCGCCATTGCGATGCATATGAGTACAACAAGCAGAATAATTAAAATTTTGCGACCACGTGATCTGCCGGGCGTGTCCACAGACGACTCGCTGCAGGACTCCTTTTTGCTATTGTAAGTTGGAATACCGCCATTCTTTAACTTCTCGGTGCCACTACCGAATTTTGTTATCTCTGGCGGTAACTCGATGTCTGCAATTTCTGTGAAAACAAAGCACTGCTGTTTGCAGTGTGGCTGATGCTGATGCAGCGGATGCACCTCCATAAAGTCGTGATTTGGCACAGTATTCATTGCATTTTACAAAATCAATTTAATTACAGATAGTGGTTTAATACTTCTTTTGGTTTTTTGTGTTCAAACAACAAGTGTAGTTCACTCACACGTAAAAATCAGAGCATCTAAACTATATTGATTTTCCTTATGCAAGTCCTTATTGACGCCTGCGCAATAAAAATTGTATACTATTCTTAACATGTCACCAAGATTTATATATCAACTCTAAATAAAATTAGATTCTATATAATTGAAGTATTAAATTCCTAAACATACATATATGCACTATACTGCATTTGAAAGTTGTATTGCGTAAAAGATCCTCCAATGCAAGTCTGCAAAATCATTTACACATGTGGCGACTCTGTATCAACGGCGCCACTCCAGTCTGGCAATACCGCAAGCCGATGACTAGAATCAAAGCCTTCTAACTCTCTAATCCTCTAAACGTAGAATTGTTTTTGCATGTACATTAATGTTTGTTAAAAAAGTTTTAGTATGTAAGATAGTTTAATGTCATTATTTATTTAATTTTTCTAAAAGTTTTTCTAGTACCGAATTATGTCGCTGGCGTTCCTCGAGTTGCTGTTTCATCAGAGAAGTTATTTGTTCTCCCATTTCGACTAAAGCCTCCGAGCTAGCTTTGGCATTGCTATTAACTTCTTTAAGCTCTTTAACAATTTTCTTTAAAACCGACATTTCCTCATTAACAAGAGCACCCAGAAAGTTGCGGCTACTGCTGGCGCTGTTGTGGTTTGCAGGTTCATATTCCGGGTCACTTCTGTTGCTGGTGACGGTGGCGGCTGACTCATCTACAGACTCGTCAGAGATATTGTCTACTTTCTCAAACTTTTTTTCTTCTACATCTAAACAATAAACGTCTGGTTAATATTATAACCAATATTTGGCGCTAAATTACTTGCATAGGCTTTCTTCATCCGCAATGTCAGTGTCAATATTATCTACTTTAATAGATATGTCAGACTCGAATGGTTCTGCTTTAACAACACCCTGCACTTTCGCGTATAAATTCGTAATAACAGCAATCCCATCTTCGGTTGGACTTATGGGCTCATGTTTGCCTCTGCGACCATTGAAGTTGGCTACTTTTCTATTTTCAGCTATTTTCTTTTTTATGTTTATTTTCCAATCTTTCCACACCTGCAAATGGTTTATCTGCTAAGGTTTATGTACACTTTATAATCATTTGCTTACACGTCGCCACTCATTGGTTGTTTTGCAAGGTGGTCCAACGGCGTTTAATAATGCGGTCAATTTCCTCCAGCCCTCAATAGCCATAAGCTTATCTCTACGCGTGTTACCATTTGCTATATCGGGATGCTTCTCCATGAACTTTAGAAAAATTTTATCTTGCTCCGCTGTTCGATGTTTTCCCCTGCAAACATTTGTTTATATTAGTTATTTAAACATTCTAAGCAAATTTAAAAAGTTTACTAACATTTTCACATGTAGCTATGAGGTTGAGTTTTGATTCAGAATTCGCGCGGCTTCTCAATACAATTTTTAAAAGGCAGTTTTCAAATATTTATCACTATAATGCCAAGGAAATAACAATAACTAGCGGCACTTCTTTTCATTTAATTCTTTAGCTGGCAACGCGAGGGGCAGTCCCAGGCGTTGAGTAGTTCTTCCAGATTTCCTGCGAATTTAACAGCGCCAAAAATGATGATGATGATGATGATTATGATGCCGCCACAAAAGCAAAACAAACAAACAGACGCTAACCAGTCGAGAGACGCAAGCGAGCCAGATGTGTACAAAAGCGGCGACTTTGGCGCAAAAGTGTCCACGAAAAAAAATGGACCCCCCATTGGACGTTCCTAGAAACGGTGGAACGGGAAAATAGCCCAGGGAACCTACCGTGACATGCGACAATTCAATTGGAAATGGAAATGAAACGGAAAACGGGTTCACTACGAAAAAAAAAAAAAAGCGTCATCTACTGCCAATTGAGCATTTCTGTATTAGGTACGCCTAAGTTGCGTTGCGACACACAGCACTTACGGCAGCTTATCGTTGACCGAGCTTCAACATAAAAGTGTCCTATGTGTAGTGTAGGAGTTGAGTGACATGAGTTCTGCTTGGGTCTAATGGTACGGTCTTTTTTTCTATAGCTGCAAATTGCAGGACCATATCTGTTAAGGAATGATATCCAGAATTCTCGGTTTTCGTCTATTGATACTCAAAATTGCACTAATTCTTGTCTTATTGCCCTACATTATGAAAATAAAAAGTCAAAGGCTATTCTCCTCACTAGCTGTTGGTTAATAGCTGTTAATCATGTAACAGAATTGCTGCATTTTGTCATTTTTCAACTGCAACAGACTTTTTTTACGTGCAGCCGGAAATTACAATTTTAAATTTTGTGTATTGAATTTAATTTAAAGATAATTAAAGTAAATTCACGGAAAATTTTCACATGATCAGATAAATTTTAATATGTATTGTTGGTTGAAAAGTAACCTTAAATGTAGTACACAAGAATTGGAAACATAGCAATTCCTCTATTAACGTAACCGTTTTTTGAAAAACCAATTCTATAAAGTAAGAGTCTCTTATAACAAGATTTTATTAAACACAGTTCACAAAAATAATATGAATGAATGAAAACTTTAGAAAAATATTAATTTCTCTAAGTTTATTACATACACACAGTATATAATTTCACATCCATACACACTATTCAGTCTTTTTAACTCGGCGATTACTAAATTCTAGCACTTGGCTTTGATGTCGGAATTTATCCGTTCTGCAAAAAACCGTGTTGTTTAAAGTCGTGTTGGAACGAGTACAATATTTGTATTATAGTAGGTTAAACTGTAGCTTAAAACTAAAATCAAAGATTCCTATTCGCAGCTATCACAATACTCATAAGTGAATGTTTTGGTAAAGTCTCCAAACTGCAAAGCAGTTGTGATGTATTGCCAAAAATGCACATCGATTTCAGAGCAACTTGAACGGCTTGCGCGAATCTTTCCATGCATTTTTGATATGCAGCATCCGACTCAGGTTCCACATTGGTTTCCGCTAAATGTGTTGCGTATGTTTTTAATGACGCAACAATATGAAGGAGGTCCTGTACATGCAACGCTGTAGAAGGACCATTATTTACTAAAACCATTAGCGACTGCAGCAAGGATAGGTGCAGATTACTGTAGGTAGAACGGTTCGATACACGCGGCGATAACACTGTCCACCGTATTAGTCCAGCCAAGGGTGTGACCACTGGCATAGCAATAGCTCCTGCTGGCAGCATCAATGGCTGCTGAGAGGCAACGCACAAAGTAGGATTTTCCGTTATCCACTCTGTAAAGACATCCAAGAGTGCGTCAGGTGGAGGCGTAAGGGTGCCAGTACGTTGCTCGTTTAAATAAAGATCAGCTACAGCTGTCATAAAGTTTGCAGCAAAATGAGGAGCCACCATAGGTAACTGTTTCAGTTGCTCAGAAATTTTTCGGGAAAATGTAATAAAATCATTGACAAGATTCTGCGCCACTTCCAAACTGGGCGCAGTAGTGCAGCCTACTTGTTGCATCCATGTGCCCGCCGAGGAAAGTAAAGGCGCAACTGAACCTGAAACACTTGTACTTATCATGCGGCACAGTACTTTTGATCTCTGCGGTGTCAAGTTGCTACCAAAAAGCGATAGAAAAACTGCATTGCGTGTTGCATCCGGGCCTGGTTGTGAAAAGAAATCTATAAGTGCTAGAATGAGTTGGAAGAGCTGCAACGAATTCATCTGACTTCGTTCCAAAAACACAAACTCCGAAATGAGTCCCATGGCAATGTTTTGCTTATTGCGTCCTATAATAAGACTTTCTGTAATTTTATATTTTTTAAATAACAAATACGCTTTGAGTTTCAGAAGAGGCAACAAACCTATCCGAGGGAGTGCTTCAATGGCACACGCAGGAAAATCGAGTTTGCGTAAACTATTTTTTAATTCAACTGTTGACGCCATTGCTCTTTCAGCTTAATATTGACTTTGTTCAGCTTTAATAATGTACTTAAATAAGTTTTTGTTATTAATTTTTTAAAAACATTTAACAATCAGCTGACTTTCCGCGGCACTACAGCGTATGCCAAACATAAAATCAGAATTCTGTAAATCTTCTTTCAACACTCTGTATGGACATTTCGCGCCACAGACACTTTTTAAAATTTCAAATCAGCATGTCGCGATTTACATTTATTTATTATAGTTATTACCCAATCATATGCAGTTAAGTAAATGAGCTGAACGTTTCAAAATAAATCAACACCTTAATATTTCTAATATTAGATTCGCCTATGTCATAACATTTCACTTCGATGCAATGATATTCTTCAGAACTAAATTGTTGTATGTACAGTGTGAGCGAATGTAACATACTTACTAAGTGACATACAAACATAGTTTATAAACAAATAATTAGGCATTGTCTAAATTGGTTTATTGTTTGCGGTACTTTATGTCGTTGAGACTTTAAACAGTAACTTAGAGCTTTAGATTTTCGAACATTACAATTTTAGCAATTACATATATAACGAATTTTGTTTAACGTTTAAACTTTAATTACACTATTTTGAATTTTCTTGATTGCGGTTCTTCAAAATACTTGAAATGAAAAACTCGCCGGCTTTATATGAACTGCGGACTAACGGTCCACTTGCAGTGTAAAGGAAACCCATCTCATTTCCACGTGTCTCCCAATGCTTAAACTTCTCTGGTGTCACATATTCGATGACTTTCAAATGTTTTTTTGTAGGCTGCATATACTGGCCAAGTGTTAGGCACTCCACTCCAACTTCCCGCAAATCTTGCATGGTTTGTTCGATCTCCTTATCAGTCTCACCAAGGCCAAGCATTATTGAGCTTTTTGTTATTAACTTCGGATTGACGCGCTTTGCCTCACGGAGTACATTTAATGTCTGACGATAGCGAGCGCGTCGATCACGGACAAAAGGTGTCAGTTTTTCAACCGTCTCAATGTTATGCGCGTACACGTCCAGACCCGATTTTGCAATTGTTTCTATGCAAGACATATCTCCACGGAAATCGGGTACCAAGCATTCCACAAAAATATTTGAGTTTCTAAGATCAAAAGCAATGCATTGTTAAAACAAGTTTTACAATTACTATAAGAAAATGTCATACCGTTCCTTTATTTCACGTACTGTTTCTGCTATATGTTTCGATCCACCATCCGGCAAATCTAAAATAATTTTATTGCAACATATTTATGTTGGGTATTAATATATAATTGAGCTTGGTACGTACCATCCCGATCTACTGATGTTAACACAATATAATCCAGTCCCCATGAGGCGATTGCTTTGGCTGTATTCACCGGCTCGTTGACATCCAATGGTGGCGGATTGCGTGCCGTTTTTACTGAACAGAAACGACAGCCACGTGTGCAAGTGTCACCCATCAGCTAAAAAAACAAAACATCAGCAACATTAAGAATGCCCAAAGGTTATCAGTAAATGTCACCTAAGTCAGATGTATTTCACTTACCATAATGGTTGCCGTCTGTGTGCCATGTTCGCCACCACCCCAGCACTCGCCGATGTTGGGACACCGTGCCTCCTCACAAACAGTTGCGAGCTTAAGTTCGCGCAGTTGAGATTTGATCTTTGTAAAATTCTTGCCCATTGGAATCGTAGTTTTCAACCATGGGGGCAGTCGAAGGCGTTCATTCTCGCCTTTATCTCGGCGAAGTTTGCCCTCATATTCTGCCCATTCTTCTTTAGTGTAGTCAGGATTTTGTACGAAGTCCTGAAAGTTAGGCCCCTTCGAAATACGTTCTTTAATTTCTTCCAACTTCTCTTGTGCTACAGGGCCAACATTTGTTGCAGCTCCCCGCTAGAAATCAACGCTTGTTATGTAATATTCAACTAAAAAACCACATCATATACCACTTGTGCAGAAGAACTTTTCTGGACACACTTCCGCAACATATCCTTTGTTTTTTTGTTTTTCGCTTATGTTTTGGTGCTTACGAAATTTTTAATCTGAAATTGTAATGTTAGAACTAACTTGGCTTATGTTCGGTTAAAATACTAGAGGTCATTACGTAGACTTTAACAAAAAAAGATAAAATTTACAACAACAACACGAAAAACAATTCGAATTTGTCAGCTGTTCAAGATTTTTGTATAAAAAAGTGGGAGATCTTTGGTGCAAATCCCTCGAGACATGCGACATTTTAACGTCTCAAATTTCGTGCCTTACCAGGGATAGATAATCACAAATACTAGTCGGTGGCAGATGGACTAAAAGTTCACACTTTTCTTTTTACAAGTAACAAGTGTGCTAACGGTCAAAATTATTATACTTTCGGCAGTTTAACTTTTTGGCGCCCATTTGTACGGATTCAGTCGTACAAATGGGCCTCCTTTTAAAGTCTAGCATTCTTTAAGCCCTTTATAGAAGCTTGATTAATATTAAGTGGCCTTAACACCGACCAACATGGCTTAATGCCAATTTAGCTATTCGCATCGCCTTTGGACTAAGTACGCACATGAAACTCAAATAAATAAATCATATGAATACACGTCAACCATAATTCAAAAGCGAAATTGCTGAAAATTTTCTTACAAATAATAGTTTGCCCAGTATGGCATTACGATTGCCAGCAGAACTAATTTTTTCTGTCTTATGTGTTGTGTGTGAACACTGTAACATAGACGATCATAACACAAACGAGCGGCATGTGAGAGCAGAGAGAGCCAGAAGGTCGCATGAAACGGATGACACAAGAAGCGCATTATTGACTTGTTGTATGTCGCGCTGTGTTTCAAGCCGGTTTGTCCCGTTCCTTCGTTGCTTGATAATTAAAATGGTGCTTCTTCTTTCCCAATCGCAGACGCCTTTACACCATGGGCAACACTTTCGCGCGAATTTGACCCGCTTGCGTCACCCAAACAAATTTTTGGCGCCATTTCATGAACTCGGGTTTTTAAATTGTGATTTGGTCGAAACAAAAAAGGCCAAAAACACACAGAAAATGGCCAACACGGTAAAACCAGTATAATTGAATCACTCGCATTTTGGATTTTCTCGTTGACGGTCGTTGGATGGTGCTGTTCGGTTTCGGAAAAGTTATTCGTGGAAAGCAAACGTAAAACGTCTCAATTGAAGTTAATATGCAAAAACACGTCCAAAGTAAAGAAAAGTGTTAAATGGAACGAAAAGTGTTACACGTATAAATCGGCTATGGAATCTGGTAACAAATTCGGATCACGACGCTCGTTAACCGTTGAAATAAATTTGTAAAAGTTCTTTCGAGTTCCCCTAACAAGTGGTTTTTAAGTTAAAAACGTAAATATTAGCTGTAGAAGAAGCACCCACGTAGAAGGGAGTTTCTGCAACCGAGTAGTGGTTACAACACATTTAAAACTGGTAGCAACAAAGCAGCCAACAAATAAAGCAAAGAAAAAAACACGTTTGTGTTTACTTCACCTATAACGCGCCACCACCCCTCGCGACCATTATTAAACGCGAGCTTACGGACTTGACTTGTTTTGACTTACATAGAAGCAAACATTTTTACTTTAAGAAACATCGAGCCATATTGCGTGCAGGTGTGTTTGTTATAAGCGCTGCGACAGATGCATTTTGGGCTCAAATAGAAAATTAAATTAGCCAATTTAACTTCTTTAAAGCTTTTTTCGAGAAAAGTAAATCTAATAATGGGTAAGTTTAAAATTTGTAAAGCCTTTTATTTATAAATACATTTTGATAACAATAAAGTTTGCAGAACATTTACAAGTTGCAAACGATTTATGTGCATTTTGTTGACTTTCCGGCGGTATTTTCATAAGCATTGTGTCTATCTACTGTTGTGTTGGCCTTCACCCCTTAACTTGGTCGCATTCTTTTGTATGATTTACAACAACCACCTTGTAATGTACTGTTAGTTCTGCACTAACTATCAGACTTTTCTGTGCCTTTCTCTTTTTCAATACCCTTTCTAAATGTTGTTGGCATAAAGTTTTCAACTTTTCAAGGAAATCATCTAAAAATTGAGATGGTAATACCGACCACACGTACAAATCAGCCCAATTGGTTTCTGTGGTTTTTTTAATTTAAGCAAATTAGCATAATTCCCCTTTATTTTTTTTTTTTGTTAAAGTACGAATTATTATAGAAAGTTCTAACTTTAGAGCTTGAGTTATATATTCTGGAAGAAGTGGAAGAGGTTTTATAATACATATTGAAAAGGGTGTTTTGGAGTTCAAGACAGCACAACGTTTATCAAACTAAGTATCAATGGTCAAACCCGAAAATCTCTTGTTACTGGGTCTCATACACGTCTCACAAACCGTATATTTGTTCATCAGAGGCAACTGAAAGTTATGGGATATAAACATTTATCGAGATTGAAAGCGTTCTATGCACTTATGAATTTTTCCTTTTTTTGAAATCGAAGAAGTGTTTTGTTTTGTTTTTATATCTATATAAAAAGTTACATCTAAAAGATTAAGGGTTGTAACATTTGCAAAGTGTATTTAAAAATTATTGCGTGAAAGTATTCAATCTTCAACATTGCCAAGTTAGCTTTTTGTCTGTGTCTGTTTCCCCTGATGTGTCGCAACATCATCCCTATAACTTTTCGAGCTTGAATTCAACTCTTGTCTGACAGTTGATACCACTACGCCATTACAAGCGACCATTACCATCACATTCCAATTACGACACACGAATGAGATAACACTTGAAAACTTGTTTTTGTATTTTCTCTGTGTGTGTTTGTGGGTGAGAATGGATGTGTGTACGCGTTTTGTTGTTGGTTCATTCCAGCCTTATTTGCTGGCCACTTTTGTATTGGTTTTGGTTACTTTTATTGTATGATGGTCATTTGTGCAACTTCCCAGTCCAATTTCATTGCGTAAAAACGCACTTCGGGAGGTTTTCATTTTTTTACACGGGAGTGTTTGCACAATTTAACTTTCGCCATTTGTTTTTGTACAGGAATGTTCCCAATTTATCACCGTTCCTTTTTGAGCTTATTTTACAGGAGTTTTGTTATGACGGGTTTGTTGGTTGAGTTTGATTTCGAAAAAGATTCTGAAGACATACACATGAATAAGCATTTGAAAGCAAGGCTACGAACCTAAAAAATGGGCACAGCAATTCGAATGGAGAACTGTACTTTATAAGTTCGGATCTGACTCAATGCATTATTTTTATGTGAACACATATGAATGACACCTAAACGAGGAGTAGGCAGTGAACTATTCCGGATTTGCAAATATGTTTCAGAAGAACATTGTTTATAGAACTGAAGAGTTAAACTTATGCGTTAGACAAAAGTTACAGCAACATTTGGTTACATTTGTAAAACATTTCAAATGTTGTTACTTGTTCACAACTTTCCAATCTCCCGTCAGGTGTTTTTATTCTAAACAACCCATATTTTGTGCCAAATTGAGTTCCAAAACACAACAAGTCAAACAAACTTGGTCTTAAATAAACAAAATGAAAATATGTAAATTTTTTCCAAATTGGTTGGGGAAAAACAAGGACAACTGAAAAGGAAGTTGCAAAACGACCATAGAATTTTTACATTTCAATTCATTAAATCTTTTCACATCGCTTTGGTGGTCGATTTGCTGTGAAGCAGAACCCACAAAGCGGCTTCGATTTGTTTATTTCAAATCCACAATTGAAAGACAGCCACTTTAGTGAAATGCTGTCGAAATCATCGTCATGACCAAACGCCGCCCCATGCCTTGCCCGTCCATATGCGCTTCGGATCAACTTACAATATAGCTGTGTAAGTTTATCTTCATTGAACTGCTCGTCATTCTCACTTCAACAAGGCAGATGATTACAAGGTAGCGAATCTCGGCAGCATATTATTATTTTCATAAGGTTTATAACCCTCAACAAAGAACAACACCGGTCTATAGTAAATATTCCAGCAACTAAACACATTAGCACATTGGAAACGGTCTACAAAAAATTAGATTTTTGTTACTAAACTTTACTACTTAGTAGTGTTATTTTACCAATTTTTGCCATACATCATTTGTAAGGCATATAAATTTCGATAAGGCCGAAGTCAACGTTTCTTCTCGTTAGTATTCGAATTGTGTATATGTGTTGAGTCGTTCTTTTTTATTCCTTATTCTTTTACGTGCCGCTGGGGGAGTTTTCAATTGGATGTTTCCTTCTATACATCATTTACCCACGGCTCTTTCAATTTACCTCGCCCAATGCAACCAAGCCGAGCCGCGGGAGTAAAAAAGAAATAACGAGCTGCTTGCTTGAGGCTTGCCTGCTGCGTATACGCAATACGAGCAAAACGCCCTTCCTGCCTTCCCACCCGGGCGCAAACTAAAGTGTAATGACGATAATAAAGTGAAACAAGGAGTCCCAAAGTTTTCTGCTAGGAGAAGCTCTCATACCACGCAACGATAACACCAAGACGTTTACATAGGCGCTCTTAATAGTAATCCCACGCTCACATACTTACACAGCAAGCACAAAGCGAAGTTCATAGGAATATATCTCGAATTGGGGCAAGGCCGCCAAAGCACCAAAAAACAATTCTTTTTTTTTTCATGCAAATCTTTACTAAAATCCTCGAAAAGCTTAAAATCAGTTTGTACTGAAATGAATTTTCGTTTTTTTGCCCTTAACACTTTGGCTTTAACTACGACTTCGAGCTACTTCCGGCGCTAGCCGGAAATCACGCAGTGTACTAGCACCAAATCCCTTCCAGTCCATTTCCCACCGCTTCCTTTTGACATCAGCGCATCGCAAACAAGTTCAATGGCTGCCGAGTTACATCCTTTGTCCGCAAAATTTCATCGGTTTCAAATCGTATTCATGCGTGAAAGCCGATGCTGCTACTGTTGTCGCCGCCGCCGCCAAGTCAAGTTTTTGTCGCCATGTCAAAATATGTACAAATATATTGAAAATGGCTTTTCGAAACTACGCTGCCAGTGCAATAAAATTCCCTTTTGATTTTATTTCACGGAAATTGTCTGAATTTTATGATTTGCAAAACGCGTTTGCAAATCTTCTGCCAATCGATGAGCCGTCTTCTTTATGGTGCCAATAATATTTACAGTTTCGACGCATTTAATGTTATACTCAAATACAGTTTACCCTCATAACTTAAACTTGCAATTGTGTATAAATTGTTATTATGATTGCTTGGCCATAACATTCCTTGTGCAAAAATTATGATTATTATTTGTTCGGTCTTTTGCAAATATTTTCAAACTCGCATTTTATGTTAATTTTGCTTTTATTGAGTTAAACGGCAATGAACACAAAATTTTACAGTCCCTTGCGTGATTTGAAAACTTTTCAATGATATTCATTAAGGGCCCAAGACGCTGCTGCATTTAAGAATATTTGGGTTAATTAGAATTTATAAGTAAAGTTTGTTATTTCAATTTGACTTCATGACCTCTTCAAATTTTGTTGTACACACACGACATGAAAGTTCTCAGCTCTATAGCTGAACTTTTTACGACATGTTGAAACGCGACGTTTGCAAGTACTGACTTTATAAATTATAACATAAATAGTCACTATGGCAATTCAGTATATTAGTTAGTTTTGTAGTTACCCAGACCACAATTATTACCTTTGATGATGTGAAAGCATACATGATTATGTTGTGTATAATTAGCACAATTATTTGTTGAAATCAAATTTTTATTTAATTTTTAACTTCTATAAATTAATTACCCTAATAACTAACAAAGATTGCGCGCATTTGAAACTCATACAATCTGTTTGCAAAGGCAAAAAGTGTCAGAAGAGTGCGAGGATACTTTTCATGCTCAATTAAGCATTTAGAAAATAAACAGCTGCGCAAATATACAGTAACATTATCGCTAGCAGCTTGATTAAGAGAAGAGTTGAGATTTCAGTTCAGTTCAGAATCTTACAAAGGACACACTAGAGCCCATTAGTGACGCATGCAATTAACCCATTTTAAATTAAGGACCTAATTAAGTGGCAGCATGGGCGCTGCAGCGTTACGTTGTGCTTAAAATGAACTCATTCCATTTGTGTGTTGAGGAAATAAAACGCTTACATTTGCAGGCAGTGTCAGTTTGGCCACTTCCTCCATTTTTCTTCATACTTCAGCTATTTTTACTACGGTTGATGGCAATTCATTCACACTTGAGAAATTTTTGCATGAGTTAAAGTTTTATCTTTTGAGTGCAATAGCCGCGGCAATTTATCACACACATATAATCTTAACTACTTGCAAAAGTGGCTTTAAGCGACATAATAAAAAAGAAGAACCGAAGTTTGAAGACGAAACCTTTCCGACCATTAAATGTTACACGTAATCTTTAAACCTCCTTACGCAAAAAGTTTGTCTTGTTTATTTTTCTGCTCAAAATCACTTTAACTCCATCTTAATTAAGTATTGTTTTATAAAATTATTTATATTCATGCAGAAATTCTGTATTAAATAGCGGCAAAATATAACTGTTAACTGAAGTCCTTGAAAGACCTTTCATAAATCACTGAATTTTGTCTATCTATTCAAAATTAATATTTCTAAAAGTATTATGGCTTCGTAAAATTCAGAAAAGACTTCTGGTTCTGGAACAACGAATCCAATTTCTAGGAAATTTGTTGGAAATAATGTATAATTATTATTCGATCCAATATATCCGACTTTTTGTCTGTCAATACAAATTATACCTACATTGGAATATCAAATGCCTAGCGCAAAGTACAAGCAAACATCGCAAAGACGAATGATTCGATGTCATCAACCTTAAATAATTGCTACAACGATTAGGAATGTTTTATGTGATAGAAGTCATAACTTGGTTACTTTTGTCGAGTTTGAGAGCTGTTGCAGTAGAAAACTTTTGCAATGTGCTGCCCAAATATGACAAAAAGACATGAGGCACTTAATATGCCACTACACGAACAAGAGACTAAAACAGAAGCCTGCAAATGATTAAACGTAATTATTCCCTTGAGATGCTGCAGTAGATTGAGAAACGCACAATTGGACATGACAATGAGTATTTGAGTTCGTGGATACGTCGGTCTCGCCGACCGCTGCGTTTACATGCTGTGTGATGAATGAAGGCGCAGTGTACTTTGGTGGTGTGGTGTGGTGTGGAATTGGCTGGGGTTGGACTTGTATGAACTGTCACTGTTGCCGGTTTTTGCGCAGCATGCCCTAAAACTTGAACCTATCCCACCATAAAGAGCAGACAGACGAGAGTCAGTGTCAGGTTCGTGCAATGAGTTGGCAAATTGCTTGTACGCTTTTTCGTTGGTTTCTCTGTGAAATCTCTCACTGCTTTTACTAGTTGTCTTTTAATAAAATTACATTCTGCAACAAAGTTTAGCCAACTCAGCAACTTTAGCAAAGCTACACAGAGCATAATCAACTTACTACAAACTCCAAGCCAAACAAATGCCAATTTTTCAGAGCATTTACGACACTTCTCCTTTGCCAGTAAAAGGTTTCAAGCTTAGCGTATTTTTTTTGTTTTCATTATTATTTCATTTTATTGTATATTACAACAAAACTATTTATCTCTTGCTATTCTAAGCAAGTAAAGCAAAGTAAAAGCTGGGAAATTATTATTATTATTTTTTTTTATAATTACATCCTTGTTGCCAACAATATCAGATTCACAGTCGTAGTCGTAGTCGCATGCCGCAGGAATTAATTTTCTGCTCTGCTTCCTCGTCCAACCTTTTTTTTCTGTATTAATTTTTTTTTTTTTTTTTTTTGTGAAAAATACTGGCTTTGCATCTTTTCTAGGAAAGTTTTTTCTATTGCAAACGCAGTCAGCAAATTCGCCGTCGTCAACGCCATCAGATGCCATTCTCCTCTTTGCCGCCAACGTCGTCATTCAGAGAACCTCTTTGTCAGCTCTGTCATCTTCATTGCGGAAATGTCGGTGATAATTCTTAGAAACGGATGCGTCTCATACCTATTCCCTTGTCTCGTCCGTCATCTTCATCCGCACCATGCACTCTGCTGCTGTTGTGCAGTAGTGCTGCTATCATCAAGTTTCATATAATGCTACTGCAAAAGTCGTTAATGCCACTTGCCTACCTAAAGTAAGACAAAAAAAAAAAGTAAAACGCTTAGACAAAACGTATATACCCTTGTCAGCCCAACCCGCTGTCTATTTGCAGTTTTTGGGGCATTTAACTTTATGAAAATATTTGCTTCACATTTTTCAGGTTTTGTTTTTTTTTTATTACGATTTTTTTTCTTTTTTGCGTTGCATTGCGTTTCATTTGCGTCGCCAACCGTCCTTGGCTTACAATTTACTCCCAACATCGTTGCCATAGACGTGTGCCAACCCATGCAAACAACACTGCACTTCATATTGCACGGGAGCTAAGCTCACATTATCATAATTGATATGTGTTGCATCGGAACTCGTACATGCACATATGTATGTATCTATCTATCTACACCTGGCTAAGTGTTCAGTCTATGCGACAAGGTTATTGACTTTCCTCTTAATGTGTAGCAATTCTGTACTCATTGTTCCGTTTTCTCACAAGCAAACCCTTAAGGAGTCTATTGATACTGATTTATGTAACTACATATACTCGTACTTCTAATTATGAATACAGACATGAACTTTATATAAACATACAAATAAATTTAGAGTTAGTTTTGGTCTGACGAATTTATTTAAAAGGAATTGTGGGTCGCGTCAATTTTTAATTTAAATTCTCTAAAGCAATACTACATGTATAGTGCGTATATAAGGTAGTGTATAGTGCGATCAACCTTAAATATTGACTATTGGTATTGCTTGAATCTAAACACAGTTCTTTGAGTTTGGTTGGCATTCGGAAAACGAGTTATAAATTAACTAACAAAATTGTTTCCATACAATTTTTTTCATTCTGTTGGCCCAACATTTTTTTTGCCTTTTTCCCTGCCTTTCGAACCTTGTAATCTTCGTCCAATAAATCTCAAAGAAAATTGGTATTCTTTGTTTCTTTAGGTATCGGAATGTATACAAGGAAGGGTTGTATTCATCTTTTCTTTATGTTGATTCAAAATGAATATGCGTAAGCAGTAAAAAATACATATCTTATTAGTGAAAACTGATCAATTCGTTAACCTTTGAACTGTCGCCCTCTCCCTGAAATGACAAATTTGGAGTATACAAGTTCAAACTTATTTAAGTCAATTAACAATTTTAATTGAACCAATGAACCTAGTTTGAGTCGAAGAACTTCAGCATGCTATTTGACACTAGAAATGTCTCTTTGTGGTTCAAATGACTCAATAAATCTAGATACAAATTTATATACACTGACAAAAAAAAACAAAAAAGAAGAGAAACCAAACAAACAAGTGAGAGTAACTGAATCAAACCCGCTCACCAGTTTGCCCACTCGGTCAAAGCGTTACTGAGCAGTGACTTCTTTACTCTGTTCAGTCATTCAGTCAGTTAGTTAGTCATTCGAGTCGGAAGCAACAAGTCGCAGTTGTACACATTTGGCCTTCTTTCTACAAGTGTATTGAGTGTGAGATTCGTTTGTTGTTGTTGTCTCTTCATTTCTTTTTTACTACGAACTGCATTTTTACCTATAACGCGAACAAAACATGATGACGCGTTGTGTGAATCATTGAATAAATAAAATTTAGAACCTTACAAATACAAATATTGACCTCTTAGTCAAATCATTGAATGAAAGTGCTCACGCATATTTTACACGCAATTAAAGAATTGTTATTTGAATAAAGCAGCAATATTTTCTTTTACAGTCAATTTTTATATATAACGAAAAATATTTACAAATCCTGCTTCAATATAATATGTATAATTGTGAATAAATTGAAAGAAAATCAAAGCAAATCCACAACAGTATTAAATAAAATGCCGATCCTGAACAAAACCAACAATAACGATCGAGTTCGTGATCCCCGTGAGGAAATCTTACTTGAAACGAATTTTGAAGACGACGGTGGTGTATTAACGCGCGCCTACAACAACAATCCATACAATGGCGGCACAGCTATCCACAATCGTCGTAGGAGCACATTTCGTTCGGACCACTCCTTAGATCGTTACACAGAGCGTGGCGGTGAAGGTAGGATACTATTTTGCTCTGGCTGGCGCCATACTCTCATGTGTTGTTCAGCAGCTTCACTTCATGACGTCACGCATCAACTGACTTTCGCACTTTTTGTAGTCGCCTGCAAATATTTTTTTGCAATGCTTCATTGCCGTTGCACTCGTAAATGCAATTTTTCGCACACTCTTCATATAAATACACTTGTTCTGTTTTTATATACGAAAAACAACGAAACAATTCAGAGTTTCGACAAAGCTTCTGAATAAAATTTACTCACATTTGTTATCTTATCGCTTTTGTTTCGTCACTCGCATTCACCATGTTTCAGTTTCTGTTAACCCTTTGTTTTGTTTTTTTGCTATTCGTTCTCATTTCGTATCGTACTCATTATTTTCACTAAATATTATACTTAATAAGCTATTTAGTAATAGGCACCTTCAGTAAATTCTCAGCCAAGTACCATATTCTAAAAGTATTGTGCTTCGAAAATAATGTAAGGGGTTTTTTTCTATAAACCATATTTTTAATTGGTCATTTTAATATGCTATAGTAATTCGTTCAAGTACAAACTACCTACTGATATATGTATGTACGTGCACGTTCTGCACTAAAATTTCTTCGTTATCTTTCAAAGTCAGGAAGTACTTGCACTCAAAAAGACAGACGAGCATGACCAAATCAACTCACTTCTTAGAGCTGATCAAGAATACACCTTATATTATTATTATTTGCAAATTATATAAAACGTTACATTTGCTATTGTTGTCACAACAAATGCAGTCAAGTTTTAAGATACTTAGGATAACTACTTATAAAACTGAAAGTACTTGGAATAACTTTGTGTACACATAAAAGAACATTTGCATAAATATTTAAATTCAAGTTAAATTGACAAAAAATTACCTTTCTTGTTTGTAAACTTTTATTAAAAAGTGCTTTATGAGAAAAATCCTTGTTTTGATTGTTGCTTGAAAAACATCGTCAAAACTCCATTATAAGTATTTAATACTTTTATATTAAAATATATGTTGCTACATTTAAACATTATTAATGTTTATTGTTATTTAATACGTACATAAATAAATTATAAAAAATATAATTTATTATATTTTCATAATATTTTAATTAAAATATTAATTTAATCTTAAATTTATCGGAAAAAAAATCAACTCTCCGTCGATTTGTTTATAAAAATAAATTTATACAGTGACAAACTCAGTCCGGAAGCAATAATCCGTTGATAATATATCTCGTGAAATAAATCACACACAAAAACAACAAGTGCATATGGTGTGCCACAAAAAAACCCTTAAAAACCAAACAAACAAATAGCTGAGGGTTTATTTCAACCCAAACCAAGCTTCACCTATTATCTGATATTTTGAAAATCTAAGCATAAACCAAAACAACAACAATTTGTGGGTAGTTGGCAGCCATCGATTATTATTTTGTTCGGGCGCACATGAATCGAATCGAATGGATGCGTACCATAACATTCAACCACAAAACATTTACCCCCCAAAGCTCCATTTGATTTCAAAACGCCATAGCTCAGCTTGGTTGAGGGATGGCGTCTTGGAGTGAAGTCTCTGCACAGAAGTCGCTTCAATCACATTCAAATTCGCACTTCAAACACCTGCTGCTGCTTTTGTTAAATCGACCAGAAAATCCAATTTGAGGTAACATCGCTACATGTGTTTTGCAGGATTTTCTGTGATTTTAAAATACACGTATACATATATATATGTGTGTGTTTGTGTATTTGCGTGTCTAGATTTAAGTTTTTAAGCAATAAGTTATGGAAAATATCTCTTGTTTCTTTGCTACTTTATTAATTGCTTGAGGAGCACAAACTTTAAAGCTAAATTCTTGTCAAGTCTATTGTCATTTATAAACTTATTTTATGTGATGAATAGGAGGTGGCACTACATTAATTGAATTTAACTGCGTAAACAAGTTTAATTAATTGAATAAACTTGAAAATTCTTCCAGGCGACTGTTGCCAATCATGCATGGCCCGCATTCCATACGCCACTCTTATAGCAACGCTTATGTGCTTGCTGGGAGTTGGCATCTTCTGTGGCACAATGTACCGGGGTGCCTCACTAACGGTGATTATGATGGATCAAGTATTCCATTTGCGACTTATTTGGTAAGTTTGATACAAAAAATTATCATAAGATAAAATTATACAAACAAAACTAAGCTTAATTATATTATTTGAGTTTTTATTTTGATTAATAATAGATTAATAGATTCTTCGGATATTTAGCTTTATAACGAAAGGACGAGTGGTGTATATTATTTTGTTAGGGGAAAATTTATATTTATTATATATATATGAAGTCTTTTATTTAATTTATATTTGATTTAATTATATATTTATTTTAGGATTGAAGCTGTTCAAATGATATTTGTAATAATTGGAGCTGGAATGGCAGCATTGGGCTTTATGATTCTATTCGTTGGATTTTTAGCAACTGGAGCGACACGATACAAGGTCTACCGAGCGTGGCGTTCACGAGTCGGCGGGCGCATTTCATGTGCAGTGGTAAGAAAGCAAACAGATTCGCACCAATTTATTATATACAAAAACAAGAAGTAAAGGACACGCTTTGCTACCCAGAAAATGTCAAAATAATAGCTATAATAATAATTACACATTAATTTTCTTTTAACACTTCGTATTTTGCAGCTTATGGGCATTACGTATCTACTAAACTTTGTTTGGACGCTTATTTTATGCTTCCTGGTGATCGTAACCTTTATTTACACCATGTTCTGGAATATGTGCGCCAGTGTTGAACGTTCATTGAGCTGCATCGACTTGTCTCAGTTCCGTAAGTTCAAACTGATATATATGCTTTGCATTGCTTAACACAATTTAACATTTCAGACTTTATGTTCCCACCAAACACCAAAGCTGAAGATATGAAAGTGTGCGAGAAATACGAGATTAAAGCATTCTGTAAGGATGGCGTTGAGAATGCCGAAGTAATGTTCATACTAGCTACGCTGTCGACTCTCTTGGTGATACTCAGCTTAGTGCACTACTTAATGTGCTTGTCGGCGAACTATGCGCACATTCGTGATCATGAGAAATTCCAAGAACTGCAGGAAATACAAAATCTGAATGAACTAGAGTATAGTGCGACTTCAAAGGATCGTTTCTAGGACATATTTCAGAAGATTCATTTTGAGCTTAAGGAGAAGTGAAACAGAATGGCGGACCAATCTGTTACATCACAGACAACACAAAACAGAAACCGACACAGAAATGCATAGACAAAAGTTTGTTTTACAGTTTTTCTTTCTTATTTCGTTAGATTCACTTTATAATTATTAGTTAAAAAATATTTAGGTTATGTTGATTTAGCTTTACACATTTTTTATTATTCTTTAATTTTATTGATTCCTAAATTTACGATTTGTTATAAGACTCAAACATATCAACAAAAACACCCCAAAATGCAAGGGCCTTGCCTGTCGGGCCTGGCGCACCATTCCAACCTGGAAGCGTCATGTATACATTCATCAAACATTACTTGCTTCCGTCCATGAGGAAATGTCTTTTACGCACAATTTTACAGCTTTTATGCTTATAAACTGAATTTGTATTTGCTTTGTAACTTGATTTGATTGGTTAAACATATAATTATTAATACTTCTTTTAATTTATTGTCACCCTTCGTTTAATAAGACGCGCAACCAAACATTTGGCTCATGAACACATAATTTTCGCTCAAAATGAATTCTTCTGAATTGCAATGCTTTAAGCAACAAAGTTTAAAATCAATTTATAACTTTGAATGAACTAAAAATATTGAAAAATTTGTAATTTTTCTACCGAACCATTTTACCTTAATATGGAGTAACGAAAAGCAATATAAATGTAGCCATTAACGAACATTCATACATGTGTGTATATCTGTCCTTATATTAGCACACACATATACATATTGTAGAACATTGTAATGTAAATATAATAAATACTAAATTCAACTGGGAATAACTAATACTGCCAAAATTGTAAAATAATCAAAACAGAATTAATCTTGTAGTAATTGCAATCACCTTAAAGTAACTTAACATTATTAAATTCAAAACAAAGCAAATTATTGGCGTATTTAAAAATATTGCTAAGTTCAACTTAGTTATGAATATCGATTTCAACGAATTACAAATCAATATTAAGTTAATGGAATTATGACTTATATGCTAGTATATAACTGACACAATTAAACCTTTTTCATAAAAATCGCTAAATATGTTTAACTTAGTGGCATAAATTACCCCTCTTCTTCTGAACCCCAGCATCTGTACATCCATTCCGATTTACAAATATCGTTAGCTGTTGCTAAGTATTGTATAATGAGCATAAATACATTTAGCAAATAAGTATAATAAAAATTATTAATAAGCATGTGAAAATCGTTTTCTTTACTTAATTGTAACCAACAAGTACACATGGTACAGTCGAGTTTAATCACTTATCTGATGACCTGTATTAAGCTGGGTAAGTATTTATACGTTTGTAACATGTTGGCCTAACCACTGTGATAATTGACACGAAAGAAATCAACTTGCGATGCTAATGCCAAAGTATATGAAACGAACGATAGCAAAATGAATTCCGCTTGCCGACTTAAAGATACTCTTGGGTAAACTAAACTAAATATTAATAAAACTTAAAATATAGTTTTATTATTGCATTACAAAAATATAAATGTCATACTTTTTTTTCTTACAAACTATTGTAATGTACTTCACTCTCTTTGAAGATTAAAAATCAGATTTCAATATTACAATCTTACAAGAGTCTTCTAACGGAAGAACTTCATTAAATTAGCGTTTGTCGATGTTGGTGTCGAAGTTAGTTTTGGCTTCATCAAGTTACTGTCATATCTCTTTGATCCCACCGATGGAGCGTTATTCAATAACTTTTCAATCTGAGGCAAGTGCGAAAGTTTATCTCTGACTAAAAGTGGCAGATCGTCGTGAACACCGAAATAGTTTGAAACTCCATTTGGCTGTGTGTATGTAAGACCACCACCACCTTGGGTTTCAGGTATTATTGAAATAAGAGATCCATCGTGAAATTGTACTTGCACAACACCGTGAGACAGCTGAATCCCGAAGAGATTTAACTTAATTAAATATGGTTTTATTTTTATACTTAAATTCATCATTTACCTCAGTTGCTGTTCCAACTAATGGAACGTTAACTCGCTTAATGGGTACATTCTGCTGGGAGCCGATTATTTGCGCTCGGGAATAGTTTCCGTTGTTCTCATTGTGTGTTGACGACATTGTACTTATCGAAAAGTTTATCGAACCCTTTAAAGTGTAATGTATACAGAAAATAGTTAGTTGTTACATTTTATTTAAAAAAGTTAATTACCTGTTGTGATTTTGGCGTTGAAAAGGCAAAATTAGTTGTGTCGCGCATGGAAGCGTCAAGTTTTCGATCATGCTCAATACACGGCCGACGGCCTATTATAACTGGAAAACAGCTATTTGAAGGGGTTTGTGCTATTTCTAAGGCATTGCAAATCGCAAGGCAATGCCGAAAACACTCGTCCTGGTGATTCAAAAGCATTTTAGTTGCATTGCTTGAATGTTCCGTTAAGAGCATGCCATGCTGATTATAGACTTTTAAGCCTTCGTGCGGTGCTTTTACGACTTTTGCGCCTGAATAGAAACACGCCTCAAAGTCGGCTAAGCTTTCCATTAAATGACACTTTGCTAACATACTAAAGTATGTAACCTTGGGGGTCTTACTCTTAACGAGACCTACAAAACGCGCAGCATAAACATATTTTTTCCAATGCTTTGGTGGTAAATCCTCATAGTTGAATTCAAGGCCATCATTTAAGTTACAGAAATCCGGTGGATGGTCGCGTATAACAAGTCCACTGTTAAATTTGTACTACTTTTTAAAATACTTTGATCATTCGTGTTAACTCATTAAAACTCACCGTCCAGGATCTGGTTGATAAATAACAATTCTTCGACCATCTTTTGAAATACGACAAACGTCTGTAACCCGATCTTCGTTTAATCGGCTTTTGAACTTTATGAACTCAATGACTACATCACCGTTTACCAAAATGCTCATAATGGCATTCTTAGTTCGGTAACGTGTCGGCAGCAGACGCGTTGTATCCAAAGGAGCAACAGAAATTTTTTCTTGTACATTTTGAAATGATTGCTTACTGCTTATAGGTATTCCAGGAATCACTGGCGGAGGCTGTAATGCTTTCGGTGGTAAAAATTGTCCCTGGTCATTGGTCATCTGTTTGTTAAAGTAAACATCTTGATTTGTTGATCGTTTCGGCCACTCTACTTCCTTGTTATCTAACAGTTGTGGTGTTTTATTGTACTGTTCGGCTTCTGGCTTAACTTTTTGAACATAAACAAATTCTTCGCCGATATGAGGCATTGGGAGTGGTGAGAACTTTTCAACTGAACGCAAACGCTGTAAGTTACGGGAATCACTTGAATTACCTAAAGCAAAATGTAGAAATACGTTATTAGAATTTTACGTTTATGTAAGCTTTTTAATCATACTCACTACTGGCAAACGTTATAATTCCGCTGTCAGCGTTAGAACTGGTTGTCCGATAACAACTTGAGTTTGGTTGCTCAGCCGTGCCAGCAGCTGTCATCATAAACGGATGTCTAAGCACCTGTTCAAGTGGAATTCGTTCACTGGGATTCTTTTTAAGAAGCTTGTCAATTAGATCGTGTGCTTCGTACGAAAGGTTTGCGGGAATATGATAATCCGACGCGACTACTTTTGTGAGTGTTGACTGTACAGCATCGGTATCAAAGGGTGGGTGACCAACAAGTAAAGTGTATAGCATGCAACCAACTCCCCAAACATCAGCCGTCAGACCATGGGAAGCACGCGAGACTACCTCTGGTGATATGTAGTTTGGTGTTCCTAGACAAAAGTAGAACTATAATTAACTCATTGAGAAAAATAAAAACTATACAAACACACCACACATTGTCATATGCCTCTCATCGGGACGTTGTAATTGGGTTGCTAAACCAAAATCAGCTATTTTAACTTGCATCTCTTGGCTGAGCAAAAGGTTTGATAATGAAATATCGCGGTGCATAATATGATGCGAATGAAGGTAAAGTAGGCCGTTAACTACTTGGAGTAGTATAGTAGCAGCTTCAGGTTCTGTAAAGGGGCGACACATTTGTTGTTTCATATAACGATGTAACTCGCCGTTGTGGGCTAGCTCCAATACTAAGTACACATAATTGGCATCTTGAAAAAATGTGTATAGCTCCAACACAGAAGGATGTTTTAGCCGCGTATGAATTTCAACCTCTTGTCGTACTCTATTAGCCATACCCGTTCCTTGAATAAGTTTTTTATCAATCTTTAAAGGCACAATTCATTAATATGCATACATATAACTAAAAAATAACATTTAAGGAACCTACCATCTTTATGGCCACGAGTTTGTTTGTTTTAACACATCTTGCCTTGTATACACTAGCAAAGCCACCTTTCCCAAGCAGGTGCTGTACCTCGTAGTCCTGTTTTAGTAAAGGAATTTATATTTGCACATGCCTCTTTGCTTATTAAATTTTTACCTCGATTTGTTCTCCATAGCTGTTGTGCGACATTATTATAGCTAATAAGTTCTTAGAACTTACTGTACAAAATAGTACAAATGTAAATAACTAATTGTAAATAAACACCTTTTTCAAAAAACAACGCCGAATAATAGTGTTTAACAATCTTAAATTCCAATGGAAGTTCACAGCGAACCGTAAAAAGTGTTTCAAGTCGAGAAAATACGGGACGTTTCAGATTCCCTCTGCTTTGAAAATATTGTTTTGATGTATGTTATGATTTATAATACTTTCTTTTCGACAGTTTCCACAAGCTTATGGAAAATTTCATGATATGCTATTGATAAAATTATACTTAGTTAAAAAAATTATAACATTTGATTGCGTTTCCTTACTTCGCAATTGCAACAGATCCTCATTTTGAAAGTTGTTTTTATAATTTACTTTCTGAAATCTCGAATTAAGATAGGATGAATGCTGCCACTTATGTGTGAATTGGTGCATTTTTATTATTTTTAAGAAAATATAAACAAAGCCAGTAGAATGATACAAATAATAGAATATAAACAGTAATGTAACACACAAATATTCACTATGAATCTAAGTATTGTGTAAATTAAAATTGGTTCACAACGAAAATGAAATCAAGTCGACCACTTTCAGAATGATCTTCAGCCGTAGTTAAGAAAATATACGACAAAAACTTCAAGAACTTACTATAACATTTGACAAAATCAGCTTTGTTTTTTGAATGATAGGTATATAGTAACACATGTAAAATAAAAAAAATATGAGGACACTCGTAACAACAAGTAGATGTGTTCTACATTTTCCCCCAATGACCAAACTTTTCATATGCAGCATATAGTAAGATATGTAAAATAAAAGAAAAACGGCAAGGAAATATGAGGACACTCGTGACAACATTGTCCATACTTTTCACATGTAGTATATAGTAACATATGTAAAATAAGAGAAAAAAGTCTAGAAAATATGAGAACACTCGTAACGACAAGTAGATGTGTTTTACACAATGACCAAACTTTTCATATGTAGTATATAGTAACATATGTAAAATAAAAGGAAATATGAGGACACTCGTAACAACAAGTTGATGTGTTTTACATTTTCCCCTAATGTTCAAATTTTTCATATGCAGTATATAGTAACATATGTAAAACAAAAGAAAAACGGTAAGGAAATATGAGGACACTGCAGTAAATAGTAACATATGTAAAATAAAAGGAAATATGAGGACACTCGTAACGACAAGTAGATGTGTTTTACATTTTCCCCCATTGACCAAACTTTTCATATGCAGTATGTAGTAACATATGTAAAATAAAATAAAATACACAAGTAGGTCTGTTTTACATTTTCCCCCAATGACCAAACTTTTCATATGTAGTATATAGTAACATATGTAGAATAAAAGAAAAACGTCTAGAAAATATGAGGACACTCGTAACAACAAGTAGATGTGTTTTACATTTTCCCCCGAAATTAGGTCTCAAAAAAAGACAAAACCCTCGGGAAGAACTATGATTTTACAACACTGCTCCGTGAACGTTTGACAAACGCAGTCGCATCGTTAAAGTCACATATGGTCGTCGTCATGAAATAAAACTTCGAGGTTTACGCAATCGAAAAAAACTAAAATGAAATTAATGCCTATGCTATGAAAACTGAAAAACATTGATTTCAATATTTGAATTTATAAATTTCCAATGAGCATATTGCGGATTTGCTTGCGCTATCGCTTGACGTCATTACGAACGACCTTAAACCTCGCGTCGGAGCGCTATTCAAATCGGGCGTTTGTTGAATTATAAACGTGACGAAAACGCCGCTACTACGTTTTACAAAAAGTGCAATAGTTTGTGAAGTGCAAGAACATTGTTTTTTTTTTTTTAATGTGACTCCTGCCGCATAAAATCATTTCCCCAATCAAAAACGGTAAGATATAGCACTGATAAATTGTGTAAAGATTGGTAATTTGTCGCAATACGTCAGCAACTGCAAAAGAAAATTACTAGATTTTTGCGAATAAAAATACCAAAACTATCACAAGTGTTGAAAAATGCATAATGTATATTCTTAAATTTTTGTGATTGCAACTTCTTGAAAATTTATTACAAAAATTTTTTAAAAACATTGCCTATGTGCTTTCTTTTATGTAAATTCATGTTTTCAAAGCTACTTCAATGTTTTTGCAACATTAATATTACATTATCTAAGGTGTTTCCCGTCAGAACATAATAACGAAAATTTAATCATTTTATGTACTACCAACTAAGTCAGCTAGTCTATTGTTTATTGTATTCTTATTCTAATATTTATCTTTGGGCAAAAAAAATAAAACTGCGAAAATAAAAATACCCCATGGTCGAAAATATCTCACTGTGCAATAAAACTTTTTCTGGAATGGCTACCCTATTCCTTACGCGAAACTAACCTTAAAAAATGACAAGTGAGTTGTAAGTCTTTTATTTATTATTATTTTTTTTTTTATTTTTCTAATTTTAGTCGACATGCAGTGAACACGGAAAATATACAAAATGAATAACCAGTTAAATCTAAGTTTGTGTTCTACTTCTTATAAGTGATCAATAATCTCTAAAGTTTGAGAAGTTAATTTTGATTTTATTTCAATGTTTTTTTTTTGTTTGTAGCATTCGTTGAAGTGTTCTTGGTGCAAAAGTGAAAATATTCATTACAAGAAAAAAAATAAAAAACGAATTACTCAAATTCTCGTTAGAGTACTCCAATTTATATGGGAAAGAAGGCCAAAATTAAGTGAATGTGGTTTTCTAAATAGTGCAAACCATTGTTGATCGCGTGATAACTCAATTTTTCCGGGTGTTGGCGAGTTGCACCGCGACGCATTAGTGCCAACGGCAAAGAGCAACCAAGTAGCTTAAATTTCGCGGATCACACACGAGGCTTGGGCTACAAAAATAATGCATGCCTCATCTGCAACGGCACTAGTAGAGTACTCCGACGTCAGTTCGGAAGACTTCTCGGATCCAGAAGCTGGAGAAATTGATACGGATCAGTCAGCTCTTACTGGGAACAAAAATACCACAGGAACGACAAAAAAACCAAAGGATAATGCTGAAGCGGTTTCTCTATTCAACAATAAAAGTATTCGTGGTCATTTACAATCAACTAAGTCGGAATTTATAAACGATAAAGAGGACACCTATAGGTAATCTCTTTTTTTTATCGCAAAGAAAATTTCACACTTATAAGTAATATTTATGATTTCCTTTATACTAAGAAAATATAATTTATTAATAACTTTTTATATGATTTACATTTGATGACTGCCCAAAAATTGTAAATTTTATTAGTTCGAGTTACAATGTTGACTAATTTTATTTCTGCTTTTGATAAAGTAAAATTTAGCATGAAACACTTAAGACAGACTTTTCTAGGCTTGCTACATTGATTTTACTAACAACTTTTCTCTCAATCTGATTTAACAGAATAAAACATAAAGAAAATGTCGAAGATATAATGTTATCTTCGACAAGACACGTAAAAATGACGACAAAACGGAATAGTGTCAGCTTGGAAAAATCTATAACGCTTGTTACCGTTACCAACTCTACTGCTGATGTTATAAATCACCGTAACGATCAAAAAGGTGCGAAAGCTTCTACAAAAGTATCTGAAGACGAATCCGACTGGGATAAATATCTTTCAAGTGGCTCTATTGACACTGATGAATTGGAAGAGGAAATGGAACGTCAAAAAAGAAACAAAAAGTTAAAAAAAGATAAACACAAGCATAAATCCAAAAAGAAGTCAAAGAAACGCAAGAGGAAACATACAAAATCGTATTCCAGTATCGATTCTCTTTCGGACAATGACCTAGATCCTGTATTAGAAAGTCGCTATACACCACCGACAGCTCCACGGCGGTCTTTAGACAAAAGTATAAAAAGTGCAGAAAGGACTGTAAGTGCGACAGCTGCTATGCCATCATCCTATACTCCAATGAAGGATGGGAGCCCTCTCTCCGCTGGAACTCCGCCTACTAGGCATTCTAATAATAAAAACAGCTACTATGTTGAGAACATTGGCGGCCCTGGAACAATTGCTACTAATTTACAAGTCACATTGACAAATAAAACTAATAGTCGTCATCGATCACCTACAAGGTCAAGCACAAAAAGTCGTTACCCAACTTCACCACGCACACCACCTCCGATTTACGCTCCAGGTGGTTCTAGTAGCAGTTCGCGTGATATGCGCAATTCTCGTTATATACACAGTCCAATTCGGGAATCAATGCATCCGCATCATTCTCGAAATTCACAAACTTATCATTCACGTTACTCAGGACCCGGCCCTGGCATACATGACTCAAGGAAGTTGAAACCTATTTCGCCAGGTCGTTAGTTTGTTAAAATGCTTTTTCTTTCAAGTAATGAATAGAGTTTTGAATTTCCTATAGATCGATACCATCATCAACCAACAACACCGCCGCACAAACGCCGAAAGATTAGTGAGAGCCGAGTTCAACCATCAGTTTATGAACACGGAAGGCACCACAACTCTAGTGTTAAGTACGATCGTTACAGCAGAGATCGTTACTTAAGACGTTATTCAAGGTTTGTTGTGATTAAAAATATGGTTATTTTGAAAGTGTATTAACAAAATGTATGTTTCGTTCCAGAAGTCCTAGTGTACATCACTCGCGTAGCCAACAATCTCCTGGCAACTCATCAACAACTGGTGGATCATCAATGTACCGAAGTAGTGGCACGCACAAACACAAATATAGCATACCACAATCACCCTCTCCAGATCGATCCAGGTCTTCCAAAAGGATTTCGGGGGCATCAGTTGAACGATATTCTCGCTCACCTCGTACACATTCTAGATACGGTTCCCCGCCTTCACCTACACCAGCATCTACTTCTCATCACCACCATCATCGTTCTTCGAGAACAAAACACCAACATAGTAAGAAAAAGCGATCTCCAAGCACAGCTAGTAGCAAAAGTTCGCGTTCTCGTACTCGGTCGCCTACTTCACGCGATTTGAAGTACAAACGTGATGAATACATTAAAAAGCTTGGAGCGACAAGTCTTTTTGCAGAATTAGTAAAGGATCGGCACAAGCAGAAAGCGATTCAAGAAATTATAGAACAAAATAGCAATAGTAACGGCGCTCTGACTATAAACGAGAACAGCTCTTCGGTTGATGGTAACACCCCCAATACAATACAAACGGCTGTGTCAATGACGCTGATTTCATCAGATACACCACGAAATGGAGTAAATGATAAATCCGATTTAGATGTGAATAACATTCCCATGCCACATAGAGTTGACTCCAAAGTCTCTACTGTTTGCACGGATGAGACTGACCGGTCTGTAGCGCTCACTGTGCCCGAAACTACTACCACGCATACAACTGCTTTAATCAACAAATCATGTAAACCTAAAAGCCTCACAGCACTGCCAATGCCTCCTGGTATGACGTCATTTGATTTGGAAAATGCGCCCACGCCTTCGCCACCAGATACTCTCAAAGAAACGTTAACAAAAACAGCAAAGAAACCTGAGGAACGAAATACAAATGCTAACAAAAGTCTTCTTAATCTGCCGATGCCACCAGTAATTCCCGGTAGTGAAGAACTCAGTGGTGATGATGATGTCATTGACAGCCCAGAAGATTTTGATACTCCTGGTGGCAATGTCGGCAATTCTGGTGTGAAACACGCAGGAGGAGATGTAACAAAACGTAGGCGACCAGTGATTCTTAATAGGCGCGATTCACGTAATAATATTCGAGACTGGGGAGAAAGATGTGTGGATGTATTTGAGATGCTAGCGCAAATTGGAGAGGGTACATATGGACAGGTAAATAAATAATAGATAATCAAATTTATAAAATTATAACCATTCATCTTCACATGAACAGGTATACAAAGCTCGTGATCACCACACGAACGAAATGGTTGCTCTTAAGAAGGTCCGTTTGGAACATGAAAAAGAGGGTTTCCCAATTACAGCAGTGCGTGAAATTAAAATTTTGCGACAACTCAACCATCAAAATATTGTTAATCTGCACGAAATTGTAACCGACAAACAAGATGCGGTAGAGTTTCGAAAAGACAAAGGGTCTTTCTACTTGGTCTTTGAATATATGGATCACGACCTAATGGGCTTGTTAGAATCCGGGATGGTTGACTTCACCGAAGAAAATAATGCGAGCATTATGAAACAACTTTTAGACGGCCTTAATTACTGTCACAAAAAGAATTTTCTCCATCGTGACATAAAATGTTCGAACATTTTAATGAACAACAAGTAAGTGTAAAAGAAATGTGTGTAACGTACATTTATAGAATTAATATTTTTATTTAAAGGGGTCAAGTAAAATTGGCCGATTTTGGTTTGGCCCGACTGTACAATGCTGAAGATCGAGATCGACCTTATACAAATAAAGTGATAACACTATGGTACCGACCACCCGAACTGTTACTTGGAGAAGAACGTTACGGACCGTCAATTGACGTATGGTCTTGTGGTTGCATTTTGGGCGAACTTTTTATGAAACGGCCGCTCTTCCAAGCAAATGCTGAAATGGCTCAGTTAGAAGCCATTTCAAAGGTGTGCGGTTCACCTGTGCCAGCTGCATGGCCTAATGTAATTAAGTTGCCACTATTTCATACGCTTAAGCAAAAAAAACAATATCGTCGGCGGTTGCGTGAAGATTTCGAATTTATGCCTACGACTGCGTTGGATTTACTTGACAAAATGCTTGAACTAGATCCTGAGAGACGCATCACAGCAGAAGATGCACTTAAATCGCCTTGGTTAAGAAATATAAACCCCGACGAGTGAGTAGGATTGTTTTATTTATAAATTTTGGATTATAAACAAATGTGAAATTTGATTGATCGTTCTTTACAGGATGCCAACCCCGCAATTACCCACTTGGCAAGATTGCCACGAATTATGGAGCAAAAAGCGGAGGCGACAGTTACGCGATAGCCAGCAACACAACCCCGCGATACCAGGGGAGGCCTAGCATTTGTTGCATCCATATCTTGAAGAAGAGGAATACAACGATTCGCATGAATACGAATAGTACGAAGCGAAAGATCTCTTTGTCAAGATTGATTTTGTTCGTTGTATAGTATAAGTCTAAAGTGGAATGATTTTCAATCTGACATACAGTGGATTTCGCTTTTATTGTTATAAATAATATTTTTTGTTTGATTTAACAAAAAAAAGTCCTGGATAATAGATACAAAAAATTTGCAATAAGTGCTTACACATCAAAAGTGTATGTACCGGTCCGGTCAGGTTGCTTTAATAATTATTTTACTCTTGTTTTCCTTTTTTATAGTAGTGTGCATTTTAGCTATCGTCTAAAAAAATTATATTCTTTCAATCTGAAATTTTAGAACAAATAAATATGCAGAGGTTAAAAAAGTGTTAGTTTAACATTAGCATTTTAAACAAATTAAAAAAAACAAACTGTTAAATAAATTATAATTTAAATTAGTATAGGAATTATAACAATTTAGTTAAAACTATTCATACCATTGCATTAAACTAAGCAATTAATTGTTAATATATAATTAAAATCGTAAAATTTATAATGGTGAATTTAAACAGTTTGTAGACGTAAACATCTTTAAAGATTATATTTTTATAGATCCAAATAACGAAAATATGTAAAAACCAACTACGTAATACAAACGAGGTGTGTGTGAGACTGAAATCATTACTAAAATTCACAATATTATAAATAACAAAATATGAAAGAAAACAAATTATTGTAAATTAACATACACATATACAATTGTAAAAAAAATAAATCTCGTTTGAAATGAACAAAAGTTGAGGAATTCATTTTGAAAATTTCATTATATAAAACATGATGTAACATATATAAGTTAAAAAATTATTTAAAAATAATAATAATAATATAAGAATGTTATATACCATTAAAATAAAATCACTAAAAATGAATATTAAAATTATGTGCTCAACAACTGATTGATTGAAACATCAAATGTTTACGATTATGTAGAATACATCAACCACTGATAAAATTAAATATAAAGTGGAAGATGAGGTGGTTCCACCACAGTCATTAGCTTCAACCACTTTATTATTACCATGTCATTCTTAATAATATCATTAGTGCCAATGACAAATTAACTAACATATGAACCGGAATGCTTTTCAGCACTAGTTTCCATTCTTGATTTTCGTGTAGACCACCTTTTAGGAGCCCTGCTGAAAAATGAAATGGACAACCAGACATGGAACTGCCACTGAACGTTGGCGCACTAACATTATCATTTTCGTGCATCTTCTAACATTCCGTTTACATTACCGATGTTGATGTCGGCGGAAGAATATTATTTCGCTAACATTGTGCTAGCATTTAGGCTTGAATGTTCGCCATAATGATTTTTCAATTAATCGCAATCGGTTTTAATTTAAATTGTGTTAATTTACTAAAAATATTTTAAAATAGAAAAAAATATTATGAAATTAGCACTGGTAGTGTGTAAATTGTAATTATTAAATATGTCGGGGCGTATTCGCTGAAGACAAGTGCGCAGTCATTATTTACTATTTTGGTTACTCTATTGTTAAACAGCTGCTGCTGTACTGGCTTAGCCTATGTTGCGGTCTATTCGCTCTAGACAAGAGCGCACTCATTATTTTCTAACCTTAGATCTCTCTCGTAAAACGGCTGCTGTAGTATTGGTTTGGCCTATGTCGCAGTGTGTTCGCTGTAGACAAGGGCGCACTCATTGTTGAATATTATTAGTTCTCTCTCGTAAAACAGCTGGTGCTGTACTGGCTTAGCCTATGTCGCGGTCTATTCGCTCTAGACAAGAGCGCACTCATTATTTTCTAACCTAAGTGCTCTCTCGTAAAACGGCTGCTGTAGTATTGGTTTGGCCTATGTCGCGGTGTGTTCGCACTGGACAAGGGTGCACTCATTATTGAATATTTTTAGTACTCTCTCGTAAAAGGGCTGCTGTAGTATTGGTTTGACCTATGTCGCGGTGTGTTCGCTCTAGGCAAAGGCGCACTCATTATTGAATATTTTTAGTTCTCTTTCGTAAAACGGCTGGTGCTGTACTAGCTTAGCCTATGTCGCGGTCTATTCGCTCTAGACAAGAGCGCACTCATTATTTACTAATCTTAGCACTTTCTCGTAAAACGGCTGCTGTAGTATTGGTTTGGCCTATGTCGCAGTGTGTTCGCTGCAGACAAGGGCGCACTCATTGTTGAATATTATTAGTTCTCTCTCGTAAAACAGCTGGTGCTGTACTGGCTTAGCTTATGTCGCGGTCTATTCGCTCTAGACAAGAGCGCACTCATTATTTTCTAACCTAAGTGCTCTCTCGTAAAACGGCTGCTGTAGTATTGGTTTGGCCTATGTCGCGGTGTGTTCGCACTGGACAAGGGCGCACTCATTATTGAATATTTTTAGTTCTCTCTCGTAAAACGGCTACTGCTGTACTGGCTTAGCTTATGTCGTGGTGTATTTTCTATTGACAAGAGAGCTTCTCACTGGGAGGTGTATTTTAATATTGGCGCTACACATCAGAGTCAATACGACACTTCTTCGACACGTTAGTGTTTCTATTTGAGCTGAAAAATAATAGTTGCTTGGTGGATCGATAATTTTCGATCTCTTTAAAAAACATTGATCAAATCTAACAAAAAAATAAACTACAAAATTTTTGGTTTTTGTTATCCATTGGTTCGACTGAGAATCGAGTGATTTTTGATGACATTCTATCAACATTTCTAGCCTTTAACGAGGCTCGCCTGCATTTATATGCCTAAGCATACAAATCTCAAATAAATAAATCATTGAAATAGACGCCAGCCATAATTCAAAATAACAAAAATAATTTATAAAATTCTAGCTATTGGCTAAGAGATTTATAATGCCTGTCGAGTCTGACAAATGGACAAAAGCAGGCAGAAAATGGTCAATTTGGCAGCACAGTTTCAATTGGTTTGCACTCTTCCAAAAACGATGACTCTGTTTGACGCGGCGAGAGCAAAATTAAATTGTCGCATGTAGCGGTCCGTTCCCTGGCCAGTTTTCCCGTTCCTCAGTTTCTGGGAACGTCAAATGGAACGCACCTGCGCCAAATACGGCTCTTTTGTGCAAATCTGGCTCGCTTCCGTTTCTCGCCCAATCACCCTACGGATCACTCTTCACCTCTTGTGAAGTTCTTTGTTTCATCATCGAGTTTTTCACATTTTGTATAATTAATAATTGTCAATATATATGGATATAGTTACAACTTTCGACAAAAAGTAAATATACTCTACTTATTAACGTAACTTGCAAAAAAAGACAGAAACTTTAAGTTTAATGGTACAAATTTAGATTTTTACCATACTGCATTCATGCAAAGCAGAAATGCATAAAATTGGAATCAAATGTGGAAGTGGAATAAAAAACTATATGAGTGTGTGAAGGTGGTGCATATAAGAGATGAGGAAGCAGTAAAATACGACAAAGTAGCACATACTGTGAAAAGTTCGCTTTGAATATATAAAAACTATTTAAATGCTACCATAAATCTTAAAGTAAACTTAAATCACTTGTAATCTGTGGAATAAAAGTTGTATAATTTGTAAAGTGCAATCTGAAAAAGTGCAGCACATAGTTTGTATACACATACTCTTGAAGTCATGTCGTGTGTAAGTATGTATGTACATATGTGTGTATGAATTTACATACAAACTGGCTATACGCTGTTTCTGGCTTATGTCCCTGGCCAACCAGAAATCAACCAAGTTTGAATCAACCAAATTGTTGTTTGTAAACAATGGCGATCAAACAGCTGAACATTTTTGATGATTTTCAGGCAGGCAAGTAACACGCAAGCAGCATGTGCATGTGTGTGAGTGTGTCTGTATAATAGACTATTGAAAACACGAAACTGATGAAAGTAAGATGAAAAGAAAACGTAAACTTTAATGAAAACAAGTTAAAACGAAATTTTGTAACACAAACATTATTTAAATAATTTAACAAATATATGGACACCTGTTGCCGTAGATTGTTAAAACTTTTGTGGTAATCTGTATCGAATAATACTAATCACTTTCATGATCTAATACAACCTTTTGGCTTTGGCCTATTGAATTCGTACAAAAATATTTACCTTTTAAATAAACGTGATATAAATATTTCTCACAAAAGTTTTTCTGTTTTGAGAATCATGAAGTCTAATTAATTTAACCATCTCGGCAATATATAATTGGAAGAAAAAAATGTCTTATAAAATGTTGTGTTTTCGAAAGTTTACTCCACGGATCAAAATATTAACCTGCGAGAGTGTAATGAAATCAAATTATTGCCCAGTATATTTTGTGTGACCTCAATATATGCACTAATCATAAATATACGCACTCGTATTTTTTTAAACAGCAATACGACTATTGAACGATTTAATTGAAGAGCGTAAAAGAGAGAGGATAGACAAAGAGAGTTAGACTAGACTGTGTATTTTGTGTTTATTAAGTTGGAAAAGAATGTAACAAAGAACTAATCAATGTGTTAATTTTTTTTTTAATTGTTTTCATTTTCCGTAAGAAAAATAAGGAGTGCAATAGTTGAACGTGTTATCACCAACTACAATCATTGCATGGAGAAGCAACAACTGATGTATTAACCAACGTCGCAAAAACAAAAAAACGAACGTACTTTTTCAGTTTCTCTTTGTACGACAGAAGAGACGACGAACTGAGAATAAGACAGCTGGTGAATAGCGTGCCAAAAAGATACGCAGCGTTTGCGTGTCGAAGAGGCTGCTCCTTGTTGGCGTGTGTGTTTCTCAAAAGTACTCAAAATTGATAGAAACAACAAAAAAGCTGCTGCAACTGGTGCCTCATCTGAGGACCAGCCGCCGCGCAAAAAGGGACGACGCTCAGGAGGATCTAGTTCATCATCAGCAGCAGCAACAACAGGCACAGCCGCGCAAAATATCAGTACGTCGGTGTCAGTAGACGCAAACGCAGCGTCGACATCGCGCGCGGCACTTCAACAGAATAATAATATAAGCACAACGACGACGACCACGACGAGCGCTTCACGAGAGAGAAACTCAAAGAGCGGTGAATCACTGCGTTCCGTTAATAACAAAAAAAATTCCGATTCGGGCAAACAACAAAAGACAACGCAACAAAGCACCAGAGACAAAGGCCACAACATTGATAGCGGCAGTGTCAGCGACATGCAAAACTCGGCATTAAATCCCTTGTCGTCCAGTTCGTCGTCATCTGGTGGCTCTGCCGTCGTGGCGGTTGCCTCAACCGATGGTGATGTTCCAGGTGCTGGTGGCGACTCGGCCGTCTCCAGCGGTACCTCCAATGGTCACGAATCGAAGCACAATGGTTTCGTTGCGGCCAATAACAATAGCAGCAATAGCGTCGCACTTGATGGACAAAACAATCACGATGGAGCTTCGTCAAATGTTACTACCAACAATTACAACGTTCATTTGGACAAAACCAATCAGGAGATCATACGCCTCATTGGCCAATATCTACAGGATATCGGCTTGGACAAATCCGTTAAGACTTTAATGAGTGAGTCGGGTTGCTATCTGGAGCACCCTTCTGCCACTAAATTCAGAGAGCATGTGCTGTCAGGCGAGTGGGCTAAAGCAGATGCAGATCTAAAGGTAAGTGACTTGATTTTTAGTATCCAATAATTAACGAAGTCGATAATCTTTATATGAAATTCTTTATTACATTCGACTAAAAACTAAGTAACTTCTTTATTGTTTAAATTTTGTGTTACATTATTTACGCAGAAGAAAATATGTCTTTGTTTATTTCTTTTGGTTATTTTGTTCGTTGGAGAGCGCTCCAACACGCTCTCGTTCGAACATAGATTAAAATAGAGGGCAATGACTACGCTATTGCTCCTCCCCCTTTCTTTCAAAATTTCAATCAAATTGTATAAATAAGAAACTTGTGCTCTCTTTCGTTGCATATTATTTTCTCTTGCGTTCTCGTTTAATATTCAACTTAACGAGAATATACTGCATGTAAGAACGGTATGAGAGCGACGCATGTCTTGCGTTGATGGTTGACACCAGTGCTGCTACTTGAGCATTTATTTTGTTGTTTTCGTGAGATCTATGTTAAGTCCTAGTAGCTTGTGGTTCAAGTGTATATTAATTGTGTGGCAGCTTGGTAAACCCTTTAAAGGAAGCAGTATTTAATCCGCATCGCATTGGAGTCGATTAAGGCATGTCCGTTTGTGTGGATCGGAATCTATAATAGATTGATCAAAAGTCCTTTGGATCATTACGCAGATCTAGCTTATTCCCTGCTTTTCCTCCCACGCTTAGTGTGATGTTGAGAAGCATATAAAAGTGTAAAATTATATTTTGTGTATTTGTGTTCTAGGAACTCGAACCCCTAATAGATAACGGCAAACCATCGACACAAACTGAAATGAAATTTATATTGCTTGAACAAAAGTATTTGGAACATTTGGACGATGGAAATCCTTTGGATGCACTTAATGTTCTGCGAAATGAACTGACTCCCTTACAGCACAATATTTCACGTGTGCATCAACTTTCTTCATACATGATGTGTTCTACAAACCATGATCTCTACCAACGCGCAAAATGGGAGGGCAAAGGCATACTGTCACGCGCACTGGTCATGGAGCGTTTACAGACGTTTTTGCCACCTTCAGTTATGATGTCTCCACGTCGCCTAAGAGCTCTCCTCCAGCAAGCTGTAGAGCTACAAACACAACACTGCCCCTGCCACGACATGGCCTGGGAGACGAATGTGCAGAATGTGTCGCTGTTAACGGACCATTGTTGCGCTACTGAAGGTTTTCCAATGCAGACAATACAAATACTCACTGATCACTGCGATGAAGTGTGGTTCTGTAAGTTCTCACCCGATGGCCTAAAATTGGCAACTGGTAGTAAGGACTCTACTGTGATCATATGGGACGTTGATCCTTACAAGTTAACTTTAAAAAATCGTCGCATGCTCGATAGTCAAACACAGATGAGTGTCAGCTTCGTTAACTGGAGTCCAGACTCAAAACTGCTATTAGTCGGCGGCACTGAAGACTCACCTGATGTTTACATTTGGAATGTAGAAGATGGCAAATGTGTTGTCAAGTTCTCGCAGTCAGTGGAAGATAGTTTAGCATGTGGTGCTTTTAACCGTGACGGCACACGTTTTGTGTGTGGTGGTCAAAAAGGTCAATTTTACCTCTGCGATCTTAACGGCACCGTACTCGACTCCTGGGAGGGCGTGCGTATCAACAGCGTCGCCTTTCGAGCTGACAATAAGACTATACTAGCGGCCGATAATCACTACCGTATAAGAGGGTTTGTATTTAATATTAATCACTACAAAATAATTTTATATTTTAAATTTAATATTTCTTTGTGTGTTCGCCAGCTACAATTTCGATAATCCACGCTCAGACACTGATGTGCTCAAAGAGCCTCACCCTATTATGACGTTCAGCATTAACTCTGCCGATCGCTTGGCATTATTAAATATATCTAATCAAGGCTTGCATCTCTGGGATCTAGAAGACAAATGCTTGGTACGCCGTTTTCAGGGTATCAGACAAAGTAATTTCGCAATTCACTCGTGCTTTGGTGGCGTAAACGAAAGCTTTGTTGCCAGTGGTAGTGAGGACAAGTTAGTATGCATTTGGCACATCAAACGTGAAGAGCCACTCGCCAAACTAGCTGGTCATACAAAGACCGTTAACTGTGTGTCCTGGAACCCAGTTTATCCGTCCCTGCTTGCGAGTGCCAGCGATGACGCAACGGTACGCATATGGGGGCCGAAGCCGCTAAACGCCAACACCACGCCCGAAAGCGATGACTGCTCATCGTGCTCATCGTCCTCGTCATGGAATATGACATCATAAATCTAGTTAGCTGTCTCGTGGGCCACCCAATGTCGTCGCCGTACTTGACGTACACCGTGCAAGGTACTCGTAACAGGCACAGTCGATTTGACTGAGCATTAAATACGAGACTTCAAACTGCCACTACAAACATGTATGCGCAGCACGACTTAGTTTTAATGAAGTAGTTAAGTCCATATTACATTAACAAGAAAACACAAAATGTTACGAAATACGCGCACTTTTTCCATTTAAAAATTTTTTTTCGACTAACTGTATTTGGTCCCTTAATAATATAAAACCAGAATAACATTAATACAGCTGTGTGCACTCTATATATATAAATATTGCTTTTATAAAACAAGTGCTGTTTTATATAAATGAAACCCATGTCTCTAGTTTACAATGCTTTTAATTTTTAAATCCTTTATCAAATGAGAAATATTTCAACAATAAATTAGAGTGTTTTTAAAGTTCTGTCTTATTTTATCAAAAGTTTTAAAAGTGTTCTTATTAATATACGATTGTCATTTTATTTCCATTCAAAGTCCTAACTTTCTAGCCAAAATAGTTGTGTTAAAAACAGTTAACTGCCTGGAGATGTTATTGGAAAAGTTATCACTATCTTGAAATTCAGCACAGATTGACAGAATTTCATTAACTTTGAAATTTTTGCAATATTTAATATATTTTCATTAACGAATTCAGAACCTAAAAAGTGATTGCGTATTTCTTAGATAATTATTTGTAATTTAAGTTCAATTTCCGATTTTATTCCCAAACCAATTATAATATGTATAAGAATCAAACGAATATATATACGTAGTTCAGTATATTATAAATTTCTAGAGTATTTAAATTAACAAATTAAAATAAAAGCATTAATAAAAATCAGCATCTTATAGTTTTCAAAACTTAGAAGTAGTTTTCTATAAAATTTGACGCAAATCCCTTTAAATAATCCTTTAACAAATACGAGGGTATTGCAATCAAAACGGCTAGCCATGGTCTGCTCTCAACAATACCGGCTGTAACAGAATTTATGACTACATCAAAGACTAAAACTAATGAGCAGAGGTGATGCCCCAACACGAGAATATAGTGGATGCCGCGGCCCATATCTGTTGTGTTTTCGCGCCAAACTAAAATTGGCAATATAAAAATTTTCGACAAGTTTGAAATGGCCACGGCTTTTAACAGTATTAAGGTGAATTTCTTCAGACCAATTGTCAAGACTTTGTGTGATTCCAAGATAAACGAAATAACAAGTAATAAAACAGTTATTATGACGTAATCTAATAAAAAATAAGTCTTCAATTATATTTGTATAAAAAATATTCATGTGTTATCAAATACCAGCGATGTTTTGTAATGAACAGATGTAAAAGCCTTTTTCGTGAATTATTTGGTCGCGATTAGGGTTTGTTTCATCGTCACGTTTTTTCCGCCACAGTGCAAATGATTCCAAGAGAAGAAGCACAAGTGATAATTTCCAGTATAACTACAAAAATTCAGGGATACAAAGATTCTTACTATTTACTGAGCTCGTACCTTAAACTTCGCATTGAATATCATATGTCTAAACACTTGTTGAGACAGAAGAACTGCATCTACCAGAATTATTATGGATTCAAACTCGATATATTTGTCAGCGATTTGGCGACATTTGTCCTGCAAATAAATAACTAATTAGTTTATCATTAAGTAATTTAATCAGACTCTTACGCAGTGGGTAGTCTTAATCGTGTTGCTGTATTTTTTGCTTAGTGTTTGCATGGGATTGCAGCAATTAATGCAAACAAATTCTTTTTTTATTACATCACTTGTGGCACACATGATGACATAAACAAATCCTTTTTATTTTGAGCCTATAAACTTGTCATGGATAACAGACGAATGATTCGTATGTTTATCTTTTGCGTTTTCCCTGGCCCAGCTGGGCCCAATTGAAGAGGTTGGGAACCGTGATTCACACTTGTAGTGCCAGTTTAACGATATGGCAAACGATTATTGTCGTTTAAATAGGCACAGCTCCAATGTCATTATTAATTAAGCCTGCAATTTTATTTTTAATTTTCAACACCGGCCTTTGTGACATACAACAACAAATAGTTTCTGGCGGACTGGCATATTAACAGTGTTGCCAGTTTTTCATAAGTAAAAATTTCTTTTTTAAAATGACAAAATAGTTCAAAAAACCCTAATTTTTAAAGTTTTAAAGGCATTGGGTTCTTAATTCGGTTTTAATCCAGCTACTTTGCCAATGTCGCGGTGTATTCGCTGTAGACAAGTGCGTACTTATTATTTACTATCTGTTTCACTGTATTGTTGAAACGGTTGGTGCTGCATTGGTTTGGCGTATGTCGCGGTGTATTCCATGAGGATATGTGTGCGGCTTTTGTTATTGTAAATTTGCCACTTCTCGTCAATGCAGCCTATTCACACTTGAACTGACTCATGCCAAGCTGCCGTTCAAGCGAACATATGCCAAACTATATCCATTGTGAGATTTTGTTCATGGAGTCCTTTTGAACAAACTGAACAAAATTATCAAACATTCTACAGCGTTTTAATTCTTTCATATATTTATAATTGATAAATGCTGCTTGATAAAATAAACAACAACTTGTCTATAGTTTTAATGCATTTATTGACGTTTAAACTCAATACAATAGATTATTTAAATGTAGTTAGTTAATAGTCATCTTGTAAGAATTGAATTTTGTATTCCTTACTGTGTTCTATTTATTCATTAGATTATGGCTATTTATTGAGTTATCTATTAATTTTGTTCACTATTTTTTTACCTCTTTAACTTTAAGATCACAAAGACATTTTAAAAAATGATTTTAAATACAATTTATATTCAAAATTAGTTTCAAGCTGCGAGAAATCAATCAATTCATTAAAATCTATGTACATGTTCACGATCACTATTTCAGTCTAAAAACAAAATGCTGAATAGAATTACAAGGTATTCATTAAAAACATGTGTATTTACCATGATTGTATAACTTCTTGTTCAAAATGAAGTCCCTGAAACACTAATTAAAAATAATTTTCTTTTGCTGTAAGATTATAGTTCACTTAAAAAAAATACGATAATTTTTTCCAACATATTGAGCAATAGAACAATTTTAATTTTTCATGTTGTTCATACTAATTCGCCTTACAAGCGCACTTCGTTTTATAAATCACAAAAGGTACCTAGTTGTGTGTGAATGTATGTATGTAGCAGACTGAAAAAATTATCTCAAATTGTATAGATGTGTATTACTGATAAGCTTCATAAACCTTGCCGATATAGTCACATTTGTTTGTCAATTCGTACGTATGTATAACAGATTATCTGAGACTATAATAGCTAAAATTAAATTGAATTCGACTATTAAAAGGTCGTTAATGGCTAGGAACCTTTGAGTTAAAAATACAAATACGTGTATGATGTGATATTTCAATACAAATTCGATACACTTTGGTATTGCAGAATAAAAGTTCCAATTAAAAATGAACCCTCAGAATTTAGACACTTTAATTTGATTTTTTAATTATTTCGAACATTAACTGGGCTTTCAGAAACCGTTAATAAGTTAATTCAATAACAAATTTAAATAAATTATTTTAATTTCTTCATATCGATGTCGCAAGCGAATTTTTATTTAATGCTTACAGCATATTAATATTAAAGAGTCTGCTTTCTTGGTAGTATTGTGCATAAATTCGTAAGGATGGCAATTAAAGTAACAAGTTTTACAATCCAGTCATAATTATTGATAAGTATGTGATTTATTTAGGAATTTATGAAACTGCAACAATTTTATTAAGTTATCGTTTTCTTTTTCACAAAATGGCACCATTAAATTTAGGTTTGTAATAAATATGACAAATTTTAACGGTTATTATTAAGTCTTACGTCAAATGATTTAAAGTATACAATATTTTTGGTCTCTTATTTTTTTCTGACATTTGTTTGTTGGTTTTTATTAAATTTTTTTTGTTTATACTTGCTTGCTACATAAATCATTTATTATTGAATTTTGTTGTTGTTTTATTTTGGATGTGTTGTGTATTAATTTATTTATGTTTTTTTTTTTATTTTCTCTTACTGATGTCTTGATACAATATAAGGAAATCTCTAAGTCTACAATTTTAATACGTCAGTTTCCAACATAATTGTTAAACAAAACTAAATCTATATATATATATATTTTTTTTGTATATATAATGTAATTATTCCATGATATTAACCTACGTATAAGAACTTGTTTTTTGTTTTGTTTCTTTTTTTAATTTTCTTGTTATTCACCAGATTGTCGCATTTTAGGCGAACCGAGTGGGGTATGAACATCGATCTTGGCAATGAAGTTTAGGTTAACTCGTATGGTATTTTTTTTTGTTTTTATTTTGAACAAGTAACCGCTGATCGCTTTTAATTCTTTAACATATTCATTTAGTTGTTTTCTATATCAAAGGATAGGAAATTGTCAAATTCATATAAAGACTAAGTACTGAAGATGTTAATAAACTGCATATAAGATACACGGTATATTAACTGTCGCCGTTTAAAACTCTTAAGTTACAATAGTTATTTAATTAATTAGCGCTTGCAGTAATGCCCCCCCACCATCAACTGAGGGCACCACAATTGTGTGATTATACTAGAACTTCACCAGAAACAAATTTTACAAATATTAAATTATATTCAATGCGTTACAATAATTGTTTAGTTACGATAATAACACAATACACGTTGGTTTAACAAGAATTGAAAGCAGAAAAATAAATACATTTAAAATGAACAATTTCGTTTGAATAATTGAAGTAGCTTATATTTTAACGATAATTTCTTACATGTGTTGTACGTAACTTCTTTTACCCTTCAACAAAATTAACCGATATAAATTAGTAACAAAATCAACAAGAAAATAAACCTTAATTTATGTAAAATTTGAGTTGAGATTCATGTAAAAATACAAATTGTGCAAATATGTGTTTGCAAACGCTTTTCCTCTCGCTCTATGTATATGTATGTATGTAATTCCGGTTTCTTTACTTGCGTATGTGTGTGTTTTTTTGTGTGTTTGCGCGCTTTTAGGTATTTTAACAGAAAACGAAAAGAAGAAAGTATGTAACAAAAAAAATTCTCTTATTAAATTCAGTCTGAAAGGCATTTTTGTGTATACACATTCTATATCACCGTTATTGTTGATTTTTCATTTAACATATGAATAATATATAATTCGGATTAGAAAACAAATAACATGGTTCACAATAAATTTTTATGTGTTTCTTTACTTGCTTATTTGCTTTCTTTTTGTTTGTTTGTTTGTTTTGATGTTTGTATTTAAGTTTATATGAAGAGAGCCACGAAAGTGATTTTTAATCATAATCAAGAACATTAATTTTTGTTTTATTTTTTTTTTTAATTTTTTCTTTTTTTTTTTGCCAATAAAGTTAAATCTTAAATTTCGTTGCATTTTGTTTGGGAATAAGTTTATGAACAAAAATTTTGGTGTTGTTTCCCAATTAATACAAGTTATTTGTTCCTCTGGTGGTATTCATTCATGTTTTTTTTTGGTTATATCATTTGTTAGTTATCTGGCACTTTAGACCAAATTTGTTGTTTTTTTTTTGCGACATACTTGGCATAATTTCATTAATTAATTAATCAATCAATAAATATATATATTCTTCACAACTACGTATGTATGCATGGGTGTTATGTTTTGATAAACTTATTCATCATCTGTCCAATCTGAATCATCGCTTACATCACTCGAAAGCAATTCCAGCCAATGATAATCGCGTTGATCAACAAATTCCCAAAGATATATCTACAAGAGATAGAAAGAAGTCAGAAAAGAAAGCGCCATCATAAAAGATTGTTTGTTTGTTAGTTAATAAAGACAAATGGATCATAAGATAGCCTACATATGTACTCATATTATTTCAGCAGACTGATTTATGTATCATTCAAAAACATAATTTGATTGAAACATTTTCGAAAGTTAATTAAAATTAATTACTTTCACATGAGTATTTATGGCCTAACATCATACTAATAGCGCTCCAAAACTGTTGTTATTCATTTAGTTACGGTTACCCTTAGAACAGTTAACCATAAAGCCAATTTGTCTTATATAAGCAAAATTCGCTATTGTTTTTTCAAGATGGCATCAACTAATATTAATATTAAAATGTTCTCTATTAATAATGTAAGATTATTATGTTTATTCTATATTATAAGCTACAGAAAAAGCTTTAAATATATGTATATATATTTTTTTTCTAAGCATATGCAAAGGACACTTCAGAATTAACATGTTTTGCGTTATTTATATATATTTTCATTTTACAAGGCTTTCTTTTTGTGTTTTTTGTATTAGGCAGCATTACAATAACTTTTTATCACAATGTTTAGTTGATTTTGTATTAAAAAAAAAAAAAAAAATTAAAATACTTTAGAAATCATTTTCATGAAATTACACTAAAAAAAAAAAAAAAGCAATGACAACAATCGGCAAAGAATACCAACATTAGGCATTTGCTACCGTAAGCAATGTCGGTAAGTTACAAATTAAGCATTAAATCACAATCTAGTAGCTTGTTATTCAATTCCACAACTTTATTGCCATTACAGTAAACTAAGTGTTTGAAAATGAAAAAAAAGCCAAAGAACTTTCTAATTAAAAATATGTCTATTGTCATATATGTAATTTATGAAAATTAAATCAGTTTAAAGCCGAATTGGTCATTGCTTCTTTTTTTAGCAGTTAAATATTTGTGTTCCCCTTGTTTCATTTCTTTTTTTTTTGTTTTGTTTTTATTATCTAAGTTGTTAATTGTTGGCTAAGTTTTCGAGAATTCAATAACTGAGATCATATTTTGATATCTTTTGCTTTTTGTGTGTCCTTAAATATACGTAATTGTGCATTATTTAGCATATTTTCAGTATTAAGTCTAACAATCTTGAAGGACCCATTTTGTATTGATGATGTTGGTTGAGGTGATGCTCACGGATAGTGATGGAACAGAGACACAGGATAAGTATCACACCTGTTTAACAAATTGCATAAAAAAACACACACAAGTGTTTAACTTGCTTTGGCCATCTTGATCATTTTAACTTTATGAATAAGACTTGTGGTCAATGAGTAAAAAGTGTTTGCCAAAAAATTGTATTTTTTTTTTATATTAAAAGAAAACAAGTTTAAAAGGGGGACAAGGTATTGTTCGAACTTAACAACTTGCAAAATTTCTGCTCACAAATTTTAGGTCGTGTTTAAATTAAAGCACAAAATTAATAATGAAAATTATACCACTCCGGTTTATACATTCATGTAAATTAAAAGTAGAACACTAAAAACTGTGCACAATGATGCTAAAAATTGCGTTAAAATGTTATGATTAAATGTGATTTGGTTTTATCCAGAAATTGCTTTAAGTCAAACAGAAAGTTTTGTTTTTTTTTTTTAGCGATATTTAGCTCATAAACGTACACAAAATGCTACTTTGATCTCAAGTTTTGTTTTCTGGATAAAAGTGTCTTACATACGTATGGTATTGGTATGTAATGGTTTTTTTAATACTTACGTCAAGAAGATCAATTAGTTCATCGGTGTTTCGTTGCAATTTTCGGGTTCGCTTAGGACAACCAACATCAATGATGTCTCCGTTTGGAAGAGCGTGTTTGTAGAAACATTTATTGCCAAATGGACATTTTCCGTCACCCTTCTTGAAGTATTTGCAGTCTTTTGCACCGAGCGCAGCACGGTAGTCGTTGAGTAATTTATCCTTCTCCTCCTTTGTTTCAACCCAAAAAGCACTTGGACAAACAAAGTCCGAACAAACACGACACTCTGGGCATGACCTTCAATATAAGTTAAACAATTAGAGGTTTTTCTTCACAAATCTGTCTTTTTCAAATTATTACCTTGATATTTTATGTTCAAATTGTTTAGCTTGACGCCATTTACGTATACATTCTAAACAAAATATGTGACTGCAATTTGGCAATATACCAAAGCGCTTTTCTCGACCAGCCTTTTCCATAATTGTATCGAAACATATACCACAAGTCTTGTCTTTTGAACGGGCGATAGCAAATGAAAGCTCCATGGCCTGTTCATGCTGCTGAAGACACTCGCGATTGTGCTTTTTACGCTGTGCTTGATCGCTGGGATGCAAACAATATTGATCACACATTTCGCATAATTCCATGTGAATGCCATAGGCGCAGTAAACGCCATATGGGCATGGGTTCTCAAAGGGGCAAACATCGTTTAGAGAGCCCGGTTCGGCAAACTTAAACTGATCTTTTCCTGTTAAACCTCCCACAACCTGAGCCCATGACGTCGCTTGTATATTCTGACTTCCTGAAGCTTCATTTTCGTCTACGCAATCCCGTATGTCACATAATTTATTGCTGGGTACAAAAATTGGCGCATTTGCCCAATTGCGACGACTTGTGCTGGGCTTAGTGTCGACGCAAGTCGTGTCGGCACACGAGGTCGAACACGTGGTGTCCTCGGGGCTTTGACCATCAACTCCTCCGTCAACGTCATGCGAAAAACGACACAAGTCGCCAAAACGACAAATTCCACGCAAGTAATATCGACAAATGGAGGGATTACGACTGATCGAGGTCGCTTCCATAGCAGCCACAAGGGTTTGATCTGGGCTGGTCGCGGCAACACTCATAATGCTTTACTACTGGAACCACGTTTATAGCTGTTCTCAAAGCACCAAATCTTCCTAAAACGAAAGGTGAATTCCTATTACCTATAAAAATTTTAAGTTTGTTTGCAATATCATTAAAATGTGTAAGCCAGACTGACTGTCAAAATCGTTTGTTCGTTTATTGCGTCTTTACTCGAAAAGCATTCGAACGATTTTTCAACTTATCGTTGCAAAGAAAACATAAACTTACCAAGCAAACGTTTTTATTTGCTATTTTTAAATCCCAAAGCTTCAGTATGAAACGGTGATTAAACAACGAACAGAAAGTGTAATTGTCCTTCGTTTTTTTTTATTCTTTCTCTCTTGTTCTTCTTTTCTGAAAAAGTGACGCGATTAGAGACAGTGTTGCCGAATCAGCCTTGTTCCCGCCGTTTTTGAAAATGTTTTCAGTCTTAATTGCAGGAAAGGATGTGTAATAGCGGACAGCGATAATTCTGGCTATTTTTAGGAAAATGCTCATTGTTTCAGCTTTAATTATTGTGTGACATCTCTCTTAGTGTGTTTTTTTATCTTGAATTAAGCGATATTTACTTACGATCCTGCTAGAAACAACTTTTTTCTTTCTGACAAATTGGCAACAATGATTAGAGATGTAAAAATTGCGATGTCCCAAATAATCAGTTAAGCCTAAAATTATTAATTAATTAATTGTTTATTTTTGTTTGTATTGACTTTTGCCTGTCAACATTTGTCTTCGTTTATTAAATAAACAAAAAATTTTTTTGTTGACGGTTGTAATCAAAACAAGTGTCTCGTTTTGTATAAATATTGCTCGCTGCCGATTTAGTCGATTTAGCGAACGATGCACATGATGGTCAAATTCTAACAATATATTTGTAAATTTTCTAATTTTTTTATATAAAAAAAAACAAAAAATAAAATCAACAAAATGTTTGATATTTTGTTATTTTTGAGTTTAACTATGAAACAGTGGCATTACTTGTGGGAGCGTCTAATGATATTTATAAGAGTTACAGTTCATTGGTGACTCTGTTTTGACGCGGCGAGCGCAAAATTGAATTGTCGCATGTCGCGGTGTGTTCCCTGGCAGTTTTCCCGTTCCTTTGTTTGTAGGGACGTCAAATAGGGGACGCACCTGCGCCAACGGCGGCGCTTTTGTGCAAATCTGGCTCGCTTGCGTCTCGCGATTGGTTAGCGTCTGGTAGTCTGATGATATTTATAAGAGTTACAGTTCATTGGACTGGTGACAAGCAGAAAATATAAAATTAAATGAAAATATAAAATGGTCCTGGAAAGTACTATGATCTGGTATGTAAATGGCTGATTTTAATGGTTTAAAGGTCTGAGGGATAATGAAACTTTGCTGTTTGTTATAGTTTTGACAACAGTGATTACCAGCGAAATGGTGATTACTTTCCGACGCGTCTTAACGTCCAAAAGGACGGCATAAATTTGGTCTGCTTAACAAAGTTGCGATCTAATCCAGAGAACAATGTTGGTCTAATGACAATTTCGAAGTAAGTGATAGAACTTATTAAATGACTAACATTAAATGTTAATTTTTGTCATTAGCACTGTTGAGGTCTTAGCTACTCTTACAAGCGATGTTGGCCGCATATTTTCAAAAATGCATTTGGTTCAGCCAAAGGGCGAAATTAACTTATTGACTGGAATAAGAATTGCACATCTGGTGCTGAAGCACCGGCAAGGTAAAAACCATAAGATGCGTATTGTTGCCTTTGTTGGCTCGCCAATAAATAATGAAGAGAATGAGTTAATAAAACTTGCTAAGCGTCTTAAGAAAGAAAAGGTTAACGTGGACTTGGTTAGCTTTGGAGATCACGGAAACAACAATGAAGTGTTAACTTCTTTTGTAAACACGTTGAATGGCAAGGACGGCACAGGCTCTCATCTAGTAAGCGTGCCCCGTGGCTCCGGCTTGTCTGACGCTTTGTTGTCGTCGCCAATAATTCAGGGAGAAGACGGATTGGGTGGTGCCGGACTTGGAGCTGCTGCATTTGAATTTGGTGTAGATCCAAATGAAGACCCAGAATTGGCATTGGCACTTCGTGTTTCAATGGAAGAACAACGTCAACGACAAGAGAGCGATCAGCGCCGCGCAGCTGAAGATAACGCCGCTGGCGGCACTGAAGGAACTAAAACTACAACCAATAAAACAGAAAGTGCCCCTGGTGGTGTTGTTACTGCTGAGCCAAACTCCGAGGAAGCCATGCTTCAGCGAGCTCTTGCTCTTTCGACAGAGACACCAGAAGATAACTTACCGGATTTCGCCAATATGACGGAGGAGGAGCAAATAGCCTTTGCTATGCAAATGTCTATGCAGGATGCAGCTGATGATACTGTAACTCAACAGGCTAAACGCCCAAAAACAGATGATGCAGCACCCATGGACGTAGATGAGGATTATTCTGAAGTCATTGGGGATCCGGCATTTTTGCAAAGCGTTTTGGAAAACCTTCCAGGTGTCGATCCACAATCAGAAGCAGTGCGCGACGCCGTTGGTTCGCTTAGCAAGGATAAGGAGAAAGATAAGAAGAACGACAATGACGGCGAACAAAAAAAATAATTTCCAACTATTGCTTAGTTCGTTTTCCTCATTTATAATACATTAATATAAATTACTTGTGTATCACTTTTCAATAAACTAATGAAACTATAAAGTGTTGAAGAGTCGTACCGTTATTTCGTTAGTGTCGCCGTTGGGCGTTAATATTTTTGTAAAATTTCAATGAATATACTGTGATCTTGTGTAACTTTGAAACTTAATTTATTACATATATTTTACAAAGTTACTATGAAAGAAATTAGTTTAATTTCTACCGCCGTCAATTCATCTAGAACATTTTTACTTTCCACCTCGGTAGTCACGGATGTGATATAAAACCCATCCGGGAATGACCAAAGCTGCTGCGCACATACCGCCACCAAGAATTATTTTATCCTATAGACGAAAAAAAAACCATAAAGTTATCAATTTGATAAAATCACAACACATTATACAGGCGAGTTTACGTAATCGCATGCCTTATTCAATTTTCACTTACAGCGGCAGAGACATTTTTCGTTGGTGGTCCTGAAACAACCGACTGGAAACGTTGCTGTGTAGCGTTACGGATGGCTGGAACCAGCAAACTTGCAGCGCTCTTTTGGAACATATTTCTTTCGAATTATTGATTGACGGTATTAAACAAATCAGACAGACGAAATCTGAATAAATCAGTAATGATCAGTGCTGCCAAATCAGGCTTTTTACTTACGACTCTGCTAGAAGTAGCTTTTTTTGCTTATGGAAAGTTGGGGACACTGTCAGCGATGGCAGCATTAACAGTTAAGCGGTTACTAAACGGTTATTTTCATTTCAAAAACGATTGATTGTAGCGAAAATATTGTCCAGTTAATAAATAAAATAGCCGAAAAGTAGTATCCCTAGTGAAGTCACTTTATTTCACAATTAACGAATTAAAATAATTCAAAAATGAACCAAAACTTTCCTTCCAGATTGAAGTGGATATTGTTTATTGAAAATAAAGTAATAATTATGAATTATCAATTGATAATATAATGATTTCAATCATTCATATGCTGGTTCGGTTCCAGATCACACTCCTTATCGTTATCGAAGAGCAACACTTTGTTGTGACTGCCAAATTTGCATAAATGAACTGAACTTTACAGCACTTGCGCTGTCAGCTGATCAGACCAAGTCTCATGCCAATCGAAATCGTCATGTGATTGAAAAAGAGGTACACGGGAGTTGACCATTATTATTGACTGTTTTTCGTGCGTACTGGCTGAATTTTCCAACTCTTTAAAGACTTGTTGAGTTAAATTTTATTATTAAAATTTGAAAATGGTTGCCGAATACGTACCACCATTGATCATCACCTGTATTTGGGGATTCATTGGTATTATTTGCCCATTTTTCGCTCGCGGACCAAACAAGGGGTAATTTTGAAAAACGAACATTATTTTTATCTAAATCAATTGATTTGTATTATCTTTTAGTGTTACTCAATGTTGCCTGATGCTAACTGCAGCAACCTGTTGGCTTTTGTAAGAATTTGACAAATACTAGTAATAATGTATATAATATGATGTGATATTTTCTAGCTGGCTATGTTGCTATATGACTCAGATGCACCCACTAATTGGACCTCAACTGACAATGAACGAAATCATGATTATGGCCCGCGAGTGGGGCGATCCCATTGAAGATATAAGTAAAGTAATTTTGCCATAGGCATTTTCGTTAATTTTTCTTTGTTAATTTTGTTCTGAGTATGTTTGTTGTATTCCGAAAATCCAGCAGTATCAAGTAGCCTTCAATTGTGCCTTTAGTAGTTTTCTTGTAAAAAGCTTAAGCTTTTGTTAAGTATTCGTGTGATTATTTGTAAAATCGAACATTGTTAATCACGTACAAAATATATTTTCGTATAATACTTGCTGAACATAACACTTTAATAAGTTTTTTTAATTACATCAGACAGAGTCTTCTATGAGACTTGCCTAATTGCTTAATAGTGTAAGTTGGACAATTTTTTTCTAAGATCTTTTGTGCGACATTTAAACGATATTCAACACTGTGTTTACCAACTGCAAGTGAATGTAACTTTTGAAGTCAACAAAGTGTTAATAGAGATTTGTTAACGGATGTTTCAAATTTAAATAATTTATTTAATTAAGTAGTGACTTTTGACAGTTTAGTTCATCTTTTTTTTGGTCAAATTGTAGGAGTTGCGACCAAAACAGAAAACAAGTTGATCAAGGTAAGAGTCACAATGCACTTAACTACTCACATATACATATATATAACCATGTGTATTAAAAAAAAATACCCAAAAGCTTTGATTTTATGCTGTTAATAGTAATTAAAGATAAACAATAGCATTTCAAAACCAGTAACGACGCTATCTTCGGCCTTGCCGAGGATGTATACTCTTCACGACACTTTTTGTGGTACCGCCATTTTATTTTTATAATCTTATTTATTTTTATCCACATAGCCAATGTGGTCTGTAATTGGGGCCAGGCATATGGAAACTATTGGTTTTGGTCATATGTGGGTGGTGCCATGCCCAATTTGATATCAAAATAGTTTTTAAGCCACACACAGTATGAACATAAGTAAGAAGTTTCAAGTCAATTAATTAAAAAACAAAAGTTTTCCATACAACGATTTAAATTTTCTCTTCCTCTTCTTCATTTTGTATGGCAGGTACCAGTTCCAAATGTCAGATCTTAATGAAACTTTCAGACATTTTGTTTGGTTTACTACTACGTGTATAGTTTCATCTTGGAAAACAAAAAAGTTTTTCATACAACGATTGACATTTTTTTTTCTTCTTCTTTTCGTATGTTGGCTACCAGTTCCAGTAGTCCGATCTTGCTGGTTCCGACCAATATGTTATCGTAATAAAATACAAGGGTCTGTGCAAAATTTTAGGTCGATAGCTTAAAAACTGAGAGAGGAGGTTACATATATACAGACATCCAGACGAACATGGCTATATCAACTTGTCTTGTCATCCTGATCAAGAATATATATACTTTGTATAGTTGGCCACGCCTCCTTCAGGGTGTTACAAACTTCGTAATAATACTATAATACTTTTCACTTTGTAAAGAGTATAAAAACATTCTACCTTACATAGTAAAGCATAAAAACTGTCTACATTGAAGGAGTATTGTGTTATTTCTTTTACGACGTTGTTTTACCATTAGGGGAAAGTGAAATAAAACAATGAATATTTTATATTTTGCATGTGTTTATAAATTATTTAATTTAAGGCTGAAAGCACAAATAATTTTGATTAACTGATGCTTTAATACATAATTAGTTATTTGTTTATTTACACTTTTACACTAATAAAATGTACAATCCTAACCGGATAAGCCTTCATGAAATTTCAGTTTGAACTTAAACAAAACAAAAACTATGAAGGAAAGCAAAGCAATAAATGAAAACGATAAATTATGCAATAATAATATAATGGCAAAAGAACTAATACCGTGACTATTTACAGACAATTCTCTGTCATTTTATAACTTTTTACTTATTAACTAGCTGCATATTTGTGTCACACATGCCAATGCAGCAAACGAGTCGTTAGTCAGTCGAGTGATAAGACGATCAAACGTCAGATGCTGTGATTTGATCGATCCAACCATTCGTTGACTTATCCTCATTACAGCATAGTTCTCTCGTTTAACAAAATTCAAATAAAAGAAACTAGAATCGCCACTAGAAAAGCTCGTTGACATCAATATTGAATCTAGAAGTTGGAGGTGTTTGTTGAAGTTGGATTGGTTGCTGACGTTGACGGCATAGGTATTGGCACTGGCACCGTTACAGGTGCTGGAGCGAGATTGCCGGGCGCAGTTGCTGGCACAGATGCTGTTGGAACAGTTGCAGCTGGCTGATAGTATGGGTTAGATGTTGAAACGTTTGTGTTCATAGCTGAAATTGAAATTCATTATCATTCAAGTTAGCGAAATGAATATCAAGTAAACCAATTAAGCTTACATTGGCGCAAAGCTTTTTGAAATTTTTCATATTCCACGTAATGTTTCAAGCGAAGTTCATCTTCTTCAATTAGCTGCCTCTGTCGTAAAAGTAATAAACGTTGATGTTGATTCGTGCCCAAACGGGTATTGCACAATTGATTAACCAAAGAGTCCAGGTTGTGTTTTATGTCCTGTTAAGATTAATGTCTATGTATTCAAGTGGTTCGATTTTACGGCTTATATATATGAGATGTTATAAAAATAGTGAACATTTTTTGCGGATTTCAAAAATTCAAGCAAACACAAATTGAGGAAGGGTGTCACTTCCCAACATTTTGAAAACCACTTGTTATAATATTGATTAATAAAAAAGTATTCCATTAATTTTTATCTATTAATGGAAATAATATTAATAATCTTACCGACTGAATATCGCTTGGTAAGAGATGAGGATGGGTTGCTGCTAACGACACTGGTTCTTCGGCAACTGAAATTGTATGTTTTTGTTTATTTATTTTAAATATATTAATAATTTTGAAGAAAAACAAACCTTCACCGGGCGACGAGCTGAACATGGGCTGTAGAACATGTTGCTGTTGCAGTTGTTGTTGTGGAACTTGTTGTTGTTGTTGTAAAGCTGGTTGAACAGTATGTTGTTGTTGCATTGCTTGGGTCTGCACTTGATTAGGCACAGCAATGTGTTGTGGCAACTGTTGGCCGTGTTGTTGCTGTTGGTTGTATTGCATTGGTGCAACTGTTTGTTGAAGTTGTTGTTGCATGATTGGTGGCGCGGCAGACACTTGTGGTTGCATTTGTTGCTGTTGCATTTGTTGTAACTGTTGCTGGGACATTGGCAATGGTTGTTGTTGTTGTTGCGGTTGTTGTTGTATAATTTGCTGTTGAATTTGTGGATGAAATTGTTGTTGTTGTTGTTGAAATGGTTGCTGCTGGTTCATCTGCTGTTGTTGTTGTTGTTGTTGTGGAATAGACTGCTGCTGCTGTTGAACTAAGTGTTGTTGTTGTTGTACAGAAAATGTTTGTTGCTGCTGTTGGGGAATTTGTTGCTGTTGTTGTTGCTGTGTTTGTTGTTGATGCTGCTGTATTTGAAGTTGTGGAATTTGTGTTTGTTGATGTGGCATTTGTTGTTGCTGAATTATTTGCTGATGCATAATTTGTGGCTGATGTTGCATTTGCTGTTGTGTCATTTGCTGCGGCACAATCACTTGTGGCGTCATTTGAGTTTGCATTGTTTGTTGACTTGTCATTTGATTGATTTGCGTTTGCGCCTGCTGTAGTGCTGCCGCCTGCACTGGCTGTGCCAACTGTGCGGTTTGCTGCTGCTGCTGTTGTGTTTGATGAACTGGCAGTGGCGTGCCCGTGCTTTGCTGCTGTTGATAAATAAGTTGTATGCCATTAAATGGCATATTCTGTATTGGCGAATGCAGCACCTCGGTTGGCGTATTCACCAGGCTACCGTTTTGCACATTTGCCGGCAACTGAGCACCAGCGGCCGTTGACAATTGCAAATCAATTTTCAATTGCTGTGGCGGCTCATCTGTGGACGTCTTTTGTTCTTGCACCCGACTGACGCTAAAACGTGATACTTTCCTTGCGTTTTTCTTTGGTTCCTCCGGCGGTTTTGCTGGCGTTATCGCTTGTGTCTGTGGACAATTTTTACATGAATTAAAACAAAACTCAAACATTTTATGTTAACAAATACTTCTTCGGCGTTGTCAGCGCTACGCAATGCAGCTAATTTCTTTTCTAAATCAGCAATCGAACTTTGGTTTAACATGCCGCTGCCGCTCACATTGCGCTGCGCCTGTTGAGACATGTCCGCCGCTGCGCTAGCGCCGCCTGGGCCGGCCGACGATTTGTCTATGCTGCTTTGCTTCGAAAGTTTATCAGTGCCACCGACACTGGTCGTACCATCAGTTGGCGTATGATCCGAAGCACAAGACGTTATGCCGGCACCGAGACCTTCGATTATATTCGTAGCTATGGGCTGCAATTCGGAGCCAACGCTGTTGTCAATTGAAGTACGACGCGAGTTATAAACCGAGGAACCACGCGCCGAACTTAGAACGCCAGTTGGTGTATTTTGACCCAAGGTTGTTGCAGTTACACCTGGCGCTGTTTTGCTTATCTGTGCATCGAAAATTAACATTGATACAATGAGTACGTTTAATGAAGACAACAAATTTATATATAAATATTTAAAAAAAAAGTAGTTACAAATAAAAATAATGTTACAATTTGGCTAAAACGGGAAACCACTCAGCCTACTTTACTTAATAGCTGCTTTGAATTGAGTTTTTTTTTGTTTTTGTGGTAACCTTTTTCCAAAAAAGTTGTATTACGTTGCAAAAGGATTTGCCAGTTAAAACCAAATCATAGCAACAAAACCATGTTACAACTCATGAAACAAAAGCGTTTTTTTTTTAACGAAACAGTTAGATTTCTACACATACAGTTTGCATAACAAATATACTACCAAAATTATATACAAAAAAACAGTAGCAAATTAGCAAAATAACTAAAGCCGCACATCAGATAATTCTGCCTTCCGTTTAGCAGACAGTGGCAAATATGCGTTGCATTATCGAAAAGCTGGAACCACTGAAGAGCTCTTTTGAAAAACAGTGTAATAAATATTGTTATACGTATTTTGTTAAAAACATTATTTAAAAGCAACAACAATTAAAATAAAGTAATAAAATAAAACAAACAAAAAGGTGTATGAATTATTGCACACATTGACTACACAGAGAAGCACAAATAAACAAAAAAAAAAAAAACAACAAAAAAATGTATACCAAAATGTCACCAAATCGGAATAGAAAATAAATGATTCTACCTCTTGGTTTGTCTGTTGTTGTTGTTGTTGCTGCTGTTGAGAGTTTTTGTTGGCAGTAATTGTGGGTGAGGCTTGATGTTGTGTGCCTTTAGTGCCCATAGAGGCAACCACAGCAGATGCAAATGCATGTGCATGTGTTATATTCTCCAAGCCAATTTTAAGTTGCTCAAGCGTATTTGAGCTGCTGGCAGCGGAGGGTGTAGCCGATGTGCCGCCCGTGCCCAGTTGATGGCCACTTTGTGCCGAGGTCGACGATAATGGCATGCCTTGATTTTGCAGGCCAGCAGCTTGAGCCGCAGATTCCGCTCTAGCCAATTTTGTGGGCAAATCGAATGTAATCTTTACATTACTTAAATCATCCAAGCTGCGCACATGTTTTGCTTTCTTCAATTTGCTTAGATTTTTATTGAGTGGCACATCCAGACTTCGTGGCGTTTCACTTGTAATCTTCGATTCGAGCAGTTTTTGTACTCGACTCATTACACTCAAATTCAGCTGATCTTCGCCGGGTATTTTGCCCAGGTTATGCTCTTGTTGTTGTTCATTATGCGTGTACGTTGGCGTTATGTTATCGGGCATATAGTCAATGGACAGCGATGTGTATTCCGAGGCAGTGCTCGTTTTACGCGAGACTGAGCCGGAACCAATTGTTACATCATTGCTGTGGTTACCAGGTTCCTTGGACGCAGTCGATGACGTTGATACCGTCGATGTGGTCGTTGGCGGCGTGCGTATATTTGTCTGCGACTCGGCATTACCTTGGTTTGAAATAATAGACTGAAAATCAACGCTTGAGCTATCCGTGTTTGCCTGATCCGTGCCGATTGCTGACGCTGTTAATGCTTCTACGCCATGAATTGTCGGTTCAAACATTTTGGTGATGTCACTTGCGGTCTCATCGCGCTAAAATATTATTGTTTGTTTTTGAATAAAATGCAACGTGGAAATAAAATTCAAAATAGACCTTAAATGTAAAACAGACTTCTAGTTCTTTACTAATTCAAAATGAAAATAAAAAAAAAAAATAATAAATTAAAATATAGAAGTACTCAGTAAAAACTACTATACCATTTACAATATTGTCTGATCTGTGTTACTTAATCAAATAAAAACTTCTTCCTACGAAAGTGATTTAGAAACTTATTTCAAACGCTGTCAAAAGATAATGTTAAACGACACTATAAAAAATAATAATTGAAATTTGAAAATGTCTTGGGGTATTTACTAAAGAAATAAGGCTGGGCAACTTGAAATAAACAAATTACAACTGGAATTGAAATTTGTGGTACAATTTGCAAATATATTTCCAACTTTGTCGTGAAGTTAGCTTCACATTGTAAGCATCTATTCAAACAAATATATCGATACTAATTATAAAGATCTATCAGACCATAGTCAGACTGTTTGGTCGGCCTAGTCATTGACAAATTGTAGAAACTATGGCTAAACATTACAAACTATTTCGCAAATAAGTGTTAAGTTAGAATTTAAAAGTTAGAAATAAAAGGATGTAGGTTAATAAGACTTTTTTGACTTAGGAATTGGAGGAGTGATTATACAAGTATATACATAAAAAGCAGAAGGCTTGATTCTTTTCAAGAAAACTATTTCAACTGCAAAAAGAAACCCATTACTTCCGGTCGCTAGCCATAAAACGATGTGAGGAGTTCGTATATACACAGACAAAAAGTCGATCGGACGGAGTAATTATGATTAGGCGATAATTCAGACGTTCTAGTAATTCGGTCAATATATACATATATTAAAAAAAGCCCTAATGGTCCCACATCCTTTGAAATGTTTTCAATTTTTGTTATTATGTTATTTCGTTTTTTTTTTAATGGATATCGTAAAAGAGATTTAGTCTAAAGTAGTAAGAGTCGATAAAATTATATATAATGTTTTCAAACGGTTCTTCTATATGTTAGTAAGAATATAGTTTTTAAAT